>CM059439.1:12386514-12971514 GCA_030390025.1 Squalus acanthias
GCTGGATAAGGGATGAATATTAGCCAGGACACCAGGGATAACTCTCCTGCTCTTCTTCGAAATAGTATCATGGATCTTTTATGCCCAACTAAGAGTGTAGACCTGGCCTCAGTTTAACGTCTCATCCGAAAGGCAGCACCTCAGACAGTGCAGCACTCCCTCAGCACTGCACTGGAGTGTCAGCCTAGATTTTGTGCTCAGGTCTCTGGGGTGGGACTTGAACCCACAAACATCTGATTCAGAGGCGAGAGTGCCACCCACTGAGCCACGGTTGACACTGTCTTTCTTTAGGAAGAAAAAAATGAGAAGTCGCACAACACCAGGTTATAGTCCAACAGATTTATTTAAAATTACAAGCTTTCGGAGCTGTTGCCCCTTCGTCAGGTAGAGTTACAATGAGGGAATCTACAATATTTCACAGTATATAAACACCGAAAGCAATTTGTCTGCAGAGATAAAGGGGAGGTGGCAGGCGGCCATTTTTGTTGCTGGCCGCCTGCCAGCACCTGCCCCCGTTGCTGTCCCCGGCCCCCGTGAAGCCCCCCCACCGTGAAGTGCCGGCTGCGCTCCAAGAGCCCGGCACTTCTCTTGAGTGCCGGGCTCTTTTGCCGGCACTCCCGATCCCTGGGGGCCCAGCTGGGCCCCGGTTCGCGCTGCGCAGGGCCCCTCCCCTTTAAGAAGGGGAGGAAGGCCTGCAATACCGCGGCGCGACGTGCCGCAGCGCCTGGCGCTGCGGCACGTAGCGCCAGGATATTCCCTCGCAGCGCCCCAAGAGGGATGCGGGGTGCTTCCAGTGGCGCCCCGCTTGCCTCTTGGGGCGCAACCACTGAAGTTCCGGCGCGGGGCCGCTCATTTTTTCGGGGCGCTAAAAGTAGCGCCCCGGCGAGGTTAGCGCCCCAAATGGGGCGCGACTCAATTTTTACCCCACAATCTTTCAGGGAGGCCTTAGGAAGGAATGCAAACGATCTTTGCTCAGTGCCTTTCACAGATTACATAAAATATTCTAACAACACTTAGCTTCTGGAAATTTTAAATTCTGAACATTAAACTGGTAAGATATTTCCTAACTCTTTGAAATAACTTCTTATTTACCAGATGTCACTCCAAAATAGGGTGCTGTATTTGATATATAAGGATTAAATATTTAAGAAATTAAAGCCAGGTTTGCATGAGACAAACTATTAATTAAATATACCATAAATGCCAGCATGATAATTGCTTTGCCACCCGCATGTGATGATTACTTTCATAGGCACTATATTTGAATATTAATTTTTGCATGTCTTTGTAATACCCTGAAAAAAACTCTCATGCAAACATATCAGGGAAGAGTAAATATTGGATCTGAGACTAAACTCATGGCTGCATCTTCCACTATACACACAGAGTGGGATTTGAGAAAGGATTTAGTTTTTTTTGAGGCTCCTAATTAAGTATCGCTAATCAGGCTTTCTGGCGAGGGTCACTTACTAGTAGTAATTTGAGATATTAAATTGCGTGTTTTTTGTTTGTTCGGATTGCTGGGCTAAAACTGATCCCCTTTAATATCGCTGCAGATATGCAAATCGCTAGTTCATTATATTTTGCAATTTAAGGCACTCTAATTTAGCAAAAATGACAAGTGCTCGGCCTTGTCATTCAAACTTTATCGTGCCGCACCAAACTGCTTCTCTTCACATACAGGTTTCCTATGGCTAAAAAAATGTAATTATTTACTGCTTTTAAAAAATTATTACTAATATTTTGGAAAGGGGGGAAAAAAAGTAGCATTGAAAAGAGCAGAAATCAGATCACTAATACTCGCGACAAAAAAAAAACAAACGGTGTTGCGCCTAGATCGGCCGCAGTTAAATCTTCTGCTTTAATTGAAAAATGATTGTGAATTTCATCGGGGCAAAATAATTTTTAACGTTTGATTTAAAAAATGAGAAGATTGTTCACTTAAAATTTGATATTTTATTGCGCACTAATAAAGTGACAACAAGGCAGGGTACGAAAAGATAATAAGACAATGAAGAATTCTGTGTGAAGATGAGGGGGAGTGGGGGAGGGGTGTCAAGACTGAGCAAAGTTCCTTCATGCTGATGTTAACCACCAGAACACAAGCAGCTTGAGGGAATTCCAGGCTCCTTAGGCCAGGTTTTTTTTTGTTACCGGTTTTGATTTATGCGCTGCACAGCCAAGACAAGCCCTAATATTACAGTGGAGATAAAAAGAACAGAATGCTGAAAATCTGAAAAGAAAACAGAACTCGCTACCACATGGAGTGGTTGAGGCGAACAGCATAGATACATTTAAGGGGAAGCTAGATAAGTACATGAGGGAGAAAGGAATAGAAGCATGTGCTGCGAGGGTGAGATGAAGTAGGGAGGGAGGAGGCTCGTGTGGAGCACAAACACCGGCGTGGACCAGTTGGGCCGGATGGCCTGTTGCTGTGCTGTAAAAATTCTGTGTAACTCTGTGTAATAATGTGGAAAATGCACAGAAGGTTCATCAGCTTGTGAAAGAGATGAATGTTTCAGGTGGCTCCCCCTTGTCAGACCTCATATTGCAATGTAATGCCATTGGAATGTTAACTGGAGCTTTGTTACTGCAATATTATTGTATTTTTAGCAACATAAACACTTCACAAAATAGTTAAATAAAAATGTTTTGAAAAATGTCGCGTCTCTTTTTTATTTCTTGTTTCCTTTACCCTCCCTAGACTGACTTTCTTCAACTTCACTGTTTTAACTTTGTTATTTTTGTATCTATTTTAAGATTTTCCCTGATCTTTAACTCCAGTCCCCAGACAGAAGGATAGTGTAATACAATATCGCACCAAAATGTCCCAGTAATTCGCCGAGCTGAAGGGATATTGAAAGATTAGCATTGACAAGTTTATCATTTGAGTTCCAGTGCAATGTAATTGCTGAAGGAATATAGTGTACCTTACATACCCTGTGTCAAAATTCTCATCCTTGTTTTCAAACCCCTCCATGGCCTCACCCCTCCCTATCTCTGTAATCTCCTTCAGCCCCACAACCTCCCGAGATATCTGCGCTCCTCTAATTCTGCCCTCCTGAGCATCCCTGATTATAATCGCTCAACCATTGGTGGCCGTGCCTTCTGTTGCCTAGGCCCTAAGCTCTGGAATTCCCTGCCTAAACCTCTCCGCCTCGCTACCTCTCTTTCCTCCTTTAAGAGGCTCCTTAAAACCTACCTCTCTGACCAAGCTTTTGGTCACCTGCCTTAATTTCTCCTTATGTGGCTCGGTGTCAAATTTTTTGTCTTATAATACTCCTGTGAAGCACCCTGGGACGTTTTACTATGTTAAAGGCGCTATATAAATACAAGTTGTTGTTGTGTTATATTTCCTCTCTTCTGTGATTCGGAATAACCACCCACCCCAAAAAAAAGTTTCATCACAACAGTACCAAGTCACATGATGCTTCGTGCCTGACATCTGTTATGTGTATTACATTTTCACCTCGTTCAATCAGAAGAACTACATTTTCCCGCAGCATTAGCATGAGCAAGCAGCCTGAAACAGCAAGCCATTTCTGGTGAAGAAAAATAATGTGAAGAACAAAGATTAGTTGGGCGATGCAAGGCAGTCATTGAATCTAGGAACTCTGAATCCATCACAAACCATGAGGGCTAAACTACAGCAGTGTTAGCTGTGGCTCAGCTGGTAGCGCTCTTGCCTCTGAGTCTAGAAGGTTGTGGGTTCAAGTCTCACTCTAGGAGACCTTTGAGCACAAAAATCTAGTCTGATGCTCTAACTGAGGGAGTGCTGCACTTTCAGAGGTGCTGTCTTTTGGATGAGATGTTAAACCAAGACCCTGTCTGCTCTCTCAGGTGGACGTAAAAGATCCCATGGTACTATTTGAGTTTTCCTGCTGTCCTGGCCAATATTTATCCCTGAATAAACTTCTAAAAAACAGATTATCTGGTCATTAGCACATTGCTGTTTGTGGGAGCTTGCTGTGTGCAAATTGGCTGCCGTGTTTCCTACATTACAACAGTGACTACACTTCAAAAGTACTTATAATACTCCTGTGAAGCACCCTGGGACGTTTTACTATGTTAAAGGCGCTATATAAATACAATATTATAAGTCCAGGTGAAACAGCGATTTACTTGTACTTCCTGCAATTTAGTATACTGTATTCGCTGCTCACGATGTGGTCTCCTCTACATTGGGGAGACCAAACGCAGATTGGGTGACCGCTTTGCGGAACACCTCCGTTCAGTCCGTAAGGGGGACCCCGAGCTCCCGGTGGCCTGTCACTTTAATACACCGCTTCACTCCCACTCTGACCTCACCGTCCTCGGCCTATTACACTGTTCCACGGAAGTGCAGCGTAAGCTCGAGGAACAGCACCTCATCTTTCGTTTAGGCACGCTACAGCCCTCTGGACTCAATATCGAGTTCAACAATTTTAGATCATAACCTCAGCTCCAATCACATTTATATTTTATTTTTTCCACCCTTTTATTTGCCCCCCCCCCACCTTTTTTTTCCTCCTAGAAGCTGGCAGCTGTCCTTCATTCTGCCAGTGGATTTCACACTTCTTTCAGCCTTAATCTGTCACATTAACACCACCTCTAGCCTTGCATATCTCTTAATGTCTCTTAATGTCTCTTCATCTCCCCCTTTGTTCTTTTATCCCCTCCCCCTTTTCCCAGCTTTACTCTGGCCTTAAATCTATTTGATTTCCGGCTCTTCACAGTTCTGATGAAAGGTCATCGACCTGAAACGTTAACTCTCTTTCTCTCTCCACGGATGCTGCCTGGCCTGCTGAGTTTTTCCAGCGTTTTCTGTTGTTACTTCAAAAGTACTTCATTGGCTGTAAAGCACTTTGGGATGTCTTGAGGTCATGTAAGGCGCTGTATAAATGCAAGTCTTCCTTTTTTTTTTCAGTTTACACCAGACTCCAGAGATTAAAATATTGCATTCGATCTCACTGCCAACCATATCTTCTTCTATCTAACTTTGTTTTGGTTAGAACCAATCTCCCTTACACCCTATCATGGTTAGCAGAACATCATCAGCATGCATTCCAAGAGTTTATGGAGAGGTGCAAGTATAAATAATTCACGTTTGAATAATGATTCAACAGCACAGTAGCTGAAAACACTTAGCCCAGAAAGCTATGGCTTTGAATTCCAGGATTGGCTGTCATTTGAAGCCAGCAGATGGAACGTCATGAGATAGGTACGGTGGGACTGTTGTCAATATGCACCTTTTCCAACCATCTATCTGATGGTCAACTTCAAGTTCAACTACAGTCAAAACTCAACCAGCAAAGCAGTGACTTAGGTTAATTTGAAAAAAAGAACGGAAGGGTAAGTAATACCCAAGGATTAAATGCAAGGCTTAAAAGAAATGAGCAGAATTAATTTGCTATAAAAATGTACATGTTCCCCACTGTTGACTCATTCAACCAGGATTATTTGGTTTTAAGCTTAATGCTGCTTCAATTTGCACACAATGGATGAGTTCTACCTTACAGCGATACAGGTAGATAAGGATTTGGGTGAGATTATCAATCATTCAGTGGAGGTATTAACGCAGTGTGAAGGTCTTATCAATGAAATTAATCAAGTACTGGGACCTAGCTCGAAGGCATTTGATTTTAAATTGAAAGTGGTTACGTTAACCTCTTCCAACTCATTGGAATATCATGCCCAGTTTTCGACACCCTGGTCTGGAGTTTCCGCTGGTTGCAATATTCGCCCAGAATCGGCCAAACCAGCGCAAACGATCGCGCAAATCGAGTTTCTGCGATCTTTTGCGCTAGTTTATAAAAACATCGCACTGGAAGCATGCCCCGCCCACAAAACCGGCCCCGCCCCCCAGATCGAATTAATCACCATTGCGAGTTTCCGCTAATTGCGCCCTTTAAGGGGCCTTCAAAGAGGCTCTTAAATTTAAGTTTTTTTAGGCGCAAGGGCAATAATATGCATGTTTTAAAAGCTTTTAAATATTTTTTAAAAATTTACTAAGAAACTGATTACTGTATCTAATAAATGATTCTTTTTTTTAAGTCATTTTCAGTTATTTAAAATTGGGTTACTTACAGGTGGTGGACTAGACACTCTGAATAAAATTGCTTATTTTTTGTGATAAACCAATTTTCAGTTGTATTAATAACACTGCAGCAGGTTACCACTCTTAAATGGTCACTTATCACTTGGAGGGTGCGAGTCTAGGTGGGGTAGAGGAACAAAGGGATCTCGGAGTACAAATACACAAATCACTAAAAGTTGCGACACAGGTTAACAAGGCCATTAAAAATGCAAACCAAGCATTAGAGTTTATTTCTAGAGGGATAGAATTGAAAAGTAGGGAAGTTATGCTAAACCTGTCTCGAGCCTTGGTTAGACCACACTTGGAGTACTGCGTACAGTTCTGGTCACCATATTATAAAAAGGATATAGTGGCACTGGAGAGGGTGCAGAGAAGATTTACAAGGATGATACCAGAAATGCGAGGGTATACATATCAGGAAAGGATGAACAGGCTGGGTCTCTTTTCTCTTGAAAAAAGAAGGCTGAGGGGTGATCTAATAGAGGTCTATAAAATTATGAAAGGTTTTGATAGAGTGGATACAGAGAGTGTTTCCACTTGTGGGGAAGAGCATAACTAGAGGCCATCAATATAAGATAGTCACCAAGAAATCCAATAGGGAATTCAGAAGAAATTTCTTTACCCAAAGAGTGGTGAGAATGTGGAACTCGCTACCACAGGGAGTGGTTGAAGCGAATAGTATAGATGCATTTAAGGTGAGGCTAGACAAGCATGAGGGAGAAGGGAATAGAGGGTTATGCTGATAGATTTAGATGAGGAAAGACAGGAGGAGGCTCGAGTGGAGCATAAACACCGGCATGGACTGGTTGGGCCGAATGTCCTGTTTCTGTGCCATATATACTATGTAATCCTATGTAAATATATCAAGGAATATTCCTTAATGCTAAATTTAAACAGCACCTTCCAGTCCCATGACCTCTACCATCGAGAAGGACGAGGGCAGCAATGTCGTGGGAATACCATCACCTCCAAGTGTCCATCCAAAGTACGCACCATCCTGACTTGGATGCAAATAGCCCTTCCTTCATCATCACTGGGTAAAAATCCTGGCATTCCCTACTTTGCCGAGCAGAGAGCACCGCAGAGTGAGCTGGGAATGGACTGAGGACTTCTAAAAGGGGAATTGGCTGAGAGTGGGAATTCAGTGGTGAGTGGGTTTGTCTTTGCCTCTTTCTTTCCAAACAACAACAACTTGCATTTATGTAGCGCCTTTAATGTCGTAAAACGTCCCAAGGCGCTTCACAGGAGTGTTATCAAACAACATTTGACACCGAGCCACATAAGGGGATATTAGGACAGGTGACCAAATGGCTGATCAAAGAGGTAGGTCTTAAGGAGCGTCTTAAAGGAGAAGAGAGACGGAGAGGTTTAGGGAGGGAATTCCAAAGCTTCGGGCCTAGGCAGCTGAAGGCACGGCCGCCAATGATGCAACGATGAAAATCGGGGATGTGTAAGAGGCCAGAATTGGAGGAGCGCAGAGGTCTCAGAAGATTGTAGGGCTGCAGGACGCTACAGAGATAGGGAGGAGTGAGGTCATGGAGGGATTTGAACACAAGGATGAGAATCTTAAAATTGAGGTGTCGCTGTCCGGGAGCCAATGTAGGTCAGCGAGCACAGGGGGTGATGGGCGAGCTTAAAACTTTAAAGTTGCACGAGGATGGAATACTTTGTGCATTGTAGAAGTTGTGAAATGTTTGCATTCCAGGCCCAGGTAAGAGAGGGCATGACAACTGATGCTGCACAGGTTACAAATGTGCTAAATAAATCGTTTTACCAAGAAGGAGATAAGTAACTTATTTGATCTGGAAGGGGAAATCGAGAGTGTTGCAGAGATAAGATGTAACAATATTCATATTACTATCAGCATGGTTGCTGAACCGATGTGCAAACATAAGATAAATAAATCTCAGAGGCCGGATAAAATACATCCGAGGATTCTTAAGGAAATAAGGGAGGAAATTGCAGGAACTCTGGCACAAATCTTCCAGGAATCGCTGAATACCGGAGAGATGCCAGGGGACTGGAGAAAGGCAGATAGATGTTGCTCCTATTTTTTGTAAAATAAGTAGCTCAGTGACCCAGGAAACTATAGACCAGTGAGTTTGATGTCCATTGTGATTAAAACTATGGAAACCCTTATAAGATGATGGAGCAAAAATATAAAAATATATTCATGAAAGATAGCCAGCATGGGTTCATGAAGAAGAGGTCTTGCCAATCTAATTGACTGGATTTCTTTGAGGGTGTGATAAAGGAGTTTTATCGGGTTAAGGCAGTGCATGTGCGAACTCAGGAAGCACTTTTTCACACAAAGGATAGTAGAAATCTGGAACTCTCTTCCCAAAAAGGCTGTGGATGCTGGGACAATTGGATCTTTCAAGACTGAGATTGATAGATTTTTGTTGGGTAAGGGTATCAAGGGATATGGAGCAAAGGCAAGTAAATGGAGTTCAGGGGCAGATCAGCCATGATCTAATTGAAAGGCGGAACAGGCTCGAGGGGCTGAATTTTTTTTTTATTCGTTCATGGTATGTGGGCATCGCTGGCAAGGCCAGCATTTATTGCGCATCCCTAGTTGCCCTTGAGAAGGTGGTGGTGAGCTGCCTTCTTGAACCGCTGCAGTCCGTGTGGTGATGGTACTCCCACAGTGCTGTTAGGGAGGGAGTTCCAGGATTTTGACTAAGTGACAATGAAGTAACGGCGATATACTTCCAAGTCAGGATGGTGTGTGACTTGGAGGGGAACTTGGAGGTGGTGGTGTTCCCATGCGCCTGCTGCCCTTGTCCTTCTAGGTGGAAGAGGTCGCGGGTTTAGGAGGTGCTGCCGAAGAAGCCTTGGCAAGTTGCTGCAGTGCATCTTGTAGATGGTACACACTGCAGCCATGGTACGCCGGTGGTGGAAGGAGTGAATGTTTAAGGTGGTGGATGGGGTGCCAATCAAGCGGCTGCTTTGTCCTGGATGGTGTCGAGCTTCTTGAGTGTTGGAGCTGCACTCATCCAGGCAAATGGAGAGTATTCCATCACACTCCTGACTTGTGCCTTGTAGATGGTGGAAAGGCTTTGGGGAGTCAGGAGGTGAGACACTCGCCACAGAATACCTAGCCTCTGACCTGCTCTTGTTGCCACAGTATTTATGTGGCTGGTCCAGTTAAGTTTCTGGTCAATGGTGACCCCCAGGATGTTGATGGTGGGGGATTCGGCGATGGTAATGTCATTGAATGTCAAGGGGTGGGGGTTAGACTCTCGCTTGTTAGAGATAGTCATTGCCTGGCACTTGTGTGGCGCGAATGTTACCTGCCACTTATCAGCCCAAGCCTGAACGTCTTGTTGCATGCGGGCATGGACTGCTTCATTATCTGAGGAGTTGTGAATGGCACTGAACACTGCAGTCATCAGCGAACATCCCCATTTCTGACCTTATGTTGGAGGGAAGATCATTGATGAAGCAGCTGAAGATGGTTGGGCCTAGGACACTGCCCTGAGGAACTCCTGCAGCGATGGCCTGGGGCTGTGATGATTGACATCCAACCACCACAACCATTTAGAACGGTGCTAGTGCCACACAACATGATGGAGGGTGTCCTCAGTGTGAAGACAGGACTTCGTCTCCACAATGACTGTGCGGTAGTCATTGCTACCAATACTGTTATGGACAGATGCATCTGCGACAAGTCGATTGGTGAGGACGAGGTCAAGTAGGTTTTTCACTCGTATTGGTTCTCTCACCACCTGTCGCAGGCCCAGTCTGGCAGCTTTGTCCTTAATAGCTCGGTCAGTAGTGCTACTGAGCCACTCTTGGTGATGGACATTGAAGTCCCCCACCCAAAGTACATTCTGTGCCTTTGCTACTCTCAGTGCTTCTTCCAAGTAATGTTCATAATGGAGGAGTACTGATTCATCAGCTGAGGGAGGATGGTAGGTAGTCATCAGCAGGAGGTTTCCTTGCCCATGCTTGACTTCGTAGGGTCCGGAGTCAATGTTGAGGACTCCCAGGGCATCTCCTTCCCGACTGTATACCACTGTGCCGCCACCCCTGGTGGGTCTGTCCTGCCGGTGGGACAGGACATACCCAGGGATGGTGATGGAGGGGTTTGGAACATTGGCTGAAAGGTATGATTCTGTGAGTATGACTTTGTCAGGCTGTTGCCTGACTAGTCTGTGGGACAGCTCTCCAAATTTTGGCACAAGTCCCTAGATGTTGGTGAGGAGGACTTTGCAGGGTCGACTGGGTGTGTCGTTGTCGTGTCCGTAGCCGGTGCCGAGGTCGATGCCAGGTTGTCCGGTTTTATTCTTATTTTTATGTTTTGTCGTGGTTTGTTACAACTGAGTGGTTTGCTAGGCCATTTCAGAGGGCAGTTATGAGTCAACCACATTACTGTGGGTCACATATAGACCAGACCAGGTAAGGACGGCAGATTTCCTTCCCTAAAGGATATGACGTGAACCAGATGGGTTTTTACAACAATCCGATAGTTTCGTGGTTATTCCAGATTTATTTAACTGAATTAACGGAATTTAAATTCCCCAGCTGCCGTGGTGGGATTTGAACTTGCGTCCCTAGATCATTAGTCCAGGCCTCTGGATTACCGTTCCCGTAACGGCCTGCTTATGGACCTAATGTTCATGTGTTCCAATGCGGCGTACTTGGATCTCAGCAAGGCCTTCGACACGGTTCCTCTGGAAAGGCTGGTATTGAAAATAAAGGAAGGAGGAATACATGGAAATATTTTACAATGGATATGTAATTGGTTGACCGATAGAAGCCAGAGGGTGGTGGTCCAGGGATTGTCATCAACCTGGGAGAACGTTAACAGCGGGGGGTGGGGGGAATGTGGGCAGTAGTTTGGCCTGCTCCGAGCGGGAGCACTGACTGCCCATTTCAGGGCCCGTTCAAGAGTCGGGTTGAGCGGACCAGCGGGCAGTCGAGTCAACCTCGCAGCATGAACGGGGCAGCTAGGCAGGTGCTCTTTTTGCCTCTCAAGGTTAAATAAGCCTTTTACATGTCTCTCCCTAGTATACAATGCTTATTCTTATTTATTTAATAATGCCTCATGTGTGCATCATACTTTCATAGTATGGGTTATCTGCCCCGATGCTTGTTATCCAGCTCTAACTAGTTGCCCATTAACCTAATCCCTTGTGGAAGAACATTTCCCTGCATTAGAGTATAATGCTCTGGTTGATGATAAATTGATGAGGATCTGCAATTTTAGACTGTGTGAATGCCTCTATAATGATGGTGTTGGGTTTAGGCCAAAGGGCTTTATTCTCAATGGCTAGAGGCTAAGAATTGACATGCTTTGGTTTCCTAGAGGAAAAAAAAAATCTATGAACATTTATGGAATAATTTGAATGTGCACGATATTGGAAAATCAAAGTGCTGTCGGTCCAAGGACAGATTCTTCATGCATCAATCCCTTTTCTATTTGCATTACAACCAACGTTCCCCGTTATTTTTTTGTTTGGGTGCGCGGCCCATTCACAGTTTCGCGCATGCGCGAACTTTAACACAGGAAAAGCCGGACCGGCAGAGAGCTGCGCGGCCGCGCCGCTTATAGGGAACGTTGATTACAACCATATTCTTTGTCTTCCTCCTTTAATTTGCACAAATGGGGGGGGGAATTTTAATCCCCAAAAGCGGGTGGTTTTTGGGTTGGGTGGGATGTTAAAATGTTAAAAATCTGAATCCCGACCCCCCAACCCACCTCCAACCTGCCCACTTCCGGTTTTAACGGACGCGGGACAGGGAGCGGGCAACCAACCCGCTCGCAGGAGGCGGGCTGGCAATTTAAATATTACAATGAGGCTGCGTGCCTCATATTTATCCGCCATTTTAAATTTACACCTGGCCAGCTGTGTTTTCTGGGCTTCGGGAAACCCGGCAGCTAAAGGGAGGCGAGGACTGTTGGATCCAGGAGGTAAATGCCTTTCCACCTACCTGCTGGATCCAGCTTACCTGCTCACCCACCCCCCACAATCGGACACCCTCCCGACCCTTCCGACCTCCTCCACGAAGCCTCGAATCTCACCCCCCCGGATTCTTTCGATCTCCCCCATGCTCTGGCATCCGATCTTCCTTGTGGCCTCCGGACTCCGATCACCCCCTTGCTCCAGCCTCCTCAATATTGCCTGCGGACTCCAATCTTCCTCTCCCGCTTCCCCCCCACCACCCCCGCCACCGCTCGGCCTCCCCGATGCCTCCCTCCCTCCTCTCCGTTCCCCGGCTGCGGCCTGGTGCCGAAGGCCTATTCACCCGACAGCCAGCCAGCCTCTCAATCTGGCTGGCTGTGGCCGGGGGACAGAGGCAAAAAATGGTAATCAGGTTCTGCCATTAAAATCGGCAGGACCTGAGGCAAACCCATTTTTTCTGAGTTTCCTGACCTCAATCCAGCCCCCCGCTCCCTTCCTGCCTCCGAGTTACTATCCAGCCCGTATTGTTTCTGTGCGCTTTCAGATCAAAGCTTAAAGGGCAATTTGACTCCCAAATCCATGCCCATCTTTCCTGCAACTCCTTGTTTGAATCTCTCTGATTGGGTGTCCCTCCCTACCACAGAACTGAAAGGGTCCTAATTAAAGTCACAAATGACATGCTCGGTGACTGCGACCATGGTACATTTTCGTTCCTCACCCTCCTCAGCCTGGTGGAAGCAGATTCAATAGTAATTTTCAAAAGGGGATTGGATAACTGCTTGAAGGGAAAAAATGTACAGGGCTATGGGGAAAGATCAGGGGAGTGGGACAAATTGGTAGCTCTTTCAAAGAGCCGGCACAGGCACGATGGGCTGAATGGCCTCCTTCTGTGCTCTATCAAGCTATGATTCTATGACTTCACTTTGAACACAGTCGACCACATCATCTCCTCCAATATCTCTCCTCCTTTGTCCAGCTCAGTGGGACTGTCCTTGGCTGCACTCACCTATCCAATTATAGCCAGAGTGTCTCCAGCAATGGCTTCTCTTTCTGCCTTCGCACCATCATGTTGGAAGTTCCCCTTAACTCCCTGCTTTTCCTCATCTACATGCTGCCCCTTGGCAACATTATCCGCAGACATGAGAACAGCTTCCACGTGTACACTGACGACACCCAGTTCTACCTCTCCATCATCTCTCTCGACCCCCTCCACTGCCTCTGTGTCATCGGATATCTTGTCCGATATCCAATCTTGGATAAGCCGCAATTTCCTCCAGGCAAGCATTGGGAAAATCGAAGTCTTCGTCTTCAGCTCCCGCCACAAATTTCATGTCCTTGCCACCGATTTTAACCCCCTCCCAGGACACTGTCTCATGCTGAACCAGAACATTCACAACCTTAGTATCCTATTCAATTTGGTTCTGAGCTTCTGAACCCATAGCCGCTCCAGCATAAAGACCGCCTGCTTCCACCTTCCACCTCCATGACATCACCTCCATGACATCACCTGCCTGCACCCTTGCCCCAGCCCATTTGACGCTGAAACTCTCATCCATGCCTTTGTCACCTCCAAACTCGGCTATTCCAATGCTCTCCTGATCAGTCGCCCATCCTCCTCCCTCTGTACACTTCAGCTAATCTAAAACTGTGCTGCCCCCCATCCTATCCCACACCAAGTCCTGCTCAACCATCACCCCTGTCCTCACTAACCCTCAGTCCCCCAACGCCTCAAATTTAAAATTCTCATCCTTGTGTCTAAATCCCTTCAGAGCCTTGCCCCTCCCTATCTCTATAACCTCCTCCAGCCCTACAATGGGGCACAACTCCGCGCTCCTCCACCTTCAGCCTCTTATGCTTACACCCAGTCCAGGAGATCACGTGGCATAAAAGATCATCAGTGAGAATATACAGACATATAGAAAGGACAAAGGAATGTTCAAAGAGTGGGGGAAGGAGGAGAGAGAAAATCAGCTGCAAATGCTGCAGATATGAAGTTAAACAGGAAACACAAGTGAAAGACACTAGATCCACTCACCGCAAGAAGAGAAATACAATCGGTCCAGGCTGTGGTTACACCCCCGCCAGCACTGTCCTCCGACCCAAATGTCAACCTCCCCACCGGAAACTGATGGATCATAAGCACCCACTGATTTGAAGTAAATGGAGGGTGTAGCTCAGGTCTGAAGTTACTGAAGTAAAGGTTCTCTCCCCTCTTCGCTATTTTTCCAATTTAAAATCTCTTAGCTTTCAATGTGTAAGATTCTAAAAAAACGTAATAAAACCGCTGCTACCGTGTGGAGATGGAAATTGCGAACGAATTGTGAGATGATAACGGACGGGCTCAAAATGTAGGAAGTCAGCAGGGGGTCCTTTGTCTGTGAGGATTCAAAAATGGAGATGGTCAGCACGTGTTGCTTTGTTTGTGAGACCACATGGACAGGCAGGAGAAACACCGGATGAAGAGGAAGTCCCGCGCCCACACACATCACAGGAACATGAACGTGTCATGCAGAAGGAACTCCAATCGGGGAAAACTGGGAGTGAAACTGACCTATCAGAGGAGGGCGGACGAAGAAATACGAGGGGGGCCGGCAGGAAGGCTATATAAAGGAATGACCCAGAAGCGGGAAATTCAGAAGAAGAAGAGAACATAAGAACATAAGAACATAAGAAATAGGAGCAGGAGTAGGCCAATCGGCCCCTCGAGCCTGCTCCGCCATTCAATAAGATCATGGCTGATCTGATCCTAACCTCAAATCTAAAGAACACAAGAAGTAGGAGCAGGACCCGGCCACACAGCCCCTGGGCCCGCTCCACCACCCACAGGGCCTTGATCGATCCGAACTGAGTCTCATGTCCAATTTCCTGCCCGCTCCCTGTAACCCCTAATTCCCTTTACTTCTAGGAAACTGTCTATTTCTGTTTTAAATTTATTTAATGATGTAGCTTCCACAGCTTCCTGGGGCAGCAAATTCCATAGACCTACTACCCTCTGAGTGAAGAAGTTTCTCCTCATCTCAGTTTTGAAAGAGCAGCCCCTTATTCTAAGATTATGCCCCCTAGTTCTAGTTTCACCCATCCTTGGGAACATCCTTACCGCATCCACCCGATCAAGCCCCTTCACAATCTTATATGTTTCAATAAGATCGCCTCTCATTCTTCTGAACTCCAATGAGTAGAGTCCCAATATACTCAACCTCTCCTCATATGTCCACCCCCTCATCCCCGGGATTAATCGAGTGAACCTTCTTTGTACTGCCTCGAGAGCAAGTATGTCTTTTCTTAAGTATGGACACCAAAACTGTATGCAGTATTCCAGGTGCGGTCTCACCAATACCTTATATAACTGCAGCAATACCTCCCTGATATTATAATCTATCCCCCTAGCAATAAAAGCCAACATTCCGTTGGCCTTCTTGATCACCTGCTGCACCTGCATACTAACTTTTTGATTTTCTTGCACTAGGACCCCCAGATCCCTTTGCACTGCAGTACTTTCCAGTTTCTCGCCATTAAGATAATAACTTGCTCTCTGATTTTTCCTGCCAAAGTGCATAACCTCACATTTTCCAATATTGTATTGCATCTGCCAAATCTCCGCCCACTCACCCAGCCTGTCTATATCCCCTTGTAGGTTTTTTATGTCCTCCTCACTTTCTACTTTCCCTCCCATCTTTGTATCATCTGCAAACTTTGATATGTTACACTCGGTCCCCTCCTCCAAATCGTTAATATAGATTGTAAAGAGTTGGGGACCCAGCACCGACCCCTGCGGAACACCACTGGCTACTGGTTGACAGTCCGAGAAGAGACAAAGAAAGCGGTTTGACTGGCCAGTCTAAGTTTGCAACCTTATACTTTTTCCGGACTGATCACCCAGGGATAAAGAGTATGTATGAAAGTCGGACATAGAGCATAGATTGCTAAAAAATAATTTTTATGTATGTTTGACTTATTAAACTGTGGGCATATTAATTGTGAGAGAATACTTTCACGTACGGTAAATTGTGAGCATATTAAGTGCGAGGGAATGCTTCTATGTACGCTTGAATTTTGAACTGTAATGTGAATAAAGACCAATTTTATTGATCACATACTTATCTGTCATTGTTACGCTTATTCGTAATTCTCGAGGTCCGAACAGTAGTAAGAGAAAGTCTTACAAATGTAATGAAGGGTGCCCAGCTGAAATATCATAACCTGTCTTTTCTCTTTACAGATGCTGACTGGCCAGCTGTGCATTTACGGCCTTTTCCATCTTTTTTTTTCCAGATTTGCAGCATTTTTTTGTTTTTTCCCTTTTGATTGCACTATGAGGATGGACTTGATGGATTGACTTGCTCTCTGCTGTTCCCTGGCATCCGCTCCCTGCCATATAACCTGATGGTTGAGCTGAAATCAGGAACAGAAATCAAGGGGTAAATGTTAGACGTGAATTCACACCCAATCCTCTCAGTAATACCGTGCGCTTGAGCTCTGAGGCACTACACCATGCTACAGTGCGTCTCTTATGTGGCGAGATGTGTTTGTTCAGTGTGGGCTGCACAAGGTCAGAATGGTCTCGAACAATAAGTCAGTCAATTTAATTAGATTCATTTAAAGGGCATATCAAGGTTGATCTATGTAAACTACTTTTTGTTTTACTAACGACGCCCAAAGAAGTGTCACGCTGAACGTGTGCACGAGTTAGAGACTGGACTGCAACAGGAGGGCCTCGCCATTTCTTTCATCATCATTGTGTTTGTATAATATCAGCTTGAAAACTTACCTCAGTAAAGGTCATCTGCTAGTCTGTGACTTAGTTGTTCTCACTCAGTATTTTCTAAGATTTGAAAAATAAACAAGCTTTAGAATCAAATTGTGAATTTGTAAACATTTCTTTTCTCTGAAATGTACGGTCATGATTTCTAAGCAGGTTTTAAATGCCGATATTTATTATTCAGCGTGAGGTAAATTAGATGCTGCATTACAGCACGCTTCACTTATCAATCGGAGAAACAATGTCAATTGGAAATCAATGACCACTGGGGAGCTTCTGACAGACTGCAAACAAGCAAATGTAGTCACTGCATTCACGAAGGGCAACCGAACCACACTTGGAAACTACAGACCCATTAGCCTGAGCTCCATAATTGGAAAATTCACAGAATCAATAATCAGAAGCAAAATGGAATGTATGAAAATAACCGAATAAATAACAGTCAGAAAGACTTCAGAAGAAGCCTAAGTAAACTCAAATATTTTTTGAGGAGGTAGCATCTCAAGTTGATGGGGGGAGTGGGGGGGGGGGGAGCAGGGGGGAGTGTGGAAGTGTATGAGGTAGTGACCTAAACTTTCTAAAAAACCTTTGATAAAGTACCAAAGTAGGGACTCCATTACAAATGATAAGATCAGTGGGTATCAAGGGGTGAAGTGGAATAGGAATCAGAGGAACGGAGAGTTCTGAGAGAGGAGTGCTTGTAATGCTGGAAAAGGTTACAGAGATTGGGCGGGGGCGGGTTGTGGAGGAATTTCAATACAAGGATGTGAATTTTAAAAGGGTTAATACCTCTGTTAAAATAGTGGAGAGAGGAACACCAAACACATTTGAAATGTTCATATGCTAACATCATAAACAGTAATTTCTAGCTTTAATTTTTCAGAATATCTGTTGGGATTATAGATCTCCCCTCTTACCATTTTTATGCCAAAGAGTTTGGAAAGGTTAAATCATTCTGACCAAGCCTGTATTACTTGGACTTTTTAGCTAGCTAGATATTTTGGGTGCAATTTTCTGGGTTTCCAAAACCTTCCTGAAAGATCAGTGTTCTGTGCATTGAATCAGTCACCTGTTTAAGAAGGTTCAAATTCTTTGGGATGCAATTCTTGAAGTTTGCCAACAGATGAGTTGAGGATCAAACGGCTCTGCGTGTGGCTGTGAGGATTATGACTACTCGTTGATGATGGAGATATCTCTGGCTTTAGCCATAGTACAATGGCCACCCGCATTTAAGACATGCCTGGTGCAGGGGGGTGTAGGTTCATTCATTATTCCTTCACACTCAGCAGCTGTCTCTCTGAGACTGTGCAGTCCTGACCATGAGAGTCATGTGGTCGTAGACCCATATGATCAGAGTATTTTGGAGCAATGCGCCTATGTCACAGTGCCTGGTTTAATTAAGGGTTTCTTTTGCAATTACGAAATCGGTTCACATTCTCTCCATTGTGGACTTAAGGATCACACTCAATGCACTTCCCTCACTAATGTCTCTGAGCCGGTGCTGACGAGGGATAGAGCGAGTGATGGCGTATTCTCTGAAGTGCTGGCATAGCTGCATATACTAGAGTCTGGATCTTCCTCCTCTGGAACATCTACAGAAAGAGAAGAGAAAGCCATGTTACAGTGGTGTCCTGGTGATCAGCCTCCACATAGCTTAAAGTAGAAGGAGTCATGGGGTATATGGCTTCAGTATATACTTTGCTGGCAGTAAGCGGACAATAAAATAGGACAAGAAGGAAGAACAACAGAAGTTGCTACTGAACCCTGAGCTGTGAAAACCGAGTGGGCGGGCAGTTAAAATGCCCCCCAGTTACTTACCCACTGGAAATATGCCCCGATCCCAACCAACCGCAATTTTTTAATTAGGCTTCTGGATGGGCAGCTGCCACCCTTTCGAAGGCTGGCGGGGTCCTTCTTTAAATAGGGAGATCGGGGTTCCATGATGTCATTGGGCCCCGACGGTGATTTTACCTCAAGCCTGAGTGGGGGAAATCGCCGTGGCTTTCCCGCCAGGCTGAAGAGAGTCGGGGCCTGCTGCGAAGATGAAGAGGCCAAAAACAGGTAAGTTTTTAAATTTTCCTTCGTGGGGCTAGGAGGAGCAAGAAGCACACCTCCGGGCCTCCTCAGGAGAGTCGCAGCCTCCCCACCCCAGACTCCCACTCCCTTCCCTCCCGTGAGAGCCCTCCCGGAACGCTCTTCCCCACACCCATCTCCATGCCAGCGGGCGACACAGCACCGCCCGATTTTCCAGAGGCTGGCAGCCACTTCCTACCCACTTCTAGCCGATTCCCGGCAGGAGCTGGACTGGCGGCATGTTAATGAGGCCCAGGAGTTAACATAGCCGGGACATCAAATTTTCTCCAGCCTGTCCGAAACCGGTCCAAAATTAAAATCAACACCAAGAAAAGCAACGAGCCATTAATAAGCAACAGATAAAGACTAAGAAGCAACAAATCAAGCTTGAACAGTCAGCAAAATCTCTGAGTAAAAGAAAAAGTTATAAATCAATTTACTCCAAATATTTCTTAATAAAATTCTAAATCCTATTGGCCACCACTAAGCTGAGGATTTACAACTGGAAACAATAAAGATGTAAAAAAAAATACAAAATTTACAAGAGAACTATTAAATTAATTTACACAATACAGCAGGACTCTCTGGGGTAGAAATGCGTATGTGTTTCATGTATTGTCCGGGTCCAAAACGAGCACTATGAAGTGCACCCAACACCATATTGGTTTAGGGCACTCGATAGGCAACCCTGGCAGCCGCCTGAAACATCACTTAAATGTTAAAAATGATCCTGTGCCTGAATAAGGACCCTTTTGTGAAACTGGTACCCGTTTGTGCCTGAAACGTCACTTCCTTAACCCGCCCAGCAAACCATGGTGGGAACAGTCAGCAAGCAGCTTTCAAATGCGCTACTCAAAGAGATCCTCACCTCCATTGAGCTAAGTCTCTGGTTAGATGTTTTAGAGCTAAAATTCTAACAGGGCTTGAAAGGGTAGATGCAGGGAGGTTGTTTCCCCTGTCTGGGGAGTCTAGAACCAGGGGTCACAGTCTCAGAATAAGGGGTCGGCCATTTAGAACTGAGAGGAGGAGAAATTTCTTCACTCAGAGGGTGGTGAATCTTTGGAATTATCTGCTCCAGAGGGCTGTGGATGCTTAGTCGTTGAGTATATTCAAGACAGAGATCGATAGATTTTTGGACTCTAGGGGAATCAAGGGATATGGGGATAGTGCAGGAAAGTGGAGTTGAGGTCGATGATCAGCCATGATCTTATTGAATGGCGGAGCAGGCTCGAAGGGCCGAATGGCCTACTCCTGCTCCTATTTCTTATGTTCCTATAGCTTCTTGGGTGCTTTTGGGCCAAGTTTGTGCCCGTTTTGGCAAGTGTTTGGCTGCGAGATAATTTTGCAGAGTGAGCTTGTGGAGGGGCAGGAGCTGTTTCACAGGATCCGTTTGTCCTCAATTGCAGAACATGGGAATGCTGCTGGGTTTACCGTTGAGACTCCCGAATCAGGAGGAGCAGCAGCAGCAAGGAAGGCAGCAAAGGCCGGCAGAGGCTGCAAGAAGAGGGTGAAGGAGGCAAGGGCGCAGGAGGCATTACAGCATGTGGGTATTCGAGAACAGAACATCATACCTGAACCTCACAGAGGAGCAGTGCGTAAGGCAGCTGTATTTCAACAAGGAGATCGTCATTTACCTCCGACCTGGCTGCAGACTGCTGGGACTCTGCTTCGGCAGGGAGAGTCTGGTTGAGAGGTTGGCAGGGAAGCAGGTATCATCCTTAGAGAGAGGACAGCATGGGGGAATAAATTCAATATCGACCATTTTGGGGCGCTAACATTGCCTGGGCGCTAACTTTAGCATCGGCGACCGCGAAATTGAATTAGCGCCCCAAGGGAGAAGTGGAGCGCTAAATCAAGCACTCCATTTCCTTCTTAGGACGCTATCGTCGGAGAGCGGGGCGGAGACTTCAACAGCGCTGCACACTGGGCCGAGCAGCGCTGCCGCGTTCAAAGGCTCCTTCCCTCCCTTAAAGGGAAGGGCCATCGCTGCAGGCTCTGCAATTTAAAAAGTACCTACCTGGACCACCAAGGCAGGCGCGATCCCACGCGATCAGCCCGGCACTCAAGCAGAGTGCCGGGCTGATCGATCGCGGGCAGGAACCCGCGAACAAACTAGAACAGGAAAGGTAAGTTTTTTTTTTACTTACCTCGGCCACCTCGCCTTTAACCATTGCCCCCGAAGCGGCCGGCCGCCCGATGCGCGCCTCCTGCAGCTGTCGGTGTTTTCGCCCAGCGCTGCTGCAGGGGGTGGAAGTCAATTTCGGGTCCGGGGTGCTACCGGGGCGATGCGCACGCCGATGACGTCACGATCTCCGGGCGAAGGAGATCGGGGCGTGACAACATAGCGCCGCCGCAAAACTCCCGCCGAATATGGCGGGAGTCGATGTCAGTGCCGCGCCCGGTCGCAAAGCCATTTGCGCCCCGTTAGCGCCGGCACTAACGGGAGGCACAAAGGCACCCAATTTCACTCCCCATGTACCTCTCCCATGGAGCCAAGTCCACTCTCAGGGGCTGAGCCTCAGCACTTCCACTGCTCTGCACAAGAACAAAGTGCAGATGACTGGGAGGCTCTTGAGGCCTCTATCCTGCTCTCCTTCAGGCCTAGTAAGCCAGAGGAGATGCTGGACCCCAGAGCCAAGGTGGCAGCAGTCTGAGCTTCCATTGCGGATGTCATAGCTGTCACCAGAGGCTCCATCGCTGTGGGGCCTTTGGCAGTGCTCAATCACCCGACTGCATGGTCTTGATGCCGTGTGCATTTTGGGATGTCCTGGAATTGTGAAAGGTACTATTTAAATGCAAGTTTTTTAAATAGTGTGGGGTCTGTTCTACAGGCTTACTCAGTGTGCTCTCAGCACAGCGATTCATCTTTTGACAGCGAAGGACCATGACTCACATCCAATATAGACAGAGCCTCCCCCCTTTCCCTGTTCACCAGCCCAACTGACAGCCAGAGACCAAGATCAAACAAAATGCCTCAACCCCCAAACCCCATTGCTTCCAGTGGAAGCACAGTACAACCTTAATGCATCAATGTGCTCTTCCCCTAAGCACCGTGCAATCAAAATGTACAATGGTTCCATAGAATATATACATGTGAGCATTCCCTCCAGAGAAATCAGGAAAAAATTAGATTTAAAAAAGATATCAATATTAGTATATTGCACTGATATGCGCATCAACTATCTATCAGAGAATTAGAACAAAATTAATATAGTATATAAAATAATCCCTATCCCATTCGGAACTCCATGTGTATTAAAAAGGTAAATTTAACAAATACTGATTTATACTGATGTTGTAAAAGGATTACGGGTGCTGTTGCATATTTTATGGACCTGTCTCTTGATTAATACTTTCTGGAATGGTTATCTTAAGGCTATGTCTGATATTGTCAAGCTCCAGATCCCCACAGGCACACTGCTGATTATTTAAGGTGACTCAACGCAGATACTTCACTAACCCAAAGAGAAAAAATGGAGCTAGTTATGACAGTAATTACGATCGGGAAACTTACCTTCATGAAGCACTGGGGAGATGTCTCCTCTAACCCGATGCTCAAAGAGTGGATTACTTTGGAACTGGATGTCTGTGTACGTTTGCTCTGCAGAATAACAAGAAGGCACGAGGTTTTTTCCATTAATTCAGCCATAGTTTGGATTACTTTTAATAAGGATGTAAGTCATGTAAGAGAGGACTGAGGGGGATGATTTTAAAATATGAACTCAGGTTTTAGTTTTCTATTTTCCAAGTGTGTAAATGTGGTACAAATGATCGGGTTCACTCCCATTCTCTTAATTTGTTTGTATTTTTAACACAAGTTTCCTTGAATAAGCATTTCTTTTCTCTCTCCAATGAAAAGACAAACAAGTGCAAGGAATGGAAAATATAACAGCACCACTTTTTACACCTTGACACCTGACAGAGGTGTGGGAAAACAGAGACAGCTGAGACATGATTCTGCCAAGCAATCATTAAAAGGACATATAAATACGCGCATAGAGGTTATGGCATGAAACAGGCCATTCGGCCTAACTACTCCGTGTTGATATTTACCCTCCATGTGAGCAAATAGTTCTGATTACATTTACCCAACCGGTTCCCATATCCCTTCAACCCCTTTTCCTCCATTCACATATCCAGTCTAATCTTTGCTATTGACTTTGAGGGGAATTTTAACCCACCTCGCCCAGCAGTCATGCATTAAAATAGCTGTGCAAAGTTCCCGCTCAATTTCCGCCCACCACCATCTTAACTGGACCTTTTTTTTAATTTTTAGGTGGCCGAGGCACCTGCCTGACTCAGGCAGGAGCCTCATTAATAAATGTTAATCGGTGCCTTATGGTGTCCACAGGCCCCCGATGGAAATTTAAGAGCCTACTGAGGGGAGCACCCACTCAGTAAAACCCGGCAGGGTAGAAGAGGAGGTCTTCCCGGCCGCACAAGAAAATCTGGGCCTCTACGGCCCCAGGCTCCATTTCCAGCTCCCATCCGCGAATCAGCCCCGATTCCCACCCCCGCCCTCCTCACCGCGAATTACCTTGGTGCCAGCGGGCAGCCTCCGGGCCCCGCCATTTCTGATCAGCCTCTTTCTGCCCGTTTCGAGCGGGCAGCTGGTGGGCGGGATATACAGGATCACAATTGGCCGAGGCCTCCCACAGAGATTCCTCCAGGCTTTCCCCCAGCTTCCCGCCTGGGAGCTTAAAATCCACCCCATGGTTTCTGCCTCATTCACCAACCCTGTAAATATATTGCACAGCCTCACAAAGTAGCTCGACTGAAAACCTGTAAAATGATAAAAAAATGTTAACCTTCAGTAACTGAATGCAAGTCTGTTGTGAGCAGTCACTGCTAATGGAAGATCAAGCGACAAGTTGGCTCGTGAAGCCAACCACAGGGAACTAGGGTGTCCGGGAGAGTTTAATTAGGACATAGGAATAGGAGTGGGTCATTCATCCCCTCGAGCCTGTTCTGCCATTCAATGAGATCATTGCTGATCTGTATCCTAACTCCATCCACCTGCCTTGGCTCCATAATCCCTTAATACCCTTGGCTAGCAGAAATCTATCGATCTCAGATTTAAAATTATTAATTGAGCTAGCAGGGGAGTTATTCCCTAGATATAAATATATACAGTAGCAGCTTTTTAAATGGTTTCCAGTTGCCAAAGGCTACACTAACAATGTCTTGGGCAATATTTATCCCTCAACCAACATAAAAAAACAGATTATCTGGTCATTATCACATTGCTGTTTGTGGGAGCTTGCTGTGCGCAAATTGGCTGCCGCATTTCCTACATTACAACAGTGACTACACGTCAAAAAGTTATTTCTTTCTTTCTTTTTTTCTTTCATCTACTGCTTTTTGTGGGAGAGAGTTCCACTCTTCTACCACCCTGTGTGTCAGCAAGTCTCACCAGATGCCAGCAAATCTACCTGTTCCCATCTGCAGAGTCTGTATGGTTAGAATGAGGAAGCTTCCTGGGTCAACAGAACTTAAAATCATACAGCACAGAAGGAGGCCATTCGGCCCGTCGTACCTGTACCAGAAAATATACCAGCTTATTTCTTGGTAAAAGACACAAGAATATAGAGGATGTCAGGAATAAAATGGATCAAATGTAATAACAATACTGAACTACCCTGTCCAAATCATCTGGGTGGCTACAATAAATTGTTATTCTATATAAGAGTAAAAATGGTTACAAGTTCAGTTTCTCTTACAATGCCGGCAGGAATCTGACACCCACTTCAGTAAAATGAAACTTCTGCTGGTCAGTTAATCTCCAGTAAATTGGTGGGAGCTCTGATGATTGAGTCACCTCAACAAGCGAAGCCTGTACTTTGAAACAACAGATATAAGATAGTCCATAATAAATCCAATAAAGAATTCAGGATAAACTTCTTTGCCCAGAGAGTAGTTAGAATGTGAAGCTCGCTCCCACATGGAGTGGTTGAGGTGAACAGCGTAGAAGCCTTTAAGGGGAAGCTGGATAAGTACATGAGGGAGAAATGAACCATAGAATCATAGAATGGTTACAGCACAGAAGGAGGCCATTCGGCCCGTCGAGCCCGTGCCGGCTCTCTGCACGAACGCTTCAGCCAGTCCCATACAGATAGGGTGGGAGGAGGCACGTGTGGAGCATAAACACCAGCACAGACCACTTGGGCTGAATGGCCTGTTTCTGTGCTGTAAATTCTACGCAATTCTGTGTAAAAATACCCTACAAGCAAACAGTCAATTAATACGAGATCTAAACATGTTATGGCTGATTTCAAAAAGGTGGCAGAATGACAAGCAGTCTAAATTCCGCAGATGGAATTAGTCCGTGCAAACACACCCCCCCCCAAACAGGACGTGGTATAAAGTTGAGATTCTGAAGGATCCTGTACCAAGTACAATGAAGGATCTCAGAAATTTCGACGTGAGACTTGCTAGGTAAGAGGAACTTGTATTCATAAAAGGTAGCAGATAGCAAAAAACATCAAAGATAATCAGAAATGAATGTCTAAAGCTAAGAGCATGAGAAAAAAGTCAAGGATAAGAAAAAGCCCATTTGGCCCACAAAACATCTGTTATACTCACAGAGAAAATGAATGCGCCAAGGATGATCTGAGGACTCTTTAACTGAGGGAAACAGTGAAATCAATGGAGAACTATATGGCCGGAGTGTAGATTGTTGGACTGCTTTCTTGTTCTTTTTCGTTTCGTTACTTTACACACTCAGTTGTAGTAATACAGGATCAGGTCTTTATTAAAACCTCATACTATCCACAACCAGTATGAGTGCACAAGTCTTCTCATACTATGCAAAACCAGTGTGAGAGCTGCTGTTGAGACACACACTGTCCAATTCCAGTGAGAGCTGCTAAACAGTGCTCCCTTACATTTCTTATACTAAAGTTTGATCACAACATTCTATGCATATTACCAATAAATCATAGTACAGGAAACTCTTTATTAACCGGCACCGACGGGACCGGCGTGGTGCCGGTTTATCGAAAGTACCGGATAACGGAGAGTTATATCTACCGAGGCTATTTTTAACAAAGAGACTCCAGGCAGCGCGGGAGAATCAACTCCTGCTACTGCAGTGTTTCGGACTTCCGACAGCGCCAGGAGGCCGAGTAGTGGCACTTTTGAAAACTACCCCTACTGACTAAATCGGCGTTCGCGGACTCGGACTCGGGATCGGGATCGGCAACATTGCCGGTTATTTGAGAGGAGTTTTCGGAGTACTCGGCGTTCGCGGAGACTCGACTGCGACTCGGCAACATTGCCGGTTATTTGAGAGGAGTTTTCGGAGTACTCGGCATTCGCGGAGACTCGACTGCGACTCGGCAACATTGCCGGTTATTTGAGAGGAGTTTTCGGAGGATGATTTTTGCCGGTTAAGCGAGAATTCCGGATATTTGGGTGCCGGATAAACAAAAGTTTCCTGTACATCAGAGATACATACAAATGGCAACAGAATAACAACATAAACTAAACAACCAGGCACTCAACAGTCCGAATTGTTTTATTACCATTGCAAGTGACCAAGCCAACACATTCCAGACCATTACAGATAGGGCTGACTGACTCTCGCACATTCTACTATTTTCTTTCCTGTGAAGATATCCTTACTTTAAAATCCTCTTACCCAATTTACAACCCATACTCAGCAGAAAGCAGTTTTTAACTTTTAGCTCATCGTGTGCTGGTCTCACAGACAGCCCAGAAAGAATAGTGAGGTACCCGAGTCGTGTGAACCCTGTTCCCACACAGATAATCTGCAGACTCAGACAAGTTGTATTGGCAAAGACGTTGTGAATAGAGGAGTAAGTGTTCAGCTGGGACTAGTAGAGTAAGGCGAGGTCCAACCAACAGACTTCCGAAAGATTCTGTTGGAGGATCTAAAGGTAAGTACATTCCTATGAAATACGGGAACGGTAGCGTAGTGGTAATGTCACTGGGCTAGTAATCCAGAGGCCTGGACTAATGATCCAGTGACGTGAGTTCAAATCCCACCACGGCAGCTGGGGAATTTAAATTCAGTTAATTAAATAAATCTGGAATAATTACTTGCATCAGTAATGGTAACCATGAATCCATCTGGTTCACTAATGTCCTTTAGGGAAGGAAATCTGCTGTCCTTACCCAGTCTGGCCTATATGTGACTCCAGACCCACAGCAATGTGGTTGACTCTTAACTGCCCTCTGAAATGGCCTAGCAAGCCACTCAGTTGTAACAAACTGCTACAAAACATAATGGGCTGTATATTCTGATCCGTACGGGCTGTGTACACACCCGTAGGGACATTGGAAATGCGCTGAAAACCGGCTTTTCTGATCTGTCAAGAATGGTCTTGACAGATCCTCCGGCTGCCTTGGAGAAGGGCCTCTGTGGGCGGATAGTTCCGCTTTCTGGAGAACCTCCACCCGCAGAAAACCCTTAGAAATCTTACGCCTGGTTTTATCAGCATAAGATTTGAAAAAAGTAAAAAAAAAAAATGTTTTCACTCATTTATCATTTAAAAATACTTTGATAAAGGTAAGTTTATTTTTAGCCCCGTAAAAAAACGATTTAATGTTTTAAAGTGTTTTTGGGGTGATCTCCATTTATATATTTGACAGGTCTATCTGTCAAGTGTATGAAGGGAGATTCCCTCCTTTGATTGGCTCCCCATGGCCCACGTGATCCCAGGGATGCTTGTGAATCGCATGCGCCTCTGGGATACGTGGGCCCTGCACATTTCGAGTTGGAGAGGCCCAGGAACGGAAGTGTCCGGACCTCGGGAGCCCTCAGGTCAGTCCGTAGATTTTTTCCAGATCGGAGGCCTCCGCACGTGGGAAGCCTCCGATCGGAAAATACGGCCCATTAAGAATGAAACCGGACGGACCACCTGGCATCGACCTCGGCCACGAACACGGCAACGGCACACCCAGCCCAGTCGACCCTGCAAAGTCCTCCTCACCAACATCTGGGGACTAGTGCCAAAATTGGGAGAGCTGTCCCACAGACTAGTCAAGCAACAGCCTGACATAGTCATACTCACAGAATCATACCTTTCAGCCAATGTCCCAAACTCCTCCATCACCTTCCCTGGGTATGTCCTGTCCCACCAGCAAGACAGACCCACCAGGGGTGGCGGCACAGTGGTATACAGTCGGGAGGGAGTGGCCCTGGGAGTCCTCAACATTGACTCCGGACCCCATGAAGTCTCATGGCTTCAGGTCAAGCATGGGCAAGGAAACCTCCTGCTGATTACCACCTACCGCCCTCCCTCAGCTGATGAATCAGTACTCCTCCATGTTGAACACCACTTGGAAGAAGCACTGAGAGTAGCAAGGGCACAGAATGTACTCTGGGTGGAGGACTTCAATGTCCATCACCAAGAGTGGCTCGGTAGCACCACTACTGACCGAGCTGGCCGAGTCCTGAAGGACATAGCTGCAAGTCTGGGCCTGCGACAGGTGGTGAGAGAACCAACACGAGGGAAAAACCTGCTTGAACTCGTCCTCACCAATCTACCTGTCGCAGATGCATCTCTCCATGACAGTATTGGTAGCAGTGACCACCGCACAGTCATTGTGGAGATGAAGTCCCATCTTCACACTGAGGAAACCCTCCATCGTGTTGTGTGGCACTACCACCGTGCTAAATGGGATAGATTCAGAACAGATCTAGCAGCTCAAAATTAGGCATCCATGAGGCACTGTGGGCCATCAGCAGCAGCAGCATTGTATTCCACCACAATTTGTAACCTCATGGCCCGGCATATCCCTCACTCTACCATTACCATCAAGCCAGGGGACCAACCCTGGTTCAATAAGGAGTGTAGAAGAGCATTCCAGGAGCAGCACCAGGCGTACCTAAAAATGAGGTGCCAACCTGGGGAAGCTGCAACACAGGACTACATGCATGCTAAAAAGCAGAAGCAGCATGCTATAGACAGGGCTAAGCGATTCCAAAATCAACGGATCAGATCAAAGCTCTGCAGTCCTGCCACATCCAGTCGTGAATGGTGGTGGACCATTAAACAACTAACGGGAAGAGGAGGCTTCTTGAATATCCCCATCCTCAATGATGGTGGAGCCCAGCACATGAGTGCAAAAGACAAGGCTGAAGCGTTTGCAACCATCTTCAGCCAGAAGTGCCGAGTGGATGATGCATATCGACCTACTCCCGAGGTCCCCACCATCACAGAAGCCAGTCTTCAGCCAATCTGATTCACTCCACGTGATATCAAGAAACGGCTGAGTGCACTGGATACAGCAAAGGCTATGGGCCCCGACAACATCCCGACTATCGTGCTGAAGACTTCTGCTCCATAACTAGCCGCGCCTCTAGCCAAGCTGTTCCAGTACAGCTACAACACTGGCATCTATCCGACAATGTGGAAAACTGCCCGGGTATGTCCTGTCCACAAAAAGCAGGACAAATCCAACCCGACCAATTACCGCCCCATCAGTCTACTCTCAATCATCAGCAAAGTCATCGACAGTGCTATCAAGCGGCACTTACTCACCAATAACCTGCTCACTGATGCCCAGTTTGGGTTCCACCAAGACCACTCGGCTCCCGACCTCATTACAGCCTTGGTCCAAACATGGACAAAGGAGCTGAATTCCAGAGGTGAGGTGAGAGTGACTGCCTTTGACATCAAGGCAGCATTTGACCGAGTCTGGCATCAAGGAGCCCTAGTAAAACTGAAGTCGATGGGAATCAGGGGGAAAACGCTCCACTGGCTGGAGTCATATCTAGCACAAAGGAAGATGGTTGTGGTGATTGAAGGTCAATCATCACAGCCCCAGGACATCGCTGCAGGAGTTCCTCAGGGCAGTGTCCTAGGCCCAACCATCTTCAGCTGCTTCATCAATGACCTTCCCTCCAACATAAGGTCAGATATAGGGATGTTTCTGATGACTGCACAGTGTTCAGTGCCATTCACAACTCCTCAGATAATGAATCAGTCCATGCCCGCATGCAACAAGACCTGGACGATGTTCAGGCTTGGGCTGATAAGTGGCAGGTAACATTCGCGCCACAGAAGTGCCAGGCAATGACTATCTCCAACAAGCGAGAGTCTAACCACCTCCCCTTGACATTCAATGGCATTACCATCGCCGAATCCCCTATCATCAACATCCTGGGGGTCACCATTGACCAGAAGCTTAACTGGACCAGCCACATAAATACTGTGGCAACAAGAGCAGGTCAGAGGCTAGGTATTCTGCGGCGAGTGTCTCACCTCCTGACTCCCCAAAGCCTTTCCACCATCTACAAGGCTCAAGTAAGGAGTGTGATGGAATACTCTCCACTTGCCTGGATCAGTGCAGCTCCAACAACACTCAAGAAGCTCGACACCATCCAGGACAAAGCAGCCCGTTTGATTGGCACCAGATCCACCACCTTAAACATTCACTCCCTCCACCACTGGCGTACCATGTGCAGTGTGTACCATCTACAAGATGCACTGCAGCAACTCGCCAAAGCTTCTTCGGCAGCACCTCCCAAACCCGCGACCTCTTCCACCTAGAAGGACAAGGGTAGCAGGCGCATGGGAACACCACCGCCTCCAAGTTCCCCTCCAAGTCACACACCATCCTGACTTAGAACTATATCGCCGATCCTTCATCGTCGCTGGGTCAAAATCCTGGAACCCCCTACCTAACAGCACTGTGGGAGTACCATCACCACACGGACTGCAGCAGTTCAAGAAGGCAGATCCACACCACAATAAATGCTGGCCTTGCCAGCGACGCCCACATCCCATAAGTGAATAAAAAACCCCAGATATACCCATTTTTAGCAGCATTTATATAATATACTTTATTCATAAAATTTTTACAGATACATTACAGTACAAGCCAAATGTCAATTCACAGTGCAAAACAGATTAAATACAGCACAGGGCACTCTAGGATGCCTCATTCTATTTACATTACAGATTACATGTACATTTACATTCAACAGTTTCTGAGACTTACAGCCCGACGGGGGGTTTTATACTGGTCCCAGCCCCTCGGTGTACAATGGTGGGAGAACCTTAAACTGTGGCCTTTCCCCACAGAGGCTTTGCGGCGGCTGCACCAGGCTTCAGTGCGTCCCTCAGCACATAGTCCTGGGCCTTGGAATGTGCCAGTCTGCAACACTCGGTCATGGACAACTCCTCGCACTGTTTCGGGCAGACCAAAGGGCGTCTTTCACCGAGTTGATGGTTTTCCAGCAGCAGCTGCTGTTTGTCTGGGTGTTCGTCCCAGGGAGAACAGAGTCCTGTGTTACGGAGCTCTATGGGATGAACCTCGACAAAAACCACTGCGATCTCTTTCCAGACCTTCTTTGCAAACGCACATTCCAGAAAACGCACATTCCAGAAGGAGATCGGTGACGGTCTCGTCCCCACCGCAGCCGCCTTGAGGACAGCGTGCAGGGGCGCTGAGGCGCCGGGTGTGCATGAAGGATCTGACAGGGAGGGCCCTTCTCACCACCAGCCAAGCTACATCTTGGCGCTTGTTTGAAAGTTCTGGTGATGAGGCGTTCTGCCAAATAACTTTGACAGTCTGCTCGGGGAACCATCCGACAGGATCCACCATCTCCTGCTTCCGTAGGGCCTCGAGGACATTGCATGCAGATCACTGCCTGATTGACTTGTGGTCAAAGGTGTTTTTCTGCACAAACTTTTCTACGAGGGACAGGTGGTACTGCATGGTCCAACTAAATGGAGCATTCCGAGGCAACGTGCTCAGACCCATCCTTCGCAAAACTGGGGACAGATAGAACCTCAGCATGTAGCGACACTTGGTGTTTGCGGACCGAGGGTCCATGCACAGCTTGATGCAGCCGCACACAAAGGCGGCCATCAGGATGAGGGCGACGTTGTGCACATTCTTTCCCCCTTTAGCAGGAGATTTGTACATCGTGTCCCTGTGGACACAGTCCATTTTCGATCTCCAGATAAAGTGGAAGATGGCTCGGGTGACTGTTGCGGCGCAGCACCATATACAGCAACACCGAGAGCACCTCGCACCTGATGACCAGATTCTAGTTCGCAATCGAGAGGGTGCATTGCTCCCACATTCCCAGTTTCTGTCTGACCTTGGCGATACGCTCCTCCCAGTTCTTGGTGCACGCCCTGGCCCCTCCGAACCATATTCCCAGCACCTTCAGGTAATCTGACCTGACGGTGAAGGGGACAAAGGATCGGTCAGCCCAGTTCCCAAAGGACATGGCCTCGCTTTTGCTGCGATTTACTCTGGCCCCTGAGGCTAGTTCAAACTGGTCATCAATCTGCGGACCGACAGCGGATCTGAGCAAAAGACGGCGATGTTGTCCATGTACAGGGAGGCCTTGGCCTGAGCGCCTCCGCTGCCTGGGATCGTCACCCCTCTTATGCCCGCCTCCTTCCCGATGGATTCGGCAAAAGGTTCGATACAACACACGAACAAGACCGAGGAGAGAGGACAGCCTTGCCTGACTCCAGATTTGATCAGAAAGCTTTCCGATTCCCACCCGTTGATTAGAACTGTGCCATTGATGTCCGTGTAGAGCAGTTGGATCCAATTGCGGATTCCCTCCCCAAACCCTATTTTGGAGAGCACGTCCATCATGTACGTGTGCGATATTTTATCTACGCCTTTCTCCTGGTCCAAGCTGATTAAGCAGCTGTCCACTCTCCTGTCCCTCACGAGGCTATCAGAGATCTTGCTGCCGGGTACAGCGCAAGTCCGATCCGGATGGATCACCAGCTCCAGAGCAGACTTGACCCGATTGGCGATGACCTTGAACAGAATTTTTCAATCCACGTTAAGCAATGAACTGGGCCGCCAATTTCTGATCTCTTCCCTCTCCCCCTTCTGCTTGTAGATGAGGGTGATGATGCCTGATAGGGTAGATAGAGAGAAACTATTTCCGCTGGTTGGGGATTCTAGGACTAGGGGGCATAGACTAAAAATCAGAGCCAGACCTTTCAGAAGTGAAATTAGGAAACACTTATACACACAAAGGGTGGTAGAGGTTTGGAACTCTCTTCTGCAAATGACAATTGATGCTGGGTCAATTGTTAATTTTAAATCTGAGATTGATAGATTTTTGTTAATCAAAGGTGTTAAGGGATATGGGTCAAAGGCAGGTATATGGAGTTAGTTCACAGATCAGCCATGATCTTATTGAATGGCGGAACAGGCTCGAGGGGCTAAATGGCCTCCTCCTCTACCTATGTTCCTATGTTCCTTTCCTCATGGATTCTGACATGCTGCCGGCCAGAAGCATACCCCCGTACACTTCCAGCAGGTCTGGGCCCATCCAGTCCCACAGAGCCGAATACAACTCGACCGGTAAGCCGTCACTTTTACTCGTCTCGAAGGAGCGGACGGCCTTTGTCAGCTCGTCCAGAATTAGCGGGTGATCCGGACTCTCCCGCTTTCTGTCGCCTAAAACCTCTGAGATAGACGACAGGAAGCACTGGGAGGCCGCGCTGTCTGTGGGCTTCACGCCGTACAGCCCCACATTAAAGGATTTGCTGATCCTTCGTATGTCAGGCTGCGAGGATGTCACCGAGCCTCCTTCTTCCTTCAGGCTGTCGATCACAGAGCTCCCTCTGTGTACCTTTTGGAAGAAGAAACGCGAGCACGTCTCATCCTGCTCCACGGAGCAGACTCTGGAGCGGAAGATGATCTTGGAGGACTCGGAGGCATAGAGCGAGGCTTGCTGGCCCTTCACCTCTTGGAGTTCCTCCCCGACATCGACCCCCATCGACTGCAGCAGGAGCAGATTCTGCATGCTTTTCTGGAGTCGGGACATTCCCCTCTGTCTCGCTCTCTCGCCCTTTGAGCACCTTTAAGGACGTAGAACCTCTTGATGTTCGCCTTGATCGCTTCCCACCAGTGCGTCGGGGAATCAAAGAGGGGTTTCACAGTTCTCCAACCTTTGTAATCCCTTTTGAGTTCCTCAATGTTTTCTGGGGTCAACAGTCTCACGTTCAGCTTCCATATCCCCCTGCCAACTTTCTGGTCTTCCTGTGGGTGACAGTCGGCCAGTAGGAGGCAGTGGTCAGAGAAGAACACCGGCGTGACATCAGTGGATCTGACCGTGAGTGCTTGGGTCACAAACAGGAAGTCTTTCCTGGAATGGACGGACCCGTCTGGTCTCGACCAGCATTTCTTTGCCCGGGGTAAAGGCAAGGACATGCTAATAAGCTGACATGGAAATGTAGTCCAATTCAGCTGCTCTCCAATTGGGTGCATTTTACCATCCTGCTGGCCAATTTACACTTGGGCTCGGGGTGTGGGGGGGCGAATGGTTGGATGGGTAGAAAAATCAGCCACGGAGTGTCTCTTAGTGACGGAACTCTCAAAGGGAGTAAAATTAGGCAATACAGGTTGAGCGTCCCAAATCCGGAGTTCCGGAATCCGGAATGTTCCGGAATCCGGACTCCGGGACGATTGGTGGCAGGGGTCCGGAATCCGTAAAATGTTCCGGAATCCGGACACCCTGAGGGGGGTTTACCAAAAACGCAACCTGGGCCCAGGCATTTCCGGACTCGGCACGTGTTCCTGATGTCCGAAGTCCGGAAATAGCACAACCTGGGCTCGGGCGTTTCCGGACTCGGCACGTGTTCCTGATGTCCGAAGTCCGGAAATAGCACAACCTGGGCTCGGGCGTTTCCGGACTCGGCACGTGTTCCTGATGTCCGAAGTCCGGAAATATCGCAACCTGGGCTCGGGCGTTTCCGGACTTCGGACATCAGAAACACGTTCCGAAGTCCGGAAAAACCCGAAAACCGGCTCGGCCTCGGTCCCAAGGTTGCTGGATTCGGGACACTCAACCTGTATTCTATTTCTATTTCAGAGTTCTGATGAAAGGTCATTGACCTGAAACGTTAACTGTTTCTCTCCCCACGGGTATTGGCTGCCGTGTTTCCTAGATTACAACAGTGACTACACTTCAAAAGTACTTCATTGGCTGTAAAGCGCTTTGGGACGTCCTGAGGTCGTGAAAGGCGCTATATAAATGCAAGTCTTTCTTCCTTTTCTTTTCATTGCTTGCCTGACCTGCTGAGTATTTCCAGGATTTTCTGTTTTTATTTCTCTCATTAGGAGCAACATCAGCCCAGACATTAACTGAGATTTATGGCAACATCGCAATGAAAACGTACTTTATTCAGTTATGAAAATTGGATTTTAGTGTTATTTTGATAAACATTTCAATTCTATTCAGACTTTCTCTGCCACTTCTGGTACTGATGCGGAGATACCGGTGTTGGACTGGGGTGGACAAAAGTGAGAAGTCGCACAACACCAGGTTATAGTCCAACAGTTTTATTTGAAATCACAAGCTTTCGGAGCGGCTGCTCCTTCGTCAGGTGAAGTGAAGAAATACAAATCGACACAGCATATATAGACAGAGAACAATGCCTGTGCAGAGTACAATGACTTCTGGTACTGACAGTTTAAGAGGCCATTTCTCTTGCCGTCGTGGAGTTATAAATCTTGTACTTTGCAGTTTTGTTGCCAAAGACTAAGAAATGAAAAGACAGTGCGCAGTCCATGGTGGGTCTGCTGTGATTTTTCCAGTACTGAGACTGTGGGCCAATGAAAGGTTTCTAAAGTAATGTTGGTGGCACCAGCTTGCACTGTATTAATAACGATGCGCCTGTCCATGGTGTTGTGTGGAAATCGTGTTCCGCCACTAACAGGGGATTGTAATACAGAGTCTTGTTTATGTACCTCTGCCAGCAGTGCCATGCATCATGTCACCAACACCATTTAGAGACAACTCAAAAGGGAATTAAATCTTGCTTATTATTAATTTTACCAATTATATAATTTGCAAAAGAAAGTTTTTCATGCAGCATATTGGACTAACATATTAATCCCGCTGAGTGCAGTGACAGCATTGTTTAGTTAATCTTGATTATAAATTATTATTGCTTATTTTGAAGCCAAATACACCACTTCATTTCTAGCCACATCTAATTCTGCTGAAAGTAGTAACAGTTGACTGCTGTTACCTTGCAATCTAGCAAACGCTTCAAGGGATTATTATTATTATTATTATTGATGAGAAAGGACACTTTCGTTTGTTCTGGCTGAGCGTCCTTAGAAAACGTGGAAGTATTTACTGTGAATGACAGGTTTAATCAAGAACATTTAAACTATAAATCCTCAGCTGTGGCTCAGTTGGTAGCACACTCGCCTCTGCGTCAGAAGGTTGTGGGTTCAAGTCCCACACCCACAAACTTGAGCACATAAAGCTAGGCTGACACTCCAGGGCAGTGCTGAGGGAGTGCTGCACTGTCGGAGGTGCCGTCTTTCGGATGAGACGTTAAACCGAGGCCCCGTCTGCTCTCTCAGGTGGATGTAAAAGATCCCATGGCATAATGTTGAAGAAGAGCAGGGGAGTTATCCCTGGTGTCCTGGCCAATATTTATCCCTCAATCAACATCACAAAAGCAGATTATCTGGTCGTTATCACATTGCTGTTTGTGGGAGCTTGCTGTGCGCAAATTGGCTACCACGTTTCCCACATTACAACAGTGACTCTACTTCATTGGCAGTAAAGTGCTTTGAGACGTCCGGCGGTCGTGAAAGGCGCTATATAAATGCAAGTCTTTCTCTATTTTCTTTTTGAGAAAACCTTGAAGTTCCATTTCACTGAAAATAACAACAACTACTTGCATTTATATAGTGCCTTTAACATAGTAAAATGTCCCAAGGCACTTCACAGGAACGTAATCAAACAAAATTTGACACCGAGCCACATAAGGAGGATACTAGGAGAGGTGACCAAAAGCTTGGTCAAAGAAGTAGGTTTTAAGGAGCGTCTTAAAGGAGGAGAGGCAGAGAGGTTTAGGGAGGGAATTCCAGATTCCCTGCAAATTAAACGTCAGACTGGAACGTGCGAGTTACCATTATTCTGGATCAGATTTCCACTACCAACTTATTTTGCGTAGACTAAATATACGTTTGTGTGGTCATGGGTTTGAAATAATATTAATTAAAAGGCTATATACATTACCTGCTCATGTCATTGAATACCATAGTTAGGATACACGTAGAGATGCAGATGAATTAAGGCATTATAGTAGGGTGGAGTATTGTGTTCATCAGACCTCTTGTCACTTTTGGTTCCTTAAGAGAGAAGATCGGAGAAAGGAAGGTTGGAATAGTTTAGAAAGTTGAAACCTACTAGCCAGAGATACATGGTGGTGAAAGACTGAGGTCAACAGGAAGGAGAGGTCCCTATGAGAAACCAATAATAGATGTGGTGCATTGAGTAAGAAACGAGGGCAAGATGAACAATGACAAGGAGAGACAGGCTGAAAGCAAGAGCCAAAGAAAAAATAGGAAAATGCATAGAATGATGCCAGATTAAAGAGAAAGTCAGAATCAAGAAAGCGAGAACCAGTCTTCGAGAGCGACCTAACAAGAGACTTGGAGCAAAAGACTGAAAATAAAAAAAATTGCATTTATATAGCACCTTTAACATAGTTAAACATCCCAGGGCACTTCACAGGAGCGTTATTAGACAAAACATTGACACCGCGCCAAAGAAGGAGACATTAGGACTGGCAATAGAACAGAGGAGAAATGTATGAGTTTTACAGCAGTAGAATCCTTATTATACTGCTACATTGTCAGAGGTGCAATTTTGAAACTGAGGCTCCGTCTGCCTGTTTGGGTGGACATAAAGGGGGAAAAATTCAGTTGGTTGCGCCTCCCGTTAGCGCCTTAAGAGGGCGCTAATGGGGCGCAAAGCATCTAGCGCCCAGGCGCGGCGAGGTTAGCGCCGCTCGCGAAATTAACTAGACATTTTGCGGCGGCGCTAAACACTACCGCCACGATCTCCTGCGCTGGCAGATCGTGACATCAGTCGAGTGCGCAACGCCCCGGTATCGCCCCGGAGCGGATATTGAGTGGCGCCCCCTGCCTTACCGCCTAACGCTAGCAACGACAGGTTGAGGGGAGCGTTTTGCAGTCATGAAGCGACTGGGGGAGCGCTATTTAAAGGTGACCGCTTCCTGCCTTTTATTGTTGGTGCCATTTTTCAACCACGCATTCTGAGAGAGAGAGAGAGACTTCTGGAGAGATTCAACGTTGTGTGAAGGAGTTTTGGGTACTGAGCAGCACTTTGCAGGTTCATTTTGATTTGCCATTCCTTGTATCGATTTAGAAGAGATTGTGGGGGCTGCACTCTGAGCTCTTTCCCTGGTACTCTCCATTGTTCTTTCCAGCAGATTTGATGTGCAGGTCTCTCCAGGCCGAGATTCAAGGCTGCAATGAGCAGGACGTGGATGGAAAGCAAGATTAACCATCCCCTTTAAGAACTGGCCCGTGCCATTGTGTGTGTGTTCCATTGCTGACTGACATCACATGAGCTTTGCCAGCGCTCTGAGGTAGCTCCTCGCTCCTCGGCCTTTGCGCCTTAAGACAGGTGTGAAGCACCTGATTTAGCGCTCCAATCACCTCCAGGGGCGATAAAAGTCAAGTTTGCAGTCGGTGGCGATAATTAGCGCCAGGCGCTAATCTTTGCGTCCGGCCGATAATTGCGCCCCAAATGGGGCGATACTGAATTTCTCCCCCAAAAGATCCTGCAAGAATATTCAAAGAAGAGCAAGGAAGTTCTTCCGATGTCCTGGTCAAGACTTACCCCTCAACCAACAGAGCCAATTCGAGGTTAATTGGTTATTTATATCATTTGCTGTTTTGGGGAACCTTGCTGTGTGCAGTTTGGTTCGTCTAATTAGATTGATTACAGATCAGAGGTAGTTCATTGGCTGTAAAGGGGTCTAAATAAATGCACATTAATTCTTTCCCAACTAATAAGATTACATCCTCTTACCTTGGGTCAGCCTGGTCATAAAACTAAAAATACTACTACTATTTATACTACAATAGTCGATCTCCTATAGTGAGTCAGGGATATGCTCAAGGTGTCATAACAAGCACTGCACTATGTATTATTCTGCTGCTAAGGTGGACCTGTGTCTCTATAGGGCTACAAAGTCTAATTGTTGTAAACAGAAATATCCTAAGGTCAATTATAGGCTAGTTCCTTTTAGTCAAATTTAATGATAGATGTACTTCAGAAAATTATCAATTCTTTTTGAAGATTCATACAAATGATACAAATATCGATTTAGATATTTTAAGGTCATTTTGAATGGCTATAATCTCCTAGATTACCTTGGTAGTTTCTAACTGTTCCTCACCATGGCTTTTCTATGCTGTTCCTGGGGAGAAAGCATATCCTGTGTGAAAGAAGTCTCAGATCCAGGTAAAACCTGACAGAAAATGCTTCATACATTTGCAATGCACATATCTTGAATATGCACTCGAACTTAGTATTTGGATTGATAGCTTTACCAATCCGTCCTGAGATTCGATTTTCAAAGCTGGGATATCTGCACAATATATTAGTTTTTGATCTGGGTTTGAAGGCAAAGATATATTTTATGTCTATTTTGTCTTTTGTCTTTATTATAATACATCAGTTTAAACAATATTTTCGAGCATGTAAGGGCACATATTCAGTATTCCTTTAGTAGCTCGGATGTTTCTGTCACAATTCTTTAACCTGCTTTATCTCAACAGTGAAAATGTTCTTGCTAGAGTAGTGTCCGCTTCTACTGTAGTAATGCATTATGAGCATGCTTACTTATATGCTCCTACTAGCAGGAAATAGTGTTCAGCAGATGTGGCTGACTTGATTCCACCTTTCATACAGAGCAAAACATGGATGTGAGACACCCTTTCTGAAGCTGACACTGCAAAAAGAAACAAATTACATAAATGCATGAATGATGAATCTATCAGAGAAGATTATCAACTGCAACAGATGGTATTTCATGTTCTTGCATAATTCAGGAAGGGTATATTGGTCTTGAAGGATATATTGGTCTTGGAGGGTATATTGGTCTTGGAGGGTATATTGGTCTTGGAGGGTATATTGGTCTTGGATGGTATATTGGTCTCGGAGGGTATATTGGTCTCAGAGGGTATATTGGTCTCGGAGGGTATATTGGTCTCGGAGGGTATATTGGTCTCAGAGGGTATATTGGTCTCGGAGGGTATATTGGTCTCGGAGGGTATATTGGTCTCAGAGGGTATATTGGTCTCGGAGGGTATATTGGTCTCGGAGGGTATATTGGTCTTGAAGGGTATATTGGTCTCAGAGGGTATATTGGTCTCAGAGGGTATATTCGTCTCGGAGGGTATATTGGTCTCGGAGGGTATATTGGTCTCGGAGGGTATATTGGTCTCGGAGGGTATATTGATCTCGGAGGGTATATTGGTCTCGGAGGGTATATTGGTCTCGGAGGGTATATTGGTCTCGGAGGGTATATTGGTCTCGGAGGGTATATTGGTCTCGGAGGGTATATTGGTCTCGGAGGGTATATTGGTCTCGGAGGGTATATTGGTCTCGGAGGGTATATTGGTCTCGGAGGGTATATTGGTCTCGGAGGGTATATTGGTCTCGAGGGTATATTGGTCTCGGAGGGTATATTGGTCTCGGAGGCTATATTGGTCTCGGAGGGTATATTGGTCTCGGAGGGTATATTGGTCTCGGAGGGTATATTGGTCTCGGAGGGTATATTGGTCTCGGAGGGTATATTGGTCTCGGAGGGTATATTGGTCTCGGAGGGTATATTGGTCTCGGAGGGTATATTGGTCTCGGAGGGTATATTGGTCTCGGAGGGTATATTGGTCTTGGAGGGTATATTGGTCTTGGAGGATTACAGCACAGATTCACCAGATTGATACCAGGGCTAAAAGGGTTAAATTATGAGGACAGGTTGCATTGACTTAGGCCTGTATTCCCTTAAGAGGTGATCTAATTGGGGTGAAGGTGATTAAAAGATTTGATAGGGTAGATAGAGAGAAACTATTTCCTCTGATGGGCGAGTCCAGAGCAAGGGGGCAGAACCTTAATATTAGAGCCAGGCCGTTCAGGCGTGATGTCAGGAAGCACTTCTTCACACAGAGAGTCATGGAAATCTGGAACTCCCTCCCTCAAAAAGCTGTTGAGGTTCGGTCAATTAAAAATTTCAAAACTGAGATTGATAGATTTTTGTTAGACAAGAGTATTAAGGGATATGGAACCAAGGCGGATAATGGAGTTGAGATACAGATCAGCCATGATCTAATTGATTGGCGGAACAGGCTCGAGGGGCTGAATGGCCTACTTCTGTTCCTATGACTGGAAAAAAAAGAGAAAATAACTTGGACTGTGTTTTTGTTTTTTTAAGCCTTGCAGCCTACAGCTAGATTACAATTTGGTTGATTTCAGGGGTAATCAGTCCATGCTTATATAGAAAAGCAAGGGTAAAATAAGCACATGGATTTGCACTTCTTTCTAATCTGAGTAGTTTTTAGCTGTCAAACTTGGCTTGAATGTTAGATGCTTGCCTTTAACCCTAAGGTTTGTGGGTTCAAGCTCCATGCTAAGAGCTTAAGCTCAGAGCAGTACTGAGGGAGTGCTGAATTGTTGGAAATATGGTTTTCCAGAAGAGATGTTAATCTGAGGTCTTATCTGCCTGTTCTAAGTGGTGGTTAAGGATCCAATGTCGTCATTTGATAAAGAGCAGCGTGTACATCCAGAACCAGAATGGCTGGACATTACTGTTTGTGGGATCATGCTGTGTGCAAAATAGCCATTGTATTTGCTCATGCACAACGTTTCAAAGTAATTAATTGGATGTGAAGTGTTTTGAAATGTTTCTGAGGGCTATATAAGTGCAAGTCTTTTGTTTTAGTTCTACAATTTTTTATCTCCTTATTCCGGTAAATAAACTCATTTGCTTTTTAAAAGACATAACCCCCATGAGTAATATTATTTTCAAAAGTGTGTTCATTTCCATATATTCTGATTAGCAGTTTTTGCATAACTTTGCGCTACTTTTCACCAAGTTCATATTTCATTCAGTGATTATAAAATTCTTCTTAAGTAAAACTATGCAAGTGGAGCAGGGCAAATACTAACATGGCTATTGAATTTTGGCAGGAAGTTTAACTGAAATGACTTCTTGTTGGTGACTCTCTTTATAAACGAATGGATTTTTAGCTCAGTGGTAGTGAAGGTCCAGGAGGTTGGAAGGTGAGGAGATGGAACGACTGAATGCTCTTGTCACCTCAGACAAATTCTTTGAATTGCAAAGGCATTGACGTTATTCAAAGGCGAACTGGTTACTTGGAAATCAGGGAAACCTGCTGCTTTTGGCCAGATGCAGGCTTATGAGACTGAAATAGTGGAGAAAGGATTTAGCACCGTGGCACACAATTTATTATTGAGTGAAATTATTCATCTAGGGAAAATAACATTATATATTGGATGGTATGGAAATTCACATCTGTTAATCCATTCACTGGCCCAACCATACGGGTTTGAACATCGCTGAACTCTTGCCTGCAACAGATAAATTTAAATTAAAAGCAGCAGGAACTTCCTTGCTGTTTCCCCAGTCTCCCGCCATAACTTCAGATAAACAATCCTGGATAGACATGTAAACGGGGTTTCCGCCAATCTACCACAGAAATAATGGTGACCAATCACAAGAACCCTCGAGGAAATTCCCAGCGAAAGAGTGCAATGGTCCTGTTTCAAAACTGATCTATGTGTAGATCCTAGTCGACTCTTCACTTGTTCTCAACAAGCAAGGTTGGACGTATTAACAATTGTCAAACTTGTTAAAATCATAGAATGATTACAGCACAGAAGGAGGCCATTCAGCCTGTCGAGCCTGTGTCAGCTCTCTGCAAGAGCACTTCAGCTAGTCCCCCTCCCCCGCCCTTTCCCCGTAGCCCTGCAAATTTTTTTCCTTCAGGTACTTATCCAATTCCCTTTTGAAAGCCATGATTGAGTCTGCCTCCACCACCCTTTCAGGCAGTGCATTCCAGATCCTAACCACTCGCTGAGTAAAAATGTTTCCCCTCATGTCGCCTTTGGTTCTTCTGCCAATCACCTTACATCTGTGTCCTCTGGTTCTCGACCCTTCCGCCAATGGGAACAGTTTCTCTCTATCTACTCTGTCTACACCCCTCATGATTTTGAATACCTCTATCAAATCTCCTCTCAACCGTCCCTGCTCTAAGGAGAACAACCCCAGCTTCTCCAGTCTATCCGTTGAACCGCATTCAGCTTCATGCTTAAATGTCCTAGTTAAAAACAGGCCAAATATTCATTGTGATTCAATAATAATACCCCATAAGGGTATGGCAGTATAGTAGTCACGTTACTGGACTAATAATCCAGAAAAACTGAGTTCAAATCCCACCATAGCTGTTTGAGAATTTAAATTGTGTTTAAAAAAAGTTGGAAATAAAAAAGCTGGTAGCAGTAAAGTGACTGTCGTAAAACCCCAAGTAGTTCACGAACGACCTTTAGGGAAGGAAACCTCCTGTCTGGACTTGGTCTGAAGATGATTCCAGTCTCAAAGCAACGTGATTGACTCTTAAGTACCAACTGGAGTGGCCCAGCAAACCACTCAGCCAGAGCAACTGAGGATGGCCAATAAATGCTGACCTTGTCAGTGATGCCCACATCCAGAGAGTGAATTAAAAAAATGTTGTGACCCATCATGGCACTTCGCCAGATTGGAGCGCAGGTCAGAGACATCATCGGGTCTATTCTGTGCCCTGTACTCGCACTTGGTGAGCCTCCACCCCAGGATTGGAGCAATACCAAATTATCTCTTATGTTGCCCATGTACAAAATAGCACGTAATAGTTCATGGCATGTGCTAGATTGTGGAATTACTTTAAAACTCAGCAATAGGTAATGGGTGACAGTTAACGATTATTTACTTGTAGATAAAAAAAGGTCTTCATAGCCCACTTGCTCTGGTAGAATGTGTGAATTATGACTCTTTCACTTGCAAGAACAATAAATAGATCTATACCAACCCCCGCGTGATGTAGTTTATGGTCTATCAGGAATTTTACTACAGTTCTCAATCAATCAGGAATTCTACTTTATGGCTTCCTGAAGTATTGTTAAATATTAGGTTAGTCTCTAGTAGGTTTTATCACTTTCATTTTCTGGCGAAAAAATTATTTATTACTCTAGGCTGACTATGATTAGAAAATAATATCAACACTTTGGGAGCAAACTGTAGTACAGAGAATTAATTGCGCTAAGAAGTGGAGACATCTTCCATTTTATATCTATAAAAGATGGTACACAGAGACCTTCTAACATTAAGCGATGGAGTCATGGGCCTTAACAGACTGAATGAATTGAGTGAATTGCACTCCTTACATTACTGCTGGGATTTTAAATGGAGTGTTTGTTCAGATGATGGAACAATACCACCAGCCCGCTTGGTTCCCCTGTAATATATAACAATAGAGAAAATAGTTGGCAGGGTTTCGTATTGAAGACTTTAAATACAAGTGATAAAGGAGTAGTAACTTTTGGTATTACTACCAACCCATAAATCTACAATAAGGATCTCCAGGGCATTGAGAAGATCTGTGCAGTTGAGAAAAGTGAGTGATCCAGCTCCACAGTGCAAGACCAGAACTTACTGGCAATGTATTTCATTGTATCCTTTTTGGCAAACCTGCTCACGAATGCAGTAATCCATTGGCTCTCATGATAGAACACTGGGCGTCCAAACAGGCAGAAAAGGCTCGAGGGGCTGAATGGCCCAATCCTGTACCTATGTTCCAAAGCAAAAGGGCACCTCCATTAGATGGATGTTACCAATTGTGGAATTGTGAGATGGAGCACCAGATGGAAATGCAACATTCCATCTCAGTCCGGGGGTGGGGGGGGCAGAAAAGAACTGTCGCATAGAATCATAGAATCATAGAAAGTTACTGCATGGAAGGAGGCCATTTCGGCCCATCGTGTCCGCGCCGGCCAACAAAGAGCTATCCAGCCTAATCCCACTTCCCAGCTCTTGGTCCGTAGCCCTGCAGGCTACAACATCCCAAGCGCACATTAAAGTACTTTTTAAATGTGATTAGGGTTCCTGCCTCTACCACCCTTTCAGGCAGTGAATTGCAGACCCCCACAACCCTCTGGGTGAAGAAATTTCCCCTCAAATCCCCTCTAAACCTTCCACCAATTACTTTCAATCTGTGCCCCCTGGTTTTTGACCCCTCTGCTAAGGGAAATAGGTCCTTTCTATCCACTTTATCTAGGCCCCTCATAATTTTATACACCTCAATAAGGTCTCCCCTCAGCCTCCTCTGTTCCAAGGAAAACAAACCCAGCCTATCCAGTCTTTCCTCATAGCTAAGATTCTCTACTCCCGGCAACATCCTTGTAAATCTCCTCTGTACCCTCTCTAGTGCAATCACATCTTTCCTGTAAAGTGGTGACCAGAACTGCACGCAGTACTCTAGCTGAGGCCTAACTAGTGTTTTATACAGTTGAAGCATAACCCCCCCTGCTCTTGTATTCTATGCCACAGCTAATAAAGGCAAACATTCCGTATGTCTTCTTAACCACCTAATCTACCTGGCCTGCTACCTTCAGGGATCTCTGGACATGCACTCCAAGGTCCCTTTGTTCCTCTACACTACTCAGTGTCCTACCATTTAATATGTATTCACTTTCCCTCCCCAAATGCATTACCTCACTCTTCTCCGGATTGAATTCCATTTGCCACTGTTCTGCCCACCTGACCAATTTATTGATATCTTCCTGCAGTCGACAGCTTCCTTCTTCAGTATCAACCACACAGCCGATTTTAATATCATCTGCAAACTTCTTAATCATACCCCCTATATTCAGTTGTGCTTCTCTGGCTCCACGACTCCTCAGTGAATTTATTTAATGAGTGGCTGAGTCACGGAGCCCAAGAAAGTCTCCAGTTCAATCCCTGGTGTGGACTTACTTAATTGAAGGGAAACAGTCCAGGGTCCTGCTCCCGATTATTGTTGAATAGGTTTGATACACGCAGCCAGTTATGTGTATCATTCAAGTGAGTGAAAGTCAGACGTGCTCTAAAATGGCTGGGCGATCCATACCCCCAGGTTATTACCCAGGTGTGCCAAGGTGAAAATTGCTCTCTATTTATCACAGTTGGGATGCGGTTAAAATTGGGCTCGGTTGTGATGTTACCCATTGTTCCTTGCCTGTCAAAGCTCTCTGTCAAGGGACCAGGCAGCACCCTGAGTGATGAGGCAAAAGCGGGAGAGGGGCAGAGTGGAGTGAGACACTGGCATGAGAGAGGCAGAGTGGAGAGAGACAATGGTGGGCGAGGGGCAGAGTGGAGAGAGACACCGGCAGGAGAGGGGCGGAGTGGAGAGAGACAATGGTGGGAGAGGGGCGGAGTGGAGCGAGACAATGGTGGGAGAGGGGCAGAGGGGAGAGAGACAATGGCAGGAGAGGGGCAGAGTGGAGCGAGGCAATGGTGGGAGAGGGGCGGAGTGGAGAGAGACAATGGTGGGAGACGGGCAGAGTGGAGCGAGGCAATGGTGGGAGAGGGGCAGAGGGGAGAGAGACAATGGCAGGAGAGGGGCAGAGTGGAGCGAGGCAATGGTGGGAGAGGGGCAGAGGGGAGAGAGACAATGGTGGTCGAGGGGCAGAGTGGAGCGAGACAACGGCAGGAGAGGGGCAGAGTGGAGAGAGACAATGGTGGGTGAGGGGCAGAGTGGAGCGAGACAATGGTGGGAGAGGGGCAGAGGGGAGAGAGACAATGGTGGTCGAGGGGCAGAGTGGAGCGAGACAATGGCAGGAGAGGGGCAGAGTGGAGAGAGACAATGGTGGGCGAGGGGCAGAGTGGAGTGAGACAATGGTGGGAGAGGGGCAGAGGGGAGAGAGACAATGGTGGTCGAGGGGCAGAGTGGAGCGAGACAATGGTGGTCGAGGGGCAGAGTGGAGCGAGACAACGGCAGGAGAGGGGCAGAGTGGAGAGAGACAATGGTGGGAGAGGGCAGAGTGGAGAGAGACAATGGTGGGAGAGGGGCAGAGTGGAGCGAGACAATGGTGGGAGAGGGGCAGAGTGGAGTGAGACAATGGTGGGAGAGGGGCAGAGGGGAGTGAGACAATGGTGGGAGGGGGCAGAGTGGAGAGAGACAATGGTGGGCGAGGGGCAGAGTGGAGAGAGACAATGGTGGGAGAGGGGCAGAGTGCAGAGAATTGCCAGAGAAAAGTTAGGAAGAACAAGTGGTGTCTTCCATCAGTCTGTTGTGGAACGTCAATAATAATTTCCACGGGGACGTCTGTAGTCTAGGCTTCCCAGTTTGCTGGCTAAAGCAGCAACGGCAGAGGAGAAGAGAGCAGCAGGGAACTTAAAAGAGGGATAAAGTCTGTGCAATACCAAATAATATTTTAATGATGCAAGTTAATCAGCATAATCATATAATGAAGCGATAATCACAGGAATCCCTGGGTATACAAAGCAATAAATGGCTTCTGCACACTGAATAAACACCAAGGCTATAAACCAACGTATCTGTTAGTGCACAGGAATAATTGTCTACCAGCTGCACTTTGGGATCCCTCTCTTTGGTACTTTTATACTGCATGTTTAATATCAAGAAGAAATAAAGATACTTTTTAAAGAAGAACTAGTGCGATTATTGCGTATTCTGGATTATGGACCCCCGGCAAGTTTTGTGAAATCTTGAGGGAGCCACTATGAACATAACAGTAGATTAAACTAACACAAGATCACCAGATTATTATGGAAGGCCGGTCAAGCCATCTCAGTACATCTCTTCAGAAAGACCCTAAAGTCCCCACATTGCAGCATTCAATTGTTTCAGTTGCCTGTGTCCCAACTCATACCAATCACCCCCGTGCTCACTGACCTACATTGGCTCCCGATCCGGCAACGCCTCGATTTTAAAATCCCTCCCTATCTCTGTAACCTCCTCCAGCCCTACAACCCTCCGAGATCTCTGCGCTCCTCCAGTTCTGGCCCCTTGCATATCCCCGATTACCTTCGCCCCTCCATTGGCGGTCGTGCTTCCAGCTGCCTAGGCTATAAGCTCTGGAATTCCCTCCCTAAACCTCTCCACCTATTTACCTCTTTCCTTCTTTAAGGCACTGCTGAAAACCTACCTCTTTGGCCAAGCTTTAGGTCACCTGTCCCAATATCTCCTCATGTGGCTTGGTGTCAAATACTGTTTGCTAATGGTCCTGTAAAGCTCATTGAGACGTTTTACTACGTTAAAGATGCTAAATAAATGCAAGTTGTTGTTGTAAAAAATTCCAGGATTTTGAACCTCCACCACTCTGTCCAAAAGTCCATTCCATGTTTGATCATGATTTCCTCCCTCGTTTCTCTTAGCCATCTGGAGATGCTGGAAATTTGAAATAAAAACAGAAACTGGGAAATTGAGCAGCAGCAGCAGAAGTACACTCTCTCCTTAGGATATGAATGTATAGGACTAAAAGAGACCATTTTAGTATTCTGTTTAGTCCCTTTCCTTAGCCCCACCAGACCACACATCATCTGTGGTCGATAAACTTGTATAGAACCCTGGTTAGACCACGCTTGGAGTACTATGAACAGTTCTGGTCTCCATATTATAGAAAGGACATAAAGGCACTGGAGAAGGTGCAAAAAAGATTTACTAGAATGATACCAGAACTGAGAGGTTATTCCTATCAGGAAAGGCTGAACAGGCTGGGGCTCTTTTCTCTAGAAAAGGGAAGACTGAGGGGTGACCTGATAGAGGTCTTTAAGATTATGAAAGGGTTTGATAGGGTAGCTGTAGAGGTGTTTCCACTTCCGGGCGAGACCAGAACTAGGGGCCATAAATATAAGATTGCCACTAATAAATCCAATAGGGAATTCAGGGGAAACATCTTTACCCAAAGAGTGGTGAGACTGTGAAACTCGCTACCACAGGGAGCAGTTGAGGCAAACCGTGTAGATGCATTTAAGTGGAAGCTAGATAAGCTCATGAGGGAGAAAAGAATAGGATATACTGATAGGGTTAGATGAAGAAGGGTGGTAGGAGGCTCGTGTGGAGCATAAACACCGACTTGGGCCGAATGGCCTGTTTCTGTGCTGTAAATACTTTGTAATACTTTGTGATAAGATGAACAAGCGACCTTTTGACAGGTCTATGGCTTCCAGGAGGGGCACACGAGCAGTGTATCTACTGCTGCCTTGTTAGTTCCCTCTTTCTCCTTCCTCTCCACTGACAGGAAAGTGCTTCACCTTTGCTCAGTACTTCCTCACAGCTAAGATCAGGAACTCAGAACCATCGGTGCGAATGCAAGCTCTGCCCACTCGATGGCCTCTGTTACATTTTTGATCACGTGGGAACATCCACATTTCTTGGCTACTAGATACAGCCTGACATATTGCTGTACACAGCACTTGGTTATTTTTAATATAAATAACCGGGTAAATGTCAACAGGAATAACAGCAGTAATAGACATTGCTCTATTTTGTGATAATTGTTTTGGCATGTCAGAGAACTTACGATAGCTCAACTAAGATCCAAGGAATTGGGTACTGTAATGTGTTGGAACCTTCTGGCACCTGGGTTAGAATCCAGGCCAAAAAGATGATTGAAGTCTCCTCTCTGATGGCTGCTAAGGGTCATAAATAAAATGAATTTGGTCAGTCTCAACACAACTCCCAGTGGGCACAACTGTAACACAGAAAACTACCCTCAAATTCAACACAATTGGCATTGTATTTGGTAATCTCACTCAGGAAGGGCATTAATAGTAGGGCTTTTGGGAAATGGACATATCACATTAGTACAGTAGGTGGTGCTCTATTGAGTTTGGGGTTTAAGAGCTTGATTCTGTCAACAGACAGGGAAACTTGCGTTCCTCCCTTTGCTTTAGCACGTACACATGGAAAAGTAACTGGGCAAATGAGCTTGAGAAACTTGTGTTTCTGCTACAAAGTAAAACTAAATCAAGGGAACAATGCACATGTGAGAAAATAGCAAAATCAATCCAAATTACTGCATATTAATTGGCTCAAAATGACATGTGGCTGGTTTGTAACAATTTCCAATTGTAGATTCATTCTAAGATCTACTTTGCAATACGGTCTAGTTTCCAAAGTTTAAATTTTAATTCCCGAGTCTGTTTGTTCTTTCTCTCTTTCTTATAACGTCATAGGCTAAACTGCACTTCCATCTGGTTCATGAATATTAATTTTCAACAGAATCCACAGATGGAAATTCAGTATTACAATGCCACCTTAGAACAATGTAGGCGCAAGAAGATATTCTTTTTGAAGTACAAACTGAGTGTTTTATGTATCTTTTCTTTCATAACCACAAGAGCTTACCACAGATACCTGCTTCATGACTGCACTGAAACGCTTCAAACTGCATTTAGAATTAATTAGAGAGCAGGATAAAAAAAAAATAACTACTTTACAGCGGAGCTAAATTGAACTCTTACCTTTTTATCATCACATGCGTTCAATGAAAATTTGTCTATAGTCATTGAGTGCGACTCTATTTCACGTAATTCATCATGTACTGGCTCTTTTCTATGCCTGGTAATAATATTAGAACAGCTGTTCTATTAACTCTGGCATATTGTCCGGTCCCCTCTCTTCAGCTGAATAGCACTTCATTCCTGCATACTATTTCCCTGATCTGTGAGGGATTAAAATAAATTGCCAATTCCTTATTTGTCACCTAGCTCACTTGCAGGCTCATTCTTGTTAATTCAGCTATTTTCTGCCCACCTTCACGTCCACACTTAGATGTGGGAAGATTAGGTGACTGCTTCTGATCGGAGGATAGCAGCAGCGGATGAAAGTAGATGAAAATGAATGATATTTTCAAATCGAAGACAGGGCCACAGAGGCTAATAATTACATTAAAAAAGACACTCTGCGTGTAGGTGTAAATAGGCTAATCTAAACAAGTGCCACCATTTTAATATAGACTGCACGAGGCTATGTCATTACCTGACAAGACTGTCACCTTTCACCTCCAGCCATTGTGATCCGTTAGATCTCACTAACAGGGCGAGTGAGGAACATGTTTGCAGGGGATTTGTTTTCTCATGCTCAGAGGCAGCTGGGAGTCTTGCCAAATGACAGGAAGCATCTTACATGCAGAAGGTGAGATTGCCTAAGTGTTTGCCTATGTCTAATTAGATTGCCTTTGCTGGTTGTGGTAGTTCCACAGCCAGGGGCACATTGACTGCAGCCTGTAGATTTGAAGCAATCTATAGAATTGGATCCATGCTTCAGGAAAAATGGAGTCAATTGGGATGATGGATTAAAAAAAGAGCATATGAATGTTGATAAGAGCTATTTTTTTAAATTGCTAAATAAGTTATTTATTCGGCAGCGAAACAAGCCACATATCACAGGATATGGTAGCATAGTGGTTATGTTACCGGCCTAGTAATCCAGCGGCCTTGGCTAATGATCCAAAGTCATGAGTTCAAATCCCACCACAGCAGCTGGGGAATCTGAATTCAATTCAATAAAAATCTGGAATAAAAAAGCTAGCATCAGTAATGGAATTACCAGATTGTCGTTAAAAACCCATCTGGTTCACTAATGTCCTTTAGTGGAAGGAAATCTGCCGCCCTTACCCAGTCTGGCCTATATGTGACTCTAGGCCCAACAGCAATGCGGTTGACTCTTTAACTGCCCTCTGAAATAGCCCACTCAGTTGTATTTAAGATGGTGGCTCACCACCACCTTCTCGAGGGGCAATTAGGGATGGGCAATAAATGCTGGCGCCCACATCCCGTGAATAAATCAATTAAAAAAAAAAAATCACAGCAAGGGATGAAGTCACACACACATGTTATAAGGAGACAAAGACTTATTACTTATCTGATCCAAGACTTTCTCCAGCTGAAGGTCAGCAAAAATGTGGCCATTAGCTTTGGCTTCCATCATCACGTCCGAGCCTCCAGTCCATCAACCTCCACATGTACCATCTCAAGCCGAGTCGGGAAGTGTGGAACTTTTGCATCTACTTCGACCCCCAAACCCAGCTCCTTGAGCCACATACACTCTGTTCCCAATTCTGCTTTCTTCTACCTCTGCATCAGTGCCCGCCTCTGCCGCTCTCTCGCCCTGCTGCCGTCTGTGCCTCACTGTGTCTTCACGCTGATTACACCCTCCATCGTGTTGTGTGGCACTACCACCGTGCTAAATGGGATAGATTCAGAACAGATCTAGCAGCTCAAGACTGGGCATCCATGAGGCGCTGTGGGCCATCAGCAGCAGCAGAATTGTATTCCACCACAATCTGTAACCTCATGGCCCGGCATATCCCTCACTCTACCATCAAGCCAAGGGACCAACTATGGTTCAACAACGAGTGTAGAAGAACATGCCAGGAACAGCACTAGGCGTACCTAAAATTGAGGTGCGAACCCGGGGAAGCTGCAACACAGGACTACATGCATGCTAAAAAGCGGAAGCAGCATGCTATAGACAGGGCTAAGCGATCCCACAATCAACGGATCAGATCAAAGCTCTGCAGTCCTGCCAAATCCAGTCGTGAATGGTGGTGGACCATTAAATAACTAACGGGAGGAGGAGGCTCCATGAATATCCCCATCCTCAATGATGGTGGAGCCCAGCACGTGAGTGCAAAAGACAAGGCTGAAGCGTTTGCAACCAACTTCAGCCAAAAGTGCCGAGTGGATGATCCATATCGGCCTACTCCTGAGGTCCCCACCATCACAGAAGCCAGTCTTCAGCCAATTCGATTCACTCCACGTGATATCAAGAAACGGCTGAGCGCACTGGATACAACAAAGGCTTTAGGCCCAGACAACATCCCAGCTATCATGCTGAAGACTTGCGCTCCAGAACTAGCCACGCCTCTAGCCAAGCTGTTCCAGTACAGCTACAACACTGGCATCTATCCGACAATGTGGAAAACTGCCCAGGTATGTCCTGTCCACAAAAAGCAGGACAAATCCAATCCGGCCAATTACCGCCCCATCAGTCTAATCTCAATCATCAGCAAAGTGATGGAAAGTGTCATCGACAGTGCTATCAAGCGGCACTTACTCACCAATAACCTGCTCACTGATGCTCAGTTTGGGTTCCGCCAAGACCACTCGGCTCCCGACCTCATTACAGCCTTGGTCCAAACATGGACAAAGAAGCTGAATTCCAGAGGTGAGGTGAGAGTGACTGCCCTTGACATCAAGGCAGCATTTGACCGAGTCTGGCATCAAGGAGCCCTAGTAAAACTGAAGTCAATGGGAATCATGGGGAAAACGCTCCACTGGCTGGAGTCATACCTAGCACAAAGGAAGATGGTTGTGGTGGTTGAAGGTCAATCATCACAGCCCCAGGACATCACTGCAGGAGTTCCTCAGGGCAGTGTCCCAGGCCCAACCATCTTCAGCTGCTTCATCAATGACCTTCCCTCCAACATAAGGTCAGAAATGGGGATGTTCGTTGATGACTGCACAGTGTTCTGCGCCATTCGCAACTCCACAGATAATGAAGCAGTCCATGCCTGCATGCAACAAGACCTGGACGACGTTCAGGCTTGGGCTGATAAGTGGCAGGTAACATTCGCGCCACAGAAGTGCCAGGCAATGACTATCTCCAACAAGCGAGAGTCTAACCACCTCCCCTTGACATTCAATGGCATTACCATCGCCGAATCCCCCACTATCAACATCCTGGGGGTCACCATTAACCAGAAACTTAACTGGACCAGCCACATAAATACTGTGGCAACAAGAGCAGGTCAGAGGCTAGGTATTCTGTGGTGAGTGTCTCACCTCCTGACTCCCCAAAGCCTTTCCACCATCTACAAGGCACAAGTAAGGAGTGTGATGGAATACTCTCCACTTGCCTAGATCAGTGCAGCTCCAACAACACTCAAGAAGCTCGACACAATCCAGGACAAAGCGGCCCGCTTGATTGACACCCCATCCACCACCTTAAACATTCACTCCCTCCACCACCGGCGTACCGTGGCTGCAGTGTGTACCATCTACAAGATGCACTGCAGCAACTCGCCAAGGCTTCTTCGGCAGCACCTCCCAAACCCACGACCTCTTCCACCTAGAAGGACAAGGGCAGCAGGCGCATGGGAACACCACCACCTCCAAGTTCCCCTCCAAGTCACACACCATCCTGACTTCGAAGTATATCGCCGTTCCTTCATCGTCGCTGGGTCAAAATCCTGGAATTCCCTACCTAACAGCACTGTGGGAGTACCATCACCACACGGACTGCAGCGGTTCAAGAAGGCAGCTCACCACCACCTTCTCAAGGGCAATTAGGGATGGGCAATAAATGCTGGCATTGCCAGCGATGCCCTGATCCCATGAACAAATTTTTTTTTAAAATCCACTTGAGGCTTGACATGTGAGGAGCGAATCACGCAGGGAGATGGCTCAGAGCACTTGACAATAATCTGTTCATACTGTGAAAGTAGAACATTTATGCTGAAAATTAAAAGCATAAATGTATGAATGGTATCTTTTCATTATATGGTGCAGTCTGGAGAATTTGTGTATTGATGTTAGTCTAGATGTGATCCAGAATCCCTATTGAATGACCTCCTCATATGATGCGTGTTTGACAAATAACTGTCTTAATTTTTCTGGTCACAGAGTGTTTGCGGTGGTGTTCAAAGCACAGACCACCATCATTAGAAGCAAATTATGAGCATCATTCAGTATAAAGTTAGCATTTTGTCGCCCAGGAACGATTAGCATCATTTGTGACTCACAGTTTTAATTAAAAAAATATTTTTGGAGCATTTTTAAACAAATTCATGTGGGGACACGACTGAGAGTTCTCATGTAAACATTTCTTCATACTCATCCGCTTTGGACACTCCAGAGGAAATCTTTTGTTTTCTGTTTTACATTTTAGGGGTGAATTTTTATACTTATGAAGATAAGAAGTGAATTTATTAAGTCATTTTTCTTCCACTTTTCATCAACAACAACAACAACAACAGCAGCTGAAGGCACGGCCGCCAATGGTGGAGCGATTAAAATCGTGGATGCGCAACAGGCCAGAATTGGAGGAACGCAGAGATCTCGGAGGGATGTAGGGCTGAAGGAGGTTACCAAGATAAGGAGGGACGAAGCCATGGAGGAATTTGAAAACAAAGATGAGAATTTTTAAACTGAGGCGTTGACAGACCGGGAGCCGATGTAGGCCAGCGAGCGCAGGGGTGATGGGTGAACGGAACTTGGTGCGAGTTAGGATATGGGCAGCAGAGTTTCTGCTCAGGTTTATGGAGGGTGAAGATGGGAGGCCAGTCAGGACAGCGTTGGAATAATCAAGTCTAGAGGTAACAAAAGCATGGATGAGGGTTTCAGCAGCAGATGAGCTTGAGGCAGGGGTGGAGACGGCGATGTTACGGAGGTGGAAATAGGTGGTCTTGGTGATGGAGTGGATATGGGGTCGGAAGCTAATCTCAGGATCAAATAGGACACTAAGGTTGCAAACAGTCTGGTTCAGCCTCAGACAATGGCCAGGGAGAGGGATAGTCAGTTGCTAGGAAACGGAGATTGTAGCGGGGACTGAAGACAATGGCTTCGGTCTTCCCAATATTTAACTTGAGGAACTTTCTGCTCATCCAGTACTGGATGTTGGACAAGCAGCGTGACAAATCAGAGGCAGTGGAGGGGTCGGGTGGTAGCTCCAAGCACTTCTGGCAGACCTGACACAAGTTGCATAAGGTCAGTGCTCAACTGTTTCAACAATGTACCTCAGCCCAAGTTCAGAAGAGAAGCCTCAACGGCATGACATTTCCGTCTTTCAGATAAAACATTACACTGAGGCCACTTCTGACCTCTCAGATGGACGTAAAAGATCTCATGAGGAAGAACAGGAGAGTTTCCCCGCTGTCCTGGCCAATATTCATCTCTCAACCAACACCAGCAAACTAGATAATCTGCTAATTAATCTCATTACTGTTCGTTAAACCTTGCTGTGCATAATTGTCTGCCACGTTTCCCTACATTACAACAGTGACTACACTTCAAGGCTCTATTCCTGAAACATTAACCCATCTTTTTCTCTTTTCGGATACTGACAGATGGGCTGTGTATTTCTAGTACTTTCTGTTTTCATTTGAGATTTTCACCATTTTCCAATTTTTTCTTTTTTATCTCTGAGGGATGGGTGACATAGCTTTTCATCAATGTTGAAGGTAAGCTAGAGATTCCTGATAGTAAATCTAAGGTATTCTAATGGATGGTATGGTAAATGACAACTAGTCTGATGAAGCGACTTATGTGATCCTGAAAACATCTTTTTATCTGATACTTATTCAACTGACTATCACACTTAAGACAACAAAGCTTCTCTGTTCTGCTCTGGTTGACAGGGCACAACAAGTTACCCTCACAAGGAACCATCGTGTAATAGAAGGGAGCAGCGACAGAAGCCTTTTGGGGTGGCATCACGATCAGCAGTATAAACACGTCAACATGTGAGCCGAGGAGCGAACTTCAAAAGGTGTCCCAGCAAAGCACTTGTAAACAACTACGCAGGCAGCATCTTTGCAGGATCTCAATATGCAGCCTGTAGTGAACTTTGTTGCTTTACGTTAAATGGGTATTTTGTTTTCTAAATCACCACTCAAAGCAGTAAACTCTTTTACAGACGTGGGATCTGCATTCCGATGAATTCTGCCAACTAAGCCTAGGAATGACTGTTGGTGATATTAGTGGGAGGACCTTTCACACGTTTGTATGCCATTCCTCGCTCCGTTACTTTGATAAACAGTGGTCATGATGCGGAGATGCCGGCGTTGGACTGGGGTGGACAAAAATGAGAAGTCACACAACACCAGGTTATAGTCCAACAGATTTATTTAAAATTACAAGCTTTCGGAGCTATCGCCCCTTCCTCAGGTAAACTTTATCTGAGGAAGGGGCGATAGCTCCGAAAGCTTGTAATTTTAAATAAATCTGTTGGACTATAACCTGGTGTTGTGCGACTTCTCATTTTTGATAAACAGGTTCATGGTTCAGCAAACAAAGGCATGTCGTGTAAACCTGTTAAGCATTCGTCTACGAATAGGTCAACAGTCATTTCTAGGCTGGTTTAGTGCTGTATTTTAAAGGCACTTTTACACGACTGTGTTACTTTTGCTCCAGTTTTGAGAGACTGACCTCTCTGAGCTGAACTTCCCCTTTAACATTCAGCATCAGGTGCCAGTTTCTTGCAGCCTGGACTCCACTGTGGACACTGGCGTGAGATCTGCTGCCCACGTTTACTCTGCGGCTTCAACCTGACACCAGATTCTTAGACCCATTTTTTCATAGGTCTCTGATACAGTTGTTTCCTTTAATGTTTTTATGGTTTTATTGATCTTTCTCTGCTAGATTCCTGGATTCTGAATTCATTTTTGAATTTTGCCAATTCATGCAAAATCCCAAACTAATGATTTTTCTGCAATAGTTCTGGTGACTTAATTTGTTGTTAGCTGAGCACAGAGACAGTGGCTGGTGTCTCTTTTAGCTGGGCACAGAGATAGTGGCTTAATGCTGTGGTAACCTTCAATTCTACAGGAGCAACCATCACTGTTACAGACGTTTTCCGCCGGTCATTTTAACAAAGATGGTAAAAACCTGCGACAGCTTGTCTTGTGAAGCAGAGGGTTTCCTCTGACATGTACATACGAAGGGGTCTAGAATTGTGGGCACCAAATCATAATGGGTGTGGGCAGACTGCCTCAAAGTCCGCGTGCGTTTAATGTGGGGTCGGGAGGAGCACTCAGGTATGTATATTTTAAACACTTACTTTGTTGGTTCCGACCCGCAGTGGTCCCTTTAAGGACCGCCTGTTAAGCCGCATGTAGACCTGGTTATCCTGAGTGCGGTGGGGCCAGGACGCCAATTTCTTTGCCTGTAAACAGGCAGGGCAGGAAGCGCACGCTCATTATGAGCCGGAAGTGCGCTAACCACCATATTGGAGGTTTAGGTTTACTGCCTAATAGACAGGCGCTGCACAGTCGAATTTACCAATATGTCTGCATGCAATTTCTTTCTGTCACGCTTTATGTGTCACACTTTGGCATCATATGTCCCCTGTCACACTCTAGCATCATTTTCTAACGTTAGCTTCTGGTGTTTTACTCTGGTATCACACTTCCCCGAATAGCACAAACCTCTTATTGCTAAACAACAACAAATCATACTTTTATAAGGTCGATCTTCCTGACTCTTGCCCTTGGTGAAGGTTATCTGAGGAAGGGGCGATAGCTCCGAAAGCTTGTAATTTTAAATAAATCTGTTGGACTATAACCTGGTGTTGTGCGACTTCTCATTTTTGATAAACAGGTTCATGGTTCAGCAAACAAAGGCATGTCGTGTAAACCTGTTAAGCATTCGTCTACGAATAGGTCAACAGTCATTTCTAGGCTGGTTTAGTGCTGTATTTTAAAGGCACTTTTACACGACTGTGTTACTTTTGCTCCAGTTTTGAGAGACTGACCTCTCTGAGCTGAACTTCCCCTTTAACATTCAGCATCAGGTGCCAGTTTCTTGCAGCCTGGACTCCACTGTGGACACTGGCGTGAGATCTGCTGCCCACGTTTACTCTGCGGCTTCAACCTGACACCAGATTCTTAGACCCATTTTTTCATAGGTCTCTGATACAGTTGTTTCCTTTAATGTTTTTATGGTTTTATTGATCTTTCTCTGCTAGATTCCTGGATTCTGAATTCATTTTTGAATTTTGCCAATTCATGCAAAATCCCAAACTAATGATTTTTCTGCAATAGTTCTGGTGACTTAATTTGTTGTTAGCTGAGCACAGAGACAGTGGCTGGTGTCTCTTTTAGCTGGGCACAGAGATAGTGGCTTAATGCTGTGGTAACCTTCAATTCTACAGGAGCAACCATCACTGTTACAGACGTTTTCCGCCGGTCATTTTAACAAAGATGGTAAAAACCTGCGACAGCTTGTCTTGTGAAGCAGAGGGTTTCCTCTGACATGTACATACGAAGGGGTCTAGAATTGTGGGCACCAAATCATAATGGGTGTGGGCAGACTGCCTCAAAGTCCGCGTGCGTTTAATGTGGGGTCGGGAGGAGCACTCAGGTATGTATATTTTAAACACTTACTTTGTTGGTTCCGACCCGCAGTGGTCCCTTTAAGGACCGCCTGTTAAGCCGCATGTAGACCTGGTTATCCTGAGTGCGGTGGGGCCAGGACGCCAATTTCTTTGCCTGTAAACAGGCAGGGCAGGAAGCGCACGCTCATTATGAGCCGGAAGTGCGCTAACCACCATATTGGAGGTTTAGGTTTACTGCCTAATAGACAGGCGCTGCACAGTCGAATTTACCAATATGTCTGCATGCAATTTCTTTCTGTCACGCTTTATGTGTCACACTTTGGCATCATATGTCCCCTGTCACACTCTAGCATCATTTTCTAACGTTAGCTTCTGGTGTTTTACTCTGGTATCACACTTCCCCGAATAGCACAAACCTCTTATTGCTAAACAACAACAAATCATACTTTTATAAGGTCGATCTTCCTGACTCTTGCCCTTGGTGAAGGTTGGGAAGTTGGCAAAGGTGGCGTTAGAGAAATGGGGGGGAAAATTCAGTTGGTTGCGCCTCCCGTTAGCACCTTAAGAGGGCGTTAATGGGGCACAAAGCAACTAGTGCCCGGGCGCGACGATATCTGCGCCTCTCGCGAAATTGACCAGACATTTTGTGGCAGCGCTAAACACTACCGCCATGATCTCCTGCGCCGGCTGATCGTGACGTCAGTCGAGTGCGCAATGCCCCGGTAGCGCCCCGGAGCGGATATTGAGTGGCGCCCCCTGCCTTACCGCCTGCTGCTAGCAACGACAGGTTGAGGGGAGCGTTTTGCAGTCAGGAAGGGACTGGGGGAGCGCTATTTAAAGGCGAACGCTTCCTGCCTTTTTTTGTTGGTGACATTTTTGCATTCTGAGAGAGAGAGAGAGAGACTTCTGGAGAGATTCAATGCTGTGTGAAGGAGTTTTGGGTACTGAGCAGCACTTTGCAGGTTCATTTTGATTTGCCCTTCCTTGTATCGATTTAGAAGAGATTGTGGGGGTTGCACTCTGAGCTCTTTCCCTGGTTCTCTCCATTGTTCTTTCCAGCAGATTTGATGTACAGGTCTCTCCAGGCCGAGATTCAAGGCTGCAATGCGCAGGATGTGGATGGAGAGCAAGATCAACCCTCCCCTTTAAGAACTGGCCGGCACCATTGTGTCTGTGTTCCATTGCTGACTGACATCACATGAGCTTCGCCAACGCTCTGAGGTAGCGCCTCACTCCTCGGCCTTTGCGCCTTAAGACAGGTGTGAAGCGCCTGATTTAGCGCTCCAATCACCTCCAGGGGCGATAAAAGTCAAGTTTGCAGTCGGAGGCGATAATTAGCGCCAGGCGCTAAACTTTGCGCGCAGCTGATAATTTCGCCCCAAACGGGGCAATACTGAATTTTTCCCCCATGGAGTTTACAAGCGACAAAAGCTTGGGGACAAAGTTTCAGCGCTGAGAGGTAAGGTAGGGACAGAAGCAGAAATTGGATGGCTATCTGTTCTGGAAAGGCAAATATCAGACCTGGTTTCGAACTGGATTTTTAGCCTTTTCTGGTGCCAATCCTGCTTGCCGCCATGTGTCTCCGGGACTGTGCATGATTCGCACGATGCTCGCCTGTCCATGGAGGTGGGATCCCCCCCGACTTGCCTTCCATGGGCAGGTGGGTCTCCAACTATCTGGGCATAAGGGGAAGGCAGGTGCAAACCCCAACAGAAGTGAGTGCTAGAGGGCGCCGGTGGGCATAGTTCCAACACAACCACCAGGATTGCAAACCGTGGATATTTGGGGCCACTATCTGCATTGTTCTTTTAGGATGTAACCATCCTACAAACAGCCTGATGTTACTGCTCCTTCTTCGACAGCACCTCCCAAACCCGCAACCTCTACCACCTAGAAGGACAAGGGCAGCAGGCACCTGGGAACACCATCACCTCCAGGTTCCCATCCAAGTCACAAGCCATCCTGACTTGGAAACATATCACCGTTCCTTCATCGTCGCGGGGTCAAAATTCTGGAACTCCCTCCCTTTCAGCACTATGGGAGTACCTTCACCACAGGGACTGCAGCGGTTCAAGAAGGCGGCTCACCACCACCTTCTCAAGGGCAATTAGGGATGGGCAATAAATGCTGGCCTTGCCAGCGACACCCACATCCCAGGAAAAAATAAATAAAATAATAGGGAAAGGCAGGACATTAGGGCTCCGAGCTCCTAAGAGGATGAAGCGCATGTGCTACTGGGGAGGCTCATAGCTGAAAGAGTCAGAGACAAGAGAAGTCAAAGGGCAGGTACAATTTGTAGGTTCATCACAGCATTCTGCTGCTGTTCCATGCCTTGCTGCAGACGAGCACGTAACCTTCCTACAAACAGTCTGATGTTGCTGCTCCTTCTGTAACTGAGAACAGAATTCCCCCGTCCCCTCTACTTCTCCTCTAGATGAAATAAGGCATCAAGAGACCAAAGTGAAGGACGGCTGTTCTGTTTTGGGCCATAGTCCCCCCAATGACACCTTTCATCCTGACAATGGCAGGCACCAGCCCAGAGAATCCAGCCTGGAGCAGCAGGTTAGACAGTAGTCATAGAGTCATAGAGTTACACAGCACAGAAAGAGGCCCTTCGGCCCATCGTGTCCGCGCCGGCCATCAAGCCCTGTCTATTCTAATCCCATTTTCCAGCTCTTGGTCCGTAGCCTTGTATGCTATGGCGTTTCAAGTGCTCATCTAAATGCTTCTTGAATGTTGTGAGGGTTCCTGCCTCGACCACCCTTTCAGGGAGTGAGTTCCAGATTCCAACCACCCTCTGGGTGAAAAAGTTTTTCCTCAAATCCCCTCTAAACCTCCTGCCCCTTACCTTGAAACTATGCCCCCTGGTTATTGACTCCTCTACTAAGGGGAAAAGTTCCTTTCTATCTACCCTATCTATGTCCCTCATAATTTTGTACACCTCAATCAGGTCTCCCCTCAGCCTTCTCTGCTCTAAGGAAAACAACCCCAGCCTGTCCAGTCTTTCTTCATAGCTGAAGTGCTCCAGCCCAGGTAACATCCTGGGGAATCTCCTCTGCACCCTCTCCAATGCAATCACATCCTTCCTATAGTGTGGCGACCAGAATTGCACACAGTATTCCAGCTGTGGCTTAACTAGCATTTTGTACAGCTCCATCATAACCTCCCTGCTCTTATATTCTATGCCACGGCTAATGAAGGCAAGTATCCCATATGCCTTTTTAACCACCTTATCTACCTGTCCTGCTGCCTTCAGGGATTTATGTACATGCACACCAAGGTCCCTCTGATCCTCTGTCCTTCCTAGGGTCCTACCATTCATTGTGTATTCCCTTGCCTTGTTAGTCCTCCCAAAATGCATCACCTCACACTTTTCAGGGTTAAATTCCATTTGCCACTGTTCTGCCCATCTGACCAACCCATCTATATCGTCCTGTAGTCTGAGGCTTCCCTCTTCGCTATTAGCCACTCCACCAATTTTCGTGTCATCTGCGAACTTACTGATCATACCTCCTACATTCATATCTAAATCATTAATGTACACTACAAACAGCAAAGGACCCAGTACCGATCCCTGCGGTACACCACTGGACACAGGCTTCCAGTCACAAAAACAACCTTCAACCATCACCTTCTGCCTCCTGCCACTAAGCCAATTTTGGATCCAATGTGCCAAATTGCCCTGGATCCCATGGGCTCTTACCTTCTTGACCTGTCTCCCATGTGGGATTTTGTCAAAAGCCTTACTGAAGTCCATGTAGACTACATCAACTGCACTACCCTCATCCACGCACCTAGTCACCCCCTCGAAAAATTCAATCAAATTGGTTAGACATGATCTCCCCCTGACTATCCTTGATTAATCCTTGATTAATCCTTGCCTCTCCAAGTGGAGACTAATTCTGTCCCTCAGAATTTTTTCCAATAATTTCCCTACCACTGATGTTAGGCTCACTGGCCTGTAATTCCCTGGTTTATCCCTACTACCCTTCTTGAATAATGGTACTACGTTAGCTGTCCTCCAGTCCTCTGGCACCTCCCCTGTGTCCAGAGAGGATCTGAAAATGTGTGTCAGAGCCCCTGCAATCTCCTCCCTTGCCTCACACAGCAGCCTGGGATACATCTCGTCTGGGCCTGGGGATTTATCCACTTTTAAGCCCGCTAAAACCGCTAGTACCTCCTCCCTCTCAATACTAATTTGTTCAAGTATATCACAATCCCCCTGCCTGATTTTGATGCCCACATCATAGATTTGAGGAGATCACAGAAGATGATGCACAGAGCAAAAATGGGCAGGAGGAGTGCGAGGTGGAGGATTTGGAGCCTGACATTTCTGAGCAAAGGGTCGGGAGAGGTCAGCCTTTGCCTGAAGAGTCATGTGGACCCCAATCTCACAGAACCTGCTTGTACAAAAAAGGGATGCTTGCAGAACACCACATCCTCTGTGCAGGCACCGCGGACAATCTCCCATCATGTGCAGACCTGACTGGCCACCTGTGGGAGTCCAAAACTAGTATGTGCGGTACAGTCAGAGATGGGTACACAGCACCGCAGGCCACACGGAAGACTGCGGCAGCACCAGGCAGCAGGATTGCAGCAGATGCCCTCAATCCCCGAGACATTAGCAACAGGACAGGCTTCATTTCTGGCAACTCACACTGTCATCACTGAGGTTCTGGGTGACTGTTTTGAGACGGCTGCCTCTTCCGACTTGGACAGAATTGGCCACCTGTTGGAGAGAACCTTTAGGCCGGGCTTCACGGCTCACATTAGTATCATTTGGTCTGCATTTCTGCCGATCAGTGGCAAAGGCAGTGCCCAGTGCCAGCGGCCCCGCAGAAAGGTACTCAAGTGATCCCACTGCCTCTCGCAATAGCACATCAAGCAAGCCCTCCAGTCAGTTCCCTCAGATGCTGCTATAAGACGCAGCTTGCTGCTGGGCCTTTTCACAATGTAGGTGGCCAGAGAAGGAGGTCACAACAGTCCCAAGAGGCTCATTCCGACAGTCAACAGCCAGTCACCTCAGCCACTCAGGTAGCACGAAGGGGGAATAGGAATAGTTAGAAGAGCACACTGTGGCACCATGAAGGGACATAATGGTTTGATCCTGATTTTATGCACAAGTAGTGAAGGAACTGAAATTTTATTTTGGTGATATTTTATCAGGTTAGTAGTGGACATGTTGAGATGTGAGGAGATGAAACTGACTGTCTTCTGACCACAGAAGATAATGGCCCAGAAATTCGCGTGTCCGGCTTGCCGCGGGGGTAAGGATCGCGCGCGCTCTTACCTACCATGCCTGCCGTTGTGTTTTGGGCCCACGGGAACTTCGGGTCCCGGGCCTCTCCCAAGAGCCGGCGCACAGTGCTTGCATGTTCCAGGGGCGCAGTTAGTGCGATGCGACCCCTGGGATCACGTGGGCCATGGAGAGCCAATGGCAGCAGACCATCTTTCATTCATAGATTTGACAGGAGACCTGTCAAATCTGTGAATTGAAATCGGCCCCAAAAGAACAGCTAAACTTAAAATAAATTTTTAAAAAACCATCACATTTATAAAATAACTATAGTTAAATAAATTAACCACTTTAAACAAAAATAAAAATTTTTGAAAAAATTAAAATACTTTTTAAAAGTTATAAAAATAAACTTACCTTTCTTTAAAGTATCTAAAAAAGATAAACCTGTTGAAAAAAATTTAAAATTATACTTAATTAACCACTTACCTTGTTCAAAAGGGGTCTTACGCCTCCTTTTTATTAGCGTAGAATCTTCAATACTTACCCTCGCGTAGAAACCTGAAAAAAAATCTAAGTGTGCTGCGTGCGCGCAGCCTCTAGCGTGCACGCGGTTCACCTAGGAACCGCCCCCTTCACCATACCGGAAGTTCCGGTTTCCCGCGCATGCGCAGTGCATGCAGGAAACCGGCACTTCGGGAAGCAATACGGGTGAGTACACAACACGTACTCACACGGGAAGGGCCGAATTTTTGGGCCAATGATCAGGGAGAGGCAGGGGACAATGTTGAATGGAATGTTTGTGCAGTGGGGAGAGCCGGGTCTCAGGAGAAGGTGTCCATAATGAAAGTGTTGTGAATGACTGCTACAGAGGGCTCTCTTCACCAGCCTCTTCCTTCTACTGCTGCTGACGAGCACCTCCTTTCTCAGTTACCTTGCAACTCCCTCCACTGCTGTATCCTGCATGAGGAGATCTTTGTCCAGGCGAAATTGTGGAGCATGCAGCACGTGACCACTATTCTAAACACTTTTGCAGGACTGTACGTCAGCATTCCTTTGGTGTAAGAACATAAGAAACAGGAGCAGGAGTAGGCCATATGGCCCTCGAGCCTGCTCTGCCATTCAATCAGATCATGGCTGGTCTTCTACATCAACTCCACTTTCCCGCCCTATCCCCATATTCCTTGATTCCCTTAGTGCCCAAAAATCTAACTATCTCAGTCTTGAAAATACTCAACGACTGAGCATCCACAGCCCTTTCGGGTAGACAATTCCAAAGATTCACAACCCTCTGAGTGAAGAAATTTCTCCTCATTTCAGTCCTAAATGGCTGACCCCTTATTCTGAGACTGTGGCCCCTGGTTCTAGACTCTCCAGCCAAGGAAAACAGCCTCAGTGTGTTCTATGAGCACCCCGTTGGCAGAATGGACCTCATTGTACCTTTGTTCTACTGGGGCCCTGGGGAAATGCACTATTCATCATCTCAGCCTAAATTGATTGAACTTGCCTTTGATGACCCCATAAGGCCACATAGGTTCCATCTAAGATCTGTTAAACTTTTGGGAATCCTACTGCTCTAAAGAATCCCATGGCCCTTGCACGCTGATGTGGCACATCCACTGGAAAGCTGATGAGGTCATTTGCACAAGTAAACAATACATTAATCACCTCTGTGCTGACTGAGAGCTGTTATAGATATCCCCAGAACCAGTTTGAAAAAGCCCAAAGGAAAAAAAATTGAGTACGATGATAAGTTTGACAGCTCCTGGGAGTGCAGTGGGTACAGTGCAGGTCAATTTGCAACATACGGTTCAATTCCTGGATGGCTTCCTTTGGGATATAGCTTTCCTTAGGCACTACTCCTGGGTGAGGTGCAGGTAGGACTCGGGGGATTGGGGGGGGGGGGGGGGGCGGTGCGACACGGGTGTCTGTACATTACATAGAATTAAATAGAACTTACAGCACAGAAACAGGCCATTTGGCTCGACTGGTCCATGCCAGTGTTTATGCTCCACATGGGCCTCCTCCCGCCATACTTCATCAAACCCTATCAGCAGAACCTCCTATTCCTTTCTCCCTCAAGTATTTATCTAGCTTCCCCTTAAATGCATCTATGTTATTCACCTCAACCACTCCCTGTGGTAGCGAGTTCCACATTCCCACCACTCTCTCTGGGTAAAGAAGTTTCTCCTTATTGGATTTATTAGTCACCATCTTATATTTATGACCTCTAGTTTTGGACAGCCCCACATGCTAGTGCCAGGGTACCACCAGGTGGTTTGCAGATGCCTCCTGTGCAGCCTTATCAGCCTCTTTTCCTTCTGCTGCTCCTCCCCATCCTCCTGTAGAGCAGCCAAACACAAGGCCTCTCAGTGGCTGGACGGCTGCTGCCAGTTCCAGATGCAAGGCCTGGGCTTGGGAATGCACTGGGCCTAGAGTAATGACTGTGAGTGGAGTCAGATTAGGTCAGGTAGAACACCCATTAACTGACTTGTACCCAGGCAAAGGGGGAGAAAATTGGCTCTTTTGCTCTCTCTATATCCAGTATTTTCAAGTTTTGTTTCAGATTTCCTGCATTCATGATTTTTTTTTCTTTTTTTAGATCATACTCAGGGTATTAGATCTGCCTGATCTGTTTAGATTAGTTAATTCTGGCTTGATATGAATTAACAGCTTCTAGAAATTTAACAGGACGATGCCTGGTGAGTAAATTAACAACACTCAAATTGATTTTTTTTTTAAATGAAAAATATTTACCGTATTTCAGCTAATCGATGTTAGCCTAAATAAACAAGCAATTTAAAATGAAAAAGACTTAAACAGCGCATAACTCGTGGCGGCAGGTGCCTTGTGTAAAATACACAGTGATGCGTGTGATTACATGATGGCAACCATTAGCTGTGGTATCTATTCTGATATTCTTGGCTTAAGGCTCGACCAAGTTGTTATGCAAACAGGGGGAGGTAACGACGGAGACAGGTTAATTCACGCTGAGGGTTGATTGGCCTCCTAAACGGAGTTCGGAGCAGTTTTAGATTTACTGACCAACCAGAAGCCTCGTTGCATAGTTCACTGAGCAGAATTATTGGAATGACAAGTTGCAGTCCCAACTTAATAGGGTTTAAAAGCCCCAAACTGATAATATTTTCTGCTGATTTTGCTAATTGTCGCTTCTGTGCACTGTTACCATACTCCCTTGTGAAGCTGGACTTTTCTGGCAAGACTCTCTGCTTGCACACATAAGCCCTGGCTCCAGTCCCCTTAACACAGCTTCACTAATTTGCCATGTCAAATTAGTGTGATGAAAAACTTCTAATTACTGTTTTGAAGGATCATTTAGGGTATTAGCACCAGCGCTGCAGCCTGTTCCTGTGCAGGCTCATTTGCATACTAATCTGTGGTGCATAAGCAGGTGACAAAGGCAAATGTCTCGTAACTTATTTACAATCTTCGTCGGGGAAGGCGCTGACTCAAGTTTGACAGCAGCTCCCAGAGGCAGGAAGCTGTAGCAGGAAACTTGTGCTGAGTTGATTAGGACAGCGGGAGAGGCTGTTTCATCTTCCTCAGTACGCTGATGCTCTGAGTGTCAGTCACTAGGATGAAAAGAAGGAAAGAAAAATAAAAAAATACTCAAACCTCTCTCCATAAGCACTATATTTAAGAACCCCTAGTCATGTAGCTAAACTATTTGATTGTTTGAGCTGCATTGTTAAACCTATTGTCAAACTAGATCTGATTGATTTGCTCTGAAAGGTTAAATGACATTCTTTTAAAAAATAAATCTCTCAGAAATGCATGGGTATGGTGACAGTTGCAGTGCTCTGCACTAAACCATTGTCGTCTTTCTCTGGGCAAGTATATCTTCCAGCAACCGAGCTCTGTTGAGCACTTGCACAATTGAGTAAATGATCAAATGAATCAAAAAATCACCCCTAAATGGCCATGGGTTTTGCCAGACAAAGTGTTCACAATCAGAAAATCCCACTTTGGATCAATCTCAAAAACAACTGTCAATTAATCAACATTTCAATGCTTTACTTTTCTCCCAAGATTTTGATTGTGTCTCCCCACCCCCCACCCCCCCAAAAAATGAGTGCTCTTCCATTTGGCATTTCTATCAATAATGCCGGTTCAATAAATGACTTGTATGATTCAGCTTGTTAAAACAAGTGTGGCTGGCTTTTGATTTACTGCATTCAGACAGGGAGGAGTTTGACCGGCTTCTGACTATTCTCACTATCTATAACCAATGGTAGCAGTCTACCACTAATGTTGCAAGTGGCAAGCAGTGGAATTACCAGCAGAATAAAGAAAGACTTGCATTTATATAGCGCCTTTCACGACCACCGGACGTCTCAAAGGGCTTTATAGTTAATGAAGTACTTTTGGAGTGTAGTCACTGTTGTAACGCAGCAGCCAATTTGCGCACAGCAAGCTCCCACAAACAGCAATGTGATAATGACCAGATAATCTCTTTTTGTTATGTTGATTGAGGGACAAATATTGGCCAGGACACCGGGGATAACTCCCCTGCTCTTCCACAAAATAGTGCCATGGGATCTTTTACGCCCAACAGAGAGAGCAGACGGGATCTCGGTTTAACATCTCATCCGAAAGACGGCACCTCCGACAGTGCAGCACTCCCTCAGCACTACACTGGAGTGTCAACCTAGCTTTGTGTGTTTAAGTCCCAGGAGTGAGACTTGAACCCACATCCTTCTGAAACAGAAGGTGTGTGTGCTACCCACTGAGTCACAGCGGACACTCAATGTCAGTACATAGCGGATTATGGCAGTGATATAATCAGTAGGGGATAAGACTGGTTGGAGGCACCGGTTGACCCCCTCCAGATGCTGATTGACCTGGCGTGATTAGCTTTGATTTTAATTTTAAATTTGCAGTTTGTCTTTTTCGCTCTACTGTCTGGTTTTTATAGCTGTCATGATGCGGAGATGCCGGTGTTGGACTGGGGTGGACAAAAATGAGAAGTCGCACAACACCAGGTTATAGTCCAACAGTTTTATTTGAAATCACAAGCTTTCGGAGCTTACACCCCTTCCTCAGTTTTATAGCTCACCAAGCTCGTGGATATTCTCCTTATTTCTTAGGTGTCTTTTATATAGTAGACAGCTGGCAGCAGGGCCAGAGTCCAGCTGTGTATTACAATAGTAATCTGGGAGGGGGAGGTAAAAAAAACCCCAGAGTACTTTACATGGTCCTGACACTCTGCTGGCTTTCCCACCTATTGTTCCCTGCTCATATTGGTGAAGAAAAATGGCCTCCATTTTGTATATAGTCAACTGAGGGTTACGTTAATCTATTAAAATCCCCCTAGTTAATAAAAGGAAGCGAAACTCAAGAAATCAGACAGTAGTGAATTTGACATCAGCACCGCAGCACCCTGTCATCAAATGGAAAAGCCCAAAGAGCATTAATTCAATGGCAATGCTCGTCACCTACTTATCCCAATGGAGGGTTTTTAAACCATTGTCACAATGCTTCTTTACAGATAGTGGCCCGGGTTTTCGCTGTATATTGGGTGTAATCTTGACACTGTTTACACATCAGCAACATCGGTGCCAGCACCAAGATAGCTCAGAGAGAATGGCCGAGTTTAGATTAAATGTTTGTAGCCTGATTCCGTTCTGAAGCATTCCTGGGAGGATTTCTTCTGGTGGCTGTGTTAGTAATACTCTATGTACGATGGAGACATTTCTACTGATCGCTATTTATAACCAAATGATAGATACGTTCTTTTAGAATATACTAAAATGCACATGATTATACATCATAATATCACCTTAATTACTGAAGATTCAGTACCAAACTCAGGTGTACTTGTCCCAGTCCAAAATCTTTAAATCAATCATCAAGGTGAGAAATGACAGTGTTGGGGGACAGAACATGTTTCTGCTTTGTGCTCCTGGGCATGTCTGGCACTCGTTAGCTGCAGTGAAGCTTTCCTACGTTGTCCAACAGTGCAACGAAACACCGCAACCTCAGAAGACTGTTCTCTACTGCGCCACATTTCACTCCCATTTTGAAGGCTCTTCGGGGGTGAAATTTCTCCTGTTGATAATTTAGCAAAAAAAAATGAGGTGAGTACAAAACAAGAGGAATTCCACCCTTTCTTTTTGTTGCCTTTCTTATTCTCAGTGGTCTGGAATTTGTAGTCTATTCATGGTAGTTTTCTGTTCTGGACTGGGAGCTAAAAATTTTAATGAGATACTAATTTTTTATCTAAATGGTGTAGGAATTCAGGTGACACCACTGTAAGAGCAACCCGTAATACTCAATGGCATCCATACCACATATCGACATCTCAGCTGCTAACCAGCTATCATAGATACATTGGGGAAGAAATTCAGTATCGCCCCGTTTGGGGCGTTAACTTATGAAAGTTGGGAAACTTAGCGCCAGGCGCTAATGAGTCCCAGCTTTTTCAAAATTCGGTGTTTGCGCTCCAGGAAGGAAGTGGAGCACTAAATCAAGCCCTCCACTTCCTTCCTGGAGCGCTAAAGGACGCAGGCGGGGTGGCTATGGTGCAGCGCTGCACAATGTCCCGTGCAACGCTGCCGCGATTCGAGGCTCCTTCCCTCCCTTAAAGGGAAAGGCCATCGCTGCAAGCTCTGCATTGGGACCAGTCGGCTGGTCCACGGCGATGGCTGATCGATCGCGGCCCAGGAGCAATCGAAAAAAATCAATTGCAACGGTGTTAAAATTTCTCTCCTACCCGCGCCAACATCCCCTTTTATTTACGCCTCCGAAGCTCCCGAACAACGCCTCCTGCAGCTGTCGGTGTTTTCGCCCGGCGGAACCGAAGTTCGTGTCCGGGGCGCTACCGGGGCGATGCGCACGACAATGAGGTCACGATCTCCGGGCGCAGGAGATCTCAGGCACTAGTGGTTACCGCCGCCGCCACAAACCTCCACGTCAATTTCGCGGGCGTCGGTACTGTCGCCGCGCCCGGTCGCAAAGCCAGTAGCGCCCCGTTAGCGCCCCAGAGGCGCTAATGGGAGGCGCTAAGATAACAAATTTCTCCCCCATTATGTGGATGTATAGATACACATGTTCTTAGAATGGTACCTGATAGCAGTTTGATAAACAAGGTGTCTATACTTGGGGAAAGCACTAAGTTTCCGACACAGACTGTGCTAAGAATTAAACGTTTTGCGCCTCTTTGCTCAGCACCAAGTCCATTTCTGGCTACCAAAATAACTGGGGTGACATAATACGCTTTACTTAAAAAGATGAAAAATTCCGTTTAACTCTGACTGCTGGGAATGTTTCCTGTATAATTACAGCAACCGTGATGTATTACCGTCACTCCTGTGTGGCAGTGGATTATTATTCCACTGATTATTCAGGTTGTTGTGTAGCAATGAGTTAATCATCATCCGAACACGGTGCTTTTCACGTTTTAAAAAAATAAAGCAGCTGCCAAGCACCACACAACAAAAATAAATCGGCGTGGACAGAGGTATATAGTATGCTGAATATTTAAATGCTGTGATATTTAATAGCATAATAAATAATATAAATTAAACTATTCTCGCGGACCAGAGCAAAACGCAGCCCTCATGGAGTGTAAGCACAATTTGTTTGCGGAGTTGACCTTGCTATATCTATAAAAATGTCACACTTGGGCTGGGCTACTTGCCTTCAGAAGCCAAGTGGGAGAAGTATTTAGTATTTTGCTATTGCTGAAGTATTTATCCTGTTCTTTTCAGGGCTGCTTGAAATCACCAGACAGCGGCGTTTGGAGCGTGCTGCGTGGGTATTGCATAATTGACATGTGCTAATTCTCCCAGTGTTCTGACGGTTGAAAGCCCCCAAGAACCACCGAGGTTAGAGGTGAGCAGTACAGAGGTTAGTGGAACAGCTGTAATTGTCTTCACTGCTTTAGTTAACAACTGCTTGGTTTCCATCAGCGCTTGCAAGGGATGTCTTGTATCATCAGTCACACACATGTACAACAAGGCCCCAAGCATTTTCAATACTCATTGTTCATGCACAGTTTTTTTTTATAGCAATGTTAACATCATTTTGAATGTTCAGGAAAAGTGAGTAATTTAATATAATTCATACCAAGCTATCTGAGTGAACGAATAACAAAATGATTTCACGATAACATCTGTTCTGCGAATACAGGGCCAACTTTCAATACACCCTTCAAATAGACAACAGAAATATATCTAGACTGGGGCAAAAACTGAACACGGATGAAATTACAGTGCTGTTTGCCTGAGATGATCCTTTATGATATCACATTCCTCTTAACAGCATCGTTTTTTTGTAATGCAGAATTGCTCCTGATAAGGGCAAACTAGATCGGATTGATTGTGATCAAGAGCTTTAAAACCAGCAAAATAGAGGAGCACATTACAAACTAATCAGGAAAAGGGAGGGGGGGTATGATTGTTACACAGTTTTAAATTGGTTAAATAGTCTGTGCAACCTATATTTTATCGTGGCTTTTCCCCACTTTGAGATCATTTCCTATGGTCCCTTTTTCCATCTATCTGCAACAGTGGCGCTGTCTGAGACCCGGCTTCTCCAGGGCCGCCGCCGTCAACGCTGCTCCATCAAGAGCTGACAAGATGTCAGCTTGTCTGGGACAGGGGTGATCCAGTCAGTTTCTTGCCCTGCAGACACAGTGCTCTGCTTCATTGAGCAGTCTGGCTGGGACTTCAGCTCCAACTTGTTCATCGAGGAGAGGCGGTTCGAATAGCAGGCGGGGTCTGGAATCTAGGACCTGCAACTCTCCGAGGAGCCAACACACACTGCCCTGGGGCTCAGATACAAGATCTGCTTTTTGTTTGTTGTTGTTGTTGAGATCTTTTGAGAAGGTGAGTAGATCTTGAACATGAATTGAAAATCGGGACTGGTATTTAAAACGATCAGCGTGAGCCTAGTTGGTGAAACACTCTGAGGTACGAGTACAGGCCAAGACACCACCGATTACAAATGGCTGAAAGGGTAAAATCATGGGAAAAGTTCCCCAAAACTGCAAACATGTTGATCGAGCAGCACTGATTTAAGCGAGCTGTTTTTTTTGTTGTTGAGAGGATTGTCATGCCTGCACTGTCTCTGAAGCCAGTGGAAAGTTAAGGTTTGACACATGTATCGCTGCTAGACCTGAACTGTCGCAAGTAAATATCTGGCATTAGAGCTACAGAATACAAATGCATTTGCCACGTGGTGGAGGTTGTAAAGTAAATACGTCCCGCTGCTCTGATCTTACATCCTGTCACATTAATGTTTCAGAGCACTCAATATAAATATTAAAACTAATAGCTTCATTCTTCAGCTATTACTCCATCATTCCCTGAAATCATCATAAAACATTCAAAGCCTTTTAGAACATTTACACACTTGAATTTGATGGCAGGGAAAAAGATTGCCAGGATGAAGCTCCAAATCCTAAATAAGACTGAAACGCTGTTTATAGAATATGCTTTATTTATTCATCGTTTCAAAGTAGGGTTCAATTTTGATGTAAAAAAAATCAAAGTATAGCTGTCAAGGGAAAAAGCTGAACATAGCTGTTCCCACACGGAAGGCTTGTAGGAAGAGCAGAGTCCATGAGAATCTCAGCCCAAGGTCGATCAATCTCAGGACTATGGGTACGTAAACAGCTAATGGATTGTAAAGACACATACCAGCGTTATGAATTTTTAAACAGAACCTCTTCAGCAGAGACCGCTATAAATCAATGATGACTTATTGGCCAGATCAATTATGCAAACGTTAAAACATTTAATGACAGATAATGAAGAGTCTCTGGAGTCCATCGCTCCACACTTTCCCCCCCCTCCCCAAAATAAAAACTTTGCCTGGTTTGGGGCCTGGGAGCTTTGTGCAGGTATAACTTCACGCAGCACTGAGCAGAGATAAGGCACGTGACCCACAGTAAGGCCAGCCTGTTTACCAGCAGATGTGTTTTCGAAAGTTTTCTTTAACTGGGCATGGCAGCGGAAAATACCCTGCTGTTAAACACATCTGCAATCCACTACTCTCCCAATCCACCTACAACATTTCTGACCTTTCAAGAAATGCTGGAGAAACTAGTGATTTTTTTTTTGTTCCATGGCACTGAAGCTCGGTCTATTTTAAGCTCGAAGGCAATAGCAGCTCCTCTCGCTCTGTATTTCACATCACTTTTAAGTCTGGTTTCCGGCGACTCGAAACCCTTCAGCACTTCACTCTGTGCAAATCACTTGAACCGAACTCTTATTAATTTGAGTTTGCAGATGACACATACATTTCTTGGCTGATGGCTGTTAAAACAGTTTGCAAACCTAAGGCAAAAGGCTGCTGGATATGGAGGCTAACCACTGTTGCTGTTCCAAATTTTCATTCTGTTGCAAATGTTGAGCTGTTTATGTCTTGATTGGCAGCCACTAGATTGAGCTTCAGTGCACACCATTACAAACAGAAGTACCATCACTTGGTGTACAGCCTAAATGAAATGTACCCATTTGGTAATGTGCATTTAGAGCATTTGTCATATGTGGGTAATAAACATGGAATTCTCTAATCGTGGACTTTTTGTTACAGTAAAATTCTGATTAATAACCACTTATTCATTTGTTGTGCAATGGTCACTACATCAATAGGCAATGTCCAGTTTCACTGTAAACATATTTAATTCTCCTTGGATATCTTCAGGATTGAATCTTTTTCACTGAATGATAGAGGAATCATTTCCAGCCTACCATTATACCATAATTGTTAGTGATTTACAACCCTCCGAGAACTCTGCGTTCCTCCAATTCTGGCCTCTTGTGCATCCTCGATTTCCTTCGCCATAACATTGGCGGCCGTGCCTTCAGCCGCCTAGGCCCTAAGCTCTGGAATTCCCTCCCTAAACCTCTCCGCCTCTCTCTCCTCCTTTAAGATGCTCCTTAAAACCCAGGTCTTTGACCAACCAATCCTAGTATCTCCTTATGTGGCTGAGTGTCAATTTCTGTCTGGTTACATTCCTGTGAAGCGCCTTGGGTCGTTTTATTATGTTAAAGACACTATATAAATGCAAGTTGTTGTGTTGATTAGTTAATAGTTAAACCACTATCACATACAATCATATGTTACAAAGTGCTTTACAGATACTTTCTAGGATCCAGACTGTGTCTTCAAGCACTGTCTTCCAGTGAGGAGTATTTGCTACATATACTGGTACCACATGTTTTTAGTTGAGAGTCAAATGTAATGCAATTTGAGATTTATGTATGTTTTTTAAGAATATGAATATATAGAAAGAAAGACTTGCATTTATATAGCGCCTTTCACGACCACCGGATGTCTCAAAGCGCTTTACAGCCAATGAAGTACTTTTGAAATGTAGTCACTGTTGTAATGTGGGAAACGCGGCAGCCAATTTGCGCACAGCAAGCTCCCACAAACAGCAATGTGATAATGACCAGGTAATCTGTTTTTGTTATGTTGGTTGAGGGATAAATATTGGCCAGGACACCGGGGATAACTCCCCTGCTCTTCTTCGAAACAGTGCTGTGGGATCTTTTATGTTCACCTGAGAGAGCAGACGGACGGGGCCTCGGTTTAACGTCTCATCCGAAAGACGGCACCTCCGACAGTGCAGCACTCCCTCAGTACGGCACTGGAGTGTCAGCCTAGCTTTATGTACGATACAGTTCTCTGCTAAAGTGTGGATAATACTGCTTTGAATGTAACTGGAACAGTATTAGGTAGTTCCCAAATGACCAAGCTACTGTTGGCATTCTCTCCACATATTTGGATTAAAACGAATTCTAAATTGGGAAAAGTAAAAATGTCATGTTTTCACACATGCTTTAGATTTTAAACCACAAACAGAGCAAAGTACTACTACAGAGAGAGACACAATGTTAATGTGATTGCTGTTTGATTGCCCTGTGCATGATTATATCTCTGCCTCATGTCTCTATGGAGAAAATGATGAGGCACCAAAGCAAATGTCTGTACTTGCCTAAAGGCCTCAATAATAAAAAAAAGACGAAGAAAGGCATAACAATAACTAATGATTTACTTCAGCTATCATTATTACATTTCTTTGCAGGGGAAATTCTCACTGCAAGATAATAATTATCACTTATGGAGATACATCGGTCAATTTTGAAATTTGTTATAGCTCAGTCTTTTATGAAATGCTGCACACTAATTGAAATTATTTTCCTGGTATCGCAGGAAAAGCCTTGCAATTTAACAAAAACAGCTGTATGATATTATTTGAACTGTTTGAGCACGGAAGGTTATGGGCTTGTAAATAAGCTTTCTGTTTCTAATCTTTAAAATGTACGCACTTAATCACCACTACTGTTATTAATCGTTTGTGCAGATGACCTGGTTTGAGGCAACAAACAGGCCAGTAATCATTTAATTTTGCTGCAAATAACTTTGTATTTATTACAATTTCCTGTCCTTTAAATTATTAATATGAGCAATTCTACTGTATTTTTATAAGGTGGCAATGGCTGACCCTGGATCTGCTTCTCACATATTACCACAAATTTACCGAGCTTACCAGTTATTTCCTATGACGGCATTAAAGGGGATTAGGTTTTAGCTGTCAGCTGCCAGCTCATTTATTATTACTACTAACAAGCTTCAAAGAGAGATACAATGAGTTCATTTTCCCTAGTCAGTTGATTTAGAATTCGTTCGCTTTAATCTTTTCATATAAATAGGCAAACAAAACAATGCACTGTTCGTATGCACTTATGAAACATTCAAGGATTATAAACTGGTGTCTAGACAAGAAAACCTAATATATGCAGAATTTTTTTTTAAAGTTTCTAAAACATGTCAAAGTAATAGAAAATAAAAGAGGGTGGAAGCCTGTTATGGATTCTAGCACACTCCCACACATCTTTACACACACACCCAAAACAGGATATATAAATATATATATATATGACAGGATCACATATATTTTTTGTTGCAACCCCCCCACCCCCACTTCCTGTGATATAATTCAACAGCTCACGGGAAAATTTGGTGTTCATATGGCAATTGGCGGATATAATGGGAGCTCTTGTATTAGGAAAGATAACCAATGGGATTATCTCTCTCTCTATGTATATATGTGTGTGTGTATATATATATATATATACATATATACATAGAGAGAGAGATAATCCCGTTGGTTATCTTTCCTAATACAAGAGCTCCCATTATATCCGCCAATTGTCATATGAACACCAAATTTTCCCGTGAGCTGTTGAATTATATCACAGGAAATGGGGGTGGGGGGGTTGCAACAAAAAAGATATGTGATCCTGTCATGTGACAGGAAGGGGCGGTTTGTTGAAATATATTTTGTTGTGTGTCACCCAGATATTGTATATCCTTGCATATATTGTGATAGGATTATACCGTATGATGTAGTCATGGCCAATTTACAACACAGAACAAAGCGATATTACGGATAGTTATCACGTGAAATGCCAATTCGCCATTACATGTTCTGTCATGTGACCCTACAACATTAGAGTTGCCTCCTTCAGACTTCTAGTTTACATATTATTACCACAGCCACCATTCATTGTAACAGAGTAATTACCAACAACACATTTTAATGATATTATGGAGAGACTAATCTCAACTCTGTGACAGTCCGAAGCACAGTTGTAAGATCTGATAGCACACACACACCAGTTTGTTGTGTTACAATTGCTTTTTGACTCCTCTGTCTTGGCATTCCTTTCTGCTGCTGGCAAGTCTAACAGTGCAGGGAATTTTAAACTTCCGGGTTTTATACATAATTTATCATTAAACTATTCATATTCATGAGTTGCCATTATGATTGAGGAAATAAAGTGAGTGTCCATTTTATTGATTTTACAATCCCTGAGTGCTGAACTCTTCAATATTCACACATCTTCTCATTCATTGCTGCATTGTTTGAACTGCTGTAGGATCTCGGATCTTCAAATATTAAAAGACCAGTTGCACTCTAAAGTTCATGATGATGCACTTTTTAAAACTTATTCTTTAATCTTTTTAATGTTAGCGAAAAACCTAATACCCTTTTGGCTATTCGTTTATGGCAAAATGTGACTGTCATTCAGATGCTGGTGAGCGCAGCTCTGTGTTCTCTGGCCAGAGAGCAGCAATGAATGGGCATTATAACTTGCGTCTCCTGGCTTATGTCACTGTATGCAAGTACTGGTCTCAAACTAGTAGCTGTAGTATAGCAATACTTATAAATTCCTAAGGTATCATAGAACGTCAGTTTGTCAAAATTGTCTTTGGGAATGGATGGCTTCAGTACTTGGATGAAATGCCTCGATTTGCAACATTTTGTTTTTAATCATCAAAGGACTTGTGTATTGCCTCACGCACTCCTGAAATAGAATCTCCTGTCTGATTGGTGTCTGCATCCAATTAAAAAACATGCAATAATTTTAGCAAACATAATATATAACCTGTGGACCAAAACAATTAAATGTTTTCTGTGTAGCTGAATGTGTGGGGAAAAATACAGCTTTGTTGTGAGATGATTGAGTCTGTATCACCAGTCAGTGATGGTTAGAGATGGTCTGATGTTCAGGCAGTATTTTTATTGGTTATACTTGTTTTGTATTTCTCCTGCAGTCAATTGAGATTTTATTTCTTTTCCTGTTACACTGATGTTAGGATGAAAGTCTTACGTTTATTTTGCCATTTTTGTTTCTTTGCATGCAATCTTGATTACAGTCCAACAATAAACCAGTATTAATAGTATGAGAATTATTTAAGAAGCTAACTTGATTCTTTGGGTATAATAAAATGCATTTTAAAAGCATTTGAGCCTTATTGACAAACATTATAATTGTATTTACTTGTTTATTGTACAAAGTGGCCATTCCCTCACCCCCCCACCCCCCCCACATTATATTCAGTTATTCAATTGGAAGTATATGAATTGTGTGGAATATAGTTTATAGGAGCCAGCCTCGAGTTCTCCAGTTACTGGTACACAAGAGACCTAGCTTCTGCTGGCCCTGTCCAGGTGCGGTCTATTTAATCTCCTGCAGCGTGTGGAAATGATGTTCAAAGTCTCTATGATCCCATGCCCATGCTAAGTTCTGCATGTAGTGACAAGTAAATGCCACAAGGTCCTGAGATGATTTTTGAGATGTGTTGCGGCAGACTGCTGATCGAGGCAATCCACGAGAAAACACTATTTTCTGGTGTGAAAAGCTGTCACCTTTATCACATACATTTTCTATCAATTTTCCCCAGACATTCTAACCTACTTAAACCTGGAAGGTTAAACTCATATCATTCATTACGACGGAAAATGTCCTCATTGAATGTTGAAAGTTTGAATAAAATGTGTTAAGATGTGTTTGTTCAGCTAGAATATTTATTTTATTCATGGTATCTTCATCTGTTAAGCTCATCCTATATTATATAATTTGATACAGAGTTCCAGTGCCCTGAAAGAAATTAGTCACTACATTCCAACAGTGACTACGCTTCAAAAGGACTTCATTGGCTGTAGAGCTTTTTGGGACATTCTGAGGTCGGAAAAGGCACCATATCAATGTAAGTTCTTTCTTTATTCACAACCCATTTTGGTAATGCAACACCCAATGGCATTTAATGTACCAGAAATCAGTTACGTTGGGGGCGATTTTGCCAGCCCTGGGGAGGCGGGTATGGAGGCAGGACTGCCGGGAAAATGGCAGAATTTGGGGGTGGGTGCCCAACCCGCCCCCAACCTGCCTCCGTGCCATCTTGCCAGGAGGCGGGTAGCCGTCCCGCGCCGTGTCCTGTCTCCTTGGAGGCGGGAAGGGATTACATCCACTTAACTGCCTGTTAATAGCAGAAAATAGGATTATCCTCATTTTGAGCCCTGAAGTGCGGGCTTCCCGAAGGCTCCGAAACCCGCCAGGGTCACCGAGGCGAGTAGTGGGCCTGCGGGGGTCGGAGGGGTCCAAAAGTGTGCTGTGAAGGTGAGTGATGGGTGCAAGTGTGGAGAGGTGAGTATCTGAGGTAAGTGGAAAGTGTTAGAAAAAGTGTACTTAGCTTCGTTTCTTCCTGCAGGCTTCAGTCGGTGGGTATGCGGAGAGTCTCGCACCTCCGCGGTAGAGATGACAGATGAACTCATCAAACTACAGAGAATGTCAGTGTTTGACAGCTTCACAGAGCTGTCAAACGATGACAATTCATCTGTCAAAAATTTTTGACAGATGAAAAGTCATACGTTGACGTTCTCTGTAACCGGCTTTCCCTTAATTGGCCTGCTAAGCCCGCTGGGTGGGCTTAACAAGGTCAATCAAGGGAAAATAGCGTGGGTTGGCCAGAAGTTGATGGAGGCGGGACTGAAACCCGACAAGTGGGAGTCCCGCCTCCAAAAGCTCCCCATTGGCAAAATCACCCGTTGTCTCTGTTAAAATTTTCATTATGTTAATGAGCAATTTCCAGCAAGAGCCAGCAGAATATGCAATGCATTCTTATGAGGGTGGGATTAGATGGGGGATTAGAGTGGATAGCTTTAATGTGGAGCTAGCACCAACACAGGCAGAATGGACCGAATGAGCTTCTTCTTTGCGAAAACTTCTATGGTTGTATGGCATGCTGAATGAGGCCCGATAACTAATGACTAACATACTTGAGAGTGAGTCATGGGAAAAGGAAAACCGTGAATGCTAAACATCTGGGGGTAGAGTTCACGCTTTGGCCGCAATCGGCGACCAAAATTGCGCCTGTTTTGAGAAGTGTTTTTTTTATCTCTCGAGTTTCCGCTCCATCTCATTTGCATATTGCCGAATACAAAATCTGCCATGAACCAGCACAATCGGCCAGGTTTTAAAACGTAATAAAAAAAAAAAAAATTGTATTAAAAATATTCCTTGATATATTTAAGAGTGGTGAGTGGTGCAGTTTAATTAATACAGCTGAAAATGAGTTTAACACAAAAAATAAGCATTTTTAATCAGATTAGCAATCACCTGTAAGTATCCAGATTTTAAACTACTGAAAATGACTTAAAAAAAATATACAGAACCATTTGCTAATTATATTGGGGGACAGTAGTCAGTTTTTGAGTAAGTGAAAAAAAAATTACACTCAAAAGGTTTTAAAAAGTGCCTTTTGATGTCCTTGTGCCCAAAAGAACCAGTTTAAATTTTAGAGCCTCTTTGAACGCCTGCAAACGGGCCTGATTAGCAGAAACTTACTGATGAATTCATCCTGTGGGCGTGGTCAGGTTTGTGGACGGGCTGGCTTCTAGTGCGATGTTTTTTAAACTAGCGTAAAAGATCGCGGAAACTCGATTTGCACTGAACATAAAATTCCGCCATCTTTTGCACAGGTTACGCTGATTTCGGGCGCATTGCGCTGAAAAAGCCAGCCCAACGGAGCGGAAACTCTACCCCCTGAAAATTGCACAGTAAATCGATTAGAATATGAACGACAAAAGATATACCAAATCTTCAACTATAGACCTTTCACTGGAACTGAAAAATGAACCTTTTCCTTCCAGATGCTGCTGCCCCAGTGCTGAGTGTTGGGACCACGCTATTATAATTGACGTTATTGACTCGCACTCTTAAACTCAATGTAAATTGGTTAAATTTGCAGATTATACCAAACTAGGAGGGGCAGTAAAATCAAAGGAGGCAGCCCAGAAACCACAGAATGAACTAAACAAAGTGAGCGAGTGGGCAGAACAATGGCAGATGAAAGCTAATGCAGACAAGTGTAAAGTATTGCACACAGGAAGGGAAGGAAAAATGGGGAAACATACGTACTTCATGAATGGTGTTGAAATAACTAACTATGAAGTTGAATGGAGCTTAAGTAGACTCAAATGCTCAACATGCCCAGCTAATGCAGACCACCAATCAACAAAGTCAATAGAATGTTGAACTACATAGCCAAAACAACAACAACTTGCATTTATATAGCGCCTTTAACATAGTAAAACGTCCCAAGGCGCTTCACAGGAGTGTTATCAAACAGACTTTGACGCTGAGCCACATAAGGAGATATTAGGATAGGGCTTGGTCAAAGAGGTAGGTTTTAAGGAGCATCTTAAAAGAGGAGAGAGAGGTAGAGAGGCGGAGAGGTTTAGGGAGGGAATTCCAAAGCTTAGGGCCTAGGCAGCTGATGGTGGCAATGGTGGAGCGATGAAAATCAGGGATGTGCAAGAGGCCAGAATTGGAGAAGCGCAGAGATCTCGGAGGGTTGTAGGGCTGGAGGAGGTTACAGAGATAGGTGATCTTATATGTAAGATTCTTAAGGGCATAGAAAAAGTTAACCTGGAATACTACTTTAAATGAAACTATGGAACTGGATCGAGGGAACGCAGATTCAGACGAATAAAAAGTAACTTTAGGACTGATTTCAGGAGGTTCTTCTTCATGCAGAGAATGATCAAAACTTGGACTGAACTTCCAGGCAAAGAAGTGAAGGCAAATAAACCTGGAACCATTTTTGAAACAATTAGGTACATCAATGGGGGAAGTGTAGGCTTGTTCTTGATGAATAAGGTAAGATGGGCTGAATGGCTTCCCTTATCTGTAAGTATCTTGTGATCTTGTAAGTTGTAGTTACTCACTATCTGTGAAGTTTGAGTGGTTAATACTGCTGCCAAATTCTGTGTTTGCAGGGTCTGTAGTTCTTTTTGGTTGGTTTAGTAATCCTAGTTTCATTGCTCCTGAATTACCGACAGAATTTTCTCAAGACCACGTGTACCCCTTGTGTTTCCTTGGTGTTTTTTCTACGATTGGGCATGGAAACATTGAAATGATCACAATATGTTGCTAGCAAAAAAATAGTTACGCTTGTCAGACAATGGCACACCTCATGAATGCACAATGGGGGCCATGTCTTCAAAACTGCTGTCCTGGTAGATAAGAGCATAAGTACTCTTAGGAACAGAAAAGATCATTAGAACGAACAACCAGATCCCCTTTCAGAGATCATAACCCTCCTACCCGTCTTTCCCACAGTACCTTCTGTCATCCCCATAGAGGATCCTGCATGTGCCTTCTGTTTTGTTCCATGCAATCTGTGGTGTTTAAAATGATATGCCCCCTGTCAGTGGGCTACCAATGAGACATGAAATATCAACCTACTATCTCATTTTCCTGTAAAGTAAAAAGGTCCTCAATTTCTTTCCTGTATCTATATTTTGTTCCATAGGAATTCTGGAATTCCCATAGGCTTGGAACGATCTCAACCGTGCAATATATTTCCAGTCCTGAATCAAAAGAAAGAAAACTTGCATTTATATAGCGCCTTTCACGACCACCGGACGTCTCAAAGCACTTTACAGCCAATGAAACATAGAAACATAGAAACATAGAAACTAGGAGCAGGAGTAGGCCATTCGGCCCTTCGAGCCTGCTCCACCATTCAATACGATCATGGCTGATCATCCAAATCCAGTACCCTGTCCCTGCTTTCTCACACAGAATCCCCACAGTACAGATAGAGGCCATCTCGGCCCATCGAGCCTGCACCTATCCCACCCTATCCCCGTAACCCCACGTATTTAATTCCCCCTAACATATCCCATCCTATCCTCGTAACCCCACATATTTAATCCCCCCCTAACACTAAGGGTCAATTTATCATAGCCAAATCAACCTAACCCGCACAACTGAAGTACAGTTACTGTTGTAATGTAGGAAACGCAGCAGCCAATTTGTGCACAGCAAACTCCCACAAACAGCAATGTGATATGACCAGATAATCTGTTTCTGTTATGTTGGTTGAGGGATAAATATTGGCCAGGACACTGGGGATAACTCCCCTGCTGTTCTTTGAAATAGTGCCATGGGATCTTTTACTTCCGCCTGAGAAAGCAGAGGGGGCCTCGGTTTAATGTCTCATCTGAAAAACGGCACCTCTGACAGTGCAGCACTCCCTCAGCACTGCACTGGAATGTCAGCTTAGCTTTATATGCTCAAGTTCTGGAGTGTGGACTTGAACCCACAACCTTCTGACTCTAGAAGCAAGTGTGCTACCAACTGAGCCACAGCTGACACTAACAAAATCAAATACATGGCCAATTATATAGAAGGATAGTTTTTAGGAATGCTACTTTCACACCAAAAGGTAATTGGAAAACTTCACTGCCAAATGACCAAGATCAGACAAAATTAGTTAGGCTAGACTATCTGGGGGAGATATTCAAGTCTTCTTAGGCAGTCCATTGGAACCGAGGATGACTTGCTTCCACATTAAAAATGAGTTCTCAGGTGACTGATGAGTCCAATGTGGGACCGACAGTCTCTGTCACAGGTGGGGCAGACGGTGGTTGAAGGGGCGGGAGGGTGGGGTGCTTGGGTTGACGTGCGCCCCTTGCGCTGTTTGCGCTTGGCTTCTGCTTGCTCCCGGCGAAGAGACTCGAGGTGATCGGCGCCTTCCCGGATGCTTCTCCTCCACTTTGCGCGGTCTTGGGCCAGGGATTCCCAGGTGTCAGTGGGGATGTTGCACTTTTTCAAGGAGGCTTTGAGGGTGTCCTTGAAGCGTTTCCTCTGCTCACCTGGGGCTCTCTTTCCGTGCCGGAGCTCCGAGTAGAGCGCTTGTTTTGGGAGTCTCGTATCGGGCATGCGGACGATGTGACCATTCCATCGGAGCTGATCGAGCGTGGTCAAAGCTTCGATGCTGGGGATGTTGGCCTGAGCGAGAACACTGACGTTGGTGCGCCTATCCTGCCAATGGATTTGCAGGATCTTGCGGAGGCAGCGTTGGTGGTACCTCTCCAGTGCTTTGAGGTGCCTGCTGTACATGGTCCATGTCTCTGAGGCATACAGCAGGGCGGGTATCACTGCTGCTCTGTAGACCATGAGCTTGGTGCCGGGTTTGAGGTCCTGGTCTTCAAACACTCTCTTCCTCAGGCGACCGAAGGCTGATTGGAAAACTTCGCTGCCAAATGACCGAGATCAGACAAAATTAGTTAGGCTAGACGATCTGGGGGAGATATTCAAGTAACGGGGCTTTCGCAACGTGTAAGCTGAAGATGTCGGCCTGAGACCTGATCAAAATTTGGCCTCATTTGCATGCAACCGGCGAGCTGCAGAAACCAATTGTGCGCTAATAGGGGGAGGTGGCTCGTGTGGAGCATAAATACCAGTTGGGCCAAGTGGCCTGTTTCTGTGCTGTAAATTCCATGTAATTCGATGCCCGAAGCTGCTTTCTGGTCAGGTCCTTAGGAATTTCGGTCGGTTTTGATTCCGAGTCAGCCCACAGGTAGGGCCTGGGGGCGCGGGATGGGGGAAGGTGAAGGGGGAGGCAACACAGAGGGTGTCGAGCCCAGGCCGACAGCAGCCCACGGTATTTTTGTGAAGCCAAGGGGGAGAACCTCCCACTCCACAGAAATTAAACGTTGAAAAGGTTTCCTTAATTATTCGAGGGTGGCTTAACCAGCGGTTGCTTTAAGGATCGCTGGTTCGGCCGCTGAAGACCCGGAACAACTGGGTGGAGGATGCGCGGCCCAAGCTCAGCCCAGTTGATGACCAGTTTTGCAATGAGGACCATAAAACCAGCTTTAGGACCTCGATTTGCATATTCAAGACATCTAAAGCCTGTTTCTGGCGTGTGCACTGCACATTTGGAAATCTTCCAATTTGGCGTATGTCCGGTAAAGATTGGTGCGAGAGCTCACAACCTAAAATTGGTCTCTCCAACCGTCACTTTTTTTTGCCCAAAAAATGGGCACAACAGTGTTCAATTTCTCCCCCTTTGTGTCCTGTAAATGCAGGATAGAAAATCACAGATTTATATTATATCTGGGTTGTACCGTCGCTCATGTAGGGTAAATCATTATAGGTGTCAATCCTCCTGTAGTGTTGGGTGAGTTTTATGATATTCAGTGTTACAATTCCCATCCCCACTGATAATTGTGTAGCTTGGAAAGACTGTTAATAGTGCGGAGTCACTTGAAGCAACGTGCAATGATCTGACCAGAGAAATACAAAAATACTGACTGCTTTTGGGACTTTTTTTTTTCATTATTGCGCTTCCAGCAAAAAGAAAGACTTGCATTTATATAGCGCCTTTCACGACCACCGGACGTCCCAAAGCATTTTACAGCCAATGAAGTACTTTTTGAAGTGTAGTCACTGTTGTAATGTGAGAAATGCGGCAGTCAATTTGCGCACAGCAAGCTCCCACAAACAGCAATGTGATAATGGCCAGATAAACTGTTTTAGTGATGTTGGTTGAGGGATAAATTTTGGCCGGGACACCGGCGATAACTCCCCTGCTCTTCTTCGAAATAGAGTCATGGGATCTGTTACCTCCACCTGAGAGAGCAGATGGGGCCTGGGTTTGACGTTTCATCCGAAAGTCGGCACCTCCGACAGTGCAGCACTCCCTCAGCACTGCACTGGAGTGTCAGCCTAGATTATGTGCTCAAGTCTCTGGAGTGGGACTTGCGAGACAGCCCAATGATGGTTACTTGATAGCACATTGCTAGTCCATTTTCATTCCCGTTTGTTGCTTGTATTATTATATACGTCATTATTCAGACTTGTTTTTGCTTGTGGTGATGTATACGTTGGTAACCGAAGCTTCATTCGTGTGTTTTATATACATAGGGTAACGAGTTATCTATTTAGCCAAATGAACTTCTTGTACCATTTTGTTAGCCAAGGCAGCTCTATCCTTTTAAATCCAATCCCTGGCCTTTTTCCATAGTCCCCAATATCCTTATTTCCCAAGTAATATCTATCTTCTTTAAACATGTCAATTGACTCTGCGTCCATGGCCTTCTGCGGCTGTGCATGCCACATTCTCATGGCCTTTTGAAGGATATTTGCTTCAAACTGGCTTAGTTCTAATTTGCAGATTATGTCCCGTAGCTCTTACTTCTTTCTTTCGAGATCATTTTGCAATCAGCCAGCTGCAATCACTTATAAATGTAGTCCTGGGCAACATTAAAGTGCGTTAGCTGTCTCATTTTGGTATTTAGTGTTGATTTGCATGCCTTTACTAATTTTCAATGTCCGTACATGTATTTTTCAAGATGCATCCTGACTCAGATGATATAGTATAGGTAAGGTTGGCCGAGGTAAGGGCAAGAGGAGACAGGCTCTTTGGTGCCTAAGACAGGAAGAAGGATGCTGCAGGCAATATAGAAGCTCAGGCAGTCAGTGCCCTATGAACGGCAATACAGGGCTGTAAATGTTTTAATGATCTTACAAGATTGACCAAGGCAAGTGAAGGCACGAGTCCCATGCAGATCCCGAAATAATGCTGGAAACATGACTCAACTCCATACCATCCATGTCTACACGGTGTAAATAAAGAGACGAATGAGACAGTTAAAATGCACAAGGTACCTCACCAATACCTCCCCCAACACATATCCTTCTTCCACCATGCTATTGTTTCTTAACCCAAGACCAAGGTTGGGATTCTCCTCTTCAGGGTGGAGCTCTAGTGGAGCAGGACTTGTTCTCACCCCTCTGAATCCGCCCCAACCCCGCCCCATCACTCGAGGGTCATTAGAGATGCAGTGTGGGCTCCTGCCGGATTCCCACTGCCAAGAGGGAGCACACCAGTGCATAAAGGGCAATCCTGATGGTGCTGCAGTGGGGATACGGGGAAGGCACTGCAGCAGTGCAAGAGCTGGCGAGCGACCTTAAAGGAGCGGAAGCGGCCTGAAGATGAGACCAGCTGCCTCGCTGAAGGCCTTGGATGAGACTGGGGCCTTCAGCACGTAAGTGTTGGGGGTGGAATGGGGATGGAGGAGGCCACGAAAAGGCTCCCTTCCACCACAGGGGCACCTCAGAGCTGTTACTGCTACTCCCTGGAGTCTGCCACTACCTTCCCCATAACAGCCCAGGAAGCAGTGGTAAGATAGGTAGATGGGAGGGAAATCCACTGGGGACCCGGGCACCACACCTGCCCCTCCTATCACCCCCACTCCCCCGCTGCCACTGACAAGTGCCAGGCGGGCAAGGAGAGACCAATGACAGATCCGATGGGGATGCGGGGGAGGGAAATTCAGGTTGAGCGGTGAAGTGGCGATAGTTACTAAAAGTCTCGAGTAGAGTGCGTACTTCCTGTAAGTGTCAAGCTTACTTCCTGTCACACTTTCCCTGTCACAGTTTGTTGATAACGCCCCTAATATAAAACAGTATATCCTCCGACTCACTGTATGCAATGCCACGGGAGGTCTGTGGATGGTTAATACATAGAATAAAAGGACTACTTTGCACATTGTTTAGTCAAAAAAAAATCTAAATTGTGCACTGGAAACCCAAGATCAAAGAGATGAACTTTTTATGGAGATGCATAACCATTTCCAATACATTAACATGTGGACTTTTCAGTTAGAGAGAAGTAGCTTGAGGATGTTACACATACTCCCTTATGTACAGATTGAATCCTATTATATTAAGTCCTAGGGAGGAAGAGACCAATTAGGATAAACAGGACAAGTGAAGGGCAACTATCTGATAGCGTTTGGTGTTTAAAATGCAACTTAAGTGTCTGTTTAGCAGAAATCTCTCGAGAAAAGGTGTATTTTCTGTGGACTGCTATAAATTAAATTTTGTTTTGTGCCAGTTTATGCTTGTTATTGAGGATACAGAAATAATTTTATAAAGGAAACTGATTGGTGCAAACTGGAGTTCTACCTGTGACTGATAACTCATTAAAGTGCAAATTGTTGCCCAGAAGAACTATGTGCCATTTCATAAACCAGTGACTTTTTATGACATAAAAACATAATTGATTGTACATAAACATTTGGCCAACAATCTTTCTTCTGCTTTTCAAATATGACAATACCCTTGTCACCCCTGTGCTTGCTGACCTACTTTAGCTCCCAGTCCGGCAATGCCTCGATTTTAAAATTTCCATCCTTATTTCCAAATCCCTCCAGGCCTCGTCCCTTCCTACCTCTGTAACCTACTCAAGCCCTACAACCCTCCGAGAGCTCTGCGCTCTCCAATTCTGGCCTCTTGTGCATCCCCGATTTCATCGCTCCACCATTGGCGGCCGTGCCTTCAGCTGCCTAGCCCCCAAGCTCTGGAATTCCCTCCCTATACCTCTCCGCCTCTCGACCTCTCTCTCCTTTAAGATGCTCATTACAACCTACTTCTTTGACCAAGCTTTTGGTCACCTGTCCTAATATCTCCTTATGTGGACTGGTTTCCAATTTTGTTTGATAACGTTCATGTGAAGCGCCTTGGGACATTTTAATACATTGAAGGCACTATATAAATCAAATTATTGTTGTCGTTGTTGTCACAAAAATGAAGCATGGTATGGTTTCTTTAATCCTGTGTCGCTATGTAAGAAGTTAGAATCCAGCCTCACTCAATAGAACCATCTAGGTGTCCCAGCTTATCTTGAGACAACTGTTACACATTTTAGTCTGTTTGTCTGTGCTGTGTCTTAAGCAGGGGCCAAGCTTTACAATACATATATGAACATCTTTTGGGATTAGTTCAAATATGTGTTTGATTGGTAGCTTTTTATTACTCTTAACAGGTGGTTAATTAAATCAACTTGGGCTCAGTCACTTTTTTGAAGGTATTTTCAACCTGTAACCAAATAGGCGAATGGGATGTTGGTCTTTATCTCAAGGGGGTTGGATAACAAAAGTGAGGAAATGATGCTTCAGTTGTTCAAAGCCTTGGTCAGACCCCATCTGGAGTACTGCATTCAGTTTTGGGCACTGGACCTCAGGAAACATAATATTGGCCTTGGAGTGAGCACAGCTCAAATTCAGCAGAATGAAAACAGGATTTAAAGGGTTAAATTATGAGGACAGGCTGCATAAACTTGGATTGTATTCATTTGACTTTAGAAAGTTGAGAGGTGATCTAATCAAGGGGGGTGAAATTCAGTAGGTTAGCACCCCCAGTTAGCGCCTGGCGGAGGCGCTAACGGGGCGCTCAGGCAGTGGTGCCACGGCGGGGCGAATCCCGCGCCGCGCGGCAAATTCACCGGCCCTATAGCGCCGGCGATAACGGTTAGCGCCTCGGTCCCTTTCGCCATGCAGATCGTGACGTCGGCGAGTGTGCAACGCTCGCTGGGTGCCCGATCTGCAAACTTCAGTAGCGCCCCCTGCCTTACCATCTCGCGCCGTCAGCGCCAGGGAGCGGAGGCGTGAACCAGCTGGCTGGCGGGGCGCTACTTAAAGGGATGCGCCCCAGCTGTCAAGGAACTTCCGTTCAAAAGGTCAGTTATGAGTGGCAGAGAGCGCAGGATGTATCTGCAGCCAAATAAAGGCTGCTTAGTCCCCGGAGTGTTGCGGGTCGTCAAAGCACTTTGCATATCGCCATTCTGCACTCCCCGAATCATTGGGGGCTGGTGTGCAGACTCCAGTGACCCTCCCTTTTAATGGCTGGAAGGCACCTGCGCCAGTGCTCACTTCCGATTACACACCTCATACTCGTTATCGCTTGGAGCCTAACGCCACTCACCTACGCCATTAACGCCTGATTTAGCGCTCCCCTGCGTTCTTTGAGCGCGGAGACTGAATTTAGCGGGCGGCGAGATTGATTAGTGCCTGGCGCTAATCTTCCAACTTCTCAAAAGTTAGCGCCCCTTCCTGGGCGCTACTGAATTTCTCCCTCAAGGTCTTTAAAATGATAAAGATATTCGATAGGGTAGATACAGAAAAACTATTTCTTCTGGTGGGGGAATCCAGAACAAGGGGACATAATCTTAAAACTGGAGCTTGGCCATTTAGGAGTGAAATCAGGAAGCACTTTTTCATGCAAAGGGTGGTGGAAGTCTGGAACTCCCTTCCCCCAAGAAGCTGTGGATACTGGAATATTCAAGACTGGGATCGGTAGATTTTTGTTAGGTCAGGGTATCAAGGGATATGGAGCAAAGGCGGGTAAATTGAGTCGAGGGATAGATCACCTGTGATCTAACTGAATGGCGGAGCAGGCTCAAGGGACCGAACGGCCTACTCCTGCTCCTAGGGCCCCAGTTTTAACTCCAGGTGGAATCCCCGCTCAGGCCTGAGTTAAAATTACAGTCAGGTCTCAGTGATGTCACCGGGCCGCAACATGCATATGTAAAGAAGGAGCCTGTTGGCTCCGGGCACGTGTCCTTGCTGCCTGCCCAGGAGAGCAGGTTAAATTTGCAGATGTTGCGATCGTGCCGGCTTTCGGACAGGTAAGAGTTTAAGTGCCTACCTGCCAGGTTTCTGCTGAGCGAGTAGGGTTAAAATCGCCCTCAGTTCCTGTCTTGTTCAAATCAGTGGGATAGTCAGGCCAGGCAGCTTCTGTATGTGGTGAGAAAATGAAAAGAAACGCTGCATAAGAAGATTACTTGCATCATAGTTTAGCACAGCAGTTAGGATCGATTTATTATTTGTTAATAAGTTTAACAACTACTGTAAAAAATATTGATTATTTTGCTGCTTCTAGCTGCTTGTTCTATGCCGACTTAATAAAATTTGCTTAGCAGCTGAAGCCTAATTCAAAGTCTACCACCTTCTGAAGACAAGGAGGATCGGGTGAGATCACATGATAAAATTACTTGACGACATAAACTGCAGAGGGTTCTCTGTTCCCGAGTAATGCTACATATTTACCTGGAAATCCGGGCAAGTGAAAACACTCTCTCTGGGATAAATCAAGTTTTCAGCTGAAAGCTCAAGAGGTTCACTTATGTTCACTGTGATGTTATCACTGTAATGAAGGTTAAGAGGAGATTTGATCGAGGCGTTCAAAATCATGAAGGGTTTTGACAGAGTAAATGAGGAGAAACCGTTTCCAATGGCAGAAGGGTCGGCAACCAGAGGACGCAGATTTAAAGTGAAAGGAACCAGAGGCAACATGCAAAAACATTTTGCAATGCAGCGAGTGGTTATGATCTTGAATGCGCTGCCTGAAAGGGTGGTGGAAGCAGATTCAATAGTAACTTTCAAAAGAGAATTGGATCAATACCTGAAGGAAAAAAAAAATGACAGGGCTATGGGGAAACTGCAGAGGAGTGGGACTAATTGGATATCTCTGCCAAGGTTCCAGCACAGGCACGATGGGCTTCCTTCTGTGCTGTCTTATGCTATGTTGCTATACTATGATACTATGTAATAAACTTTAATAAAGGACTATTTCATAGTTACCAAAAAATATCCATTAATTTTTAACTTAAAGCAAAATCACAAGCTATGTACTTGTATTCCAGTTTTTCGACTCTATCTGCAACTATTTCCAATGACTAATGGGTGCACAGGGATTCAGTTTTGTTCTGGCAAACTTACATTTTGCAGCTGGCAGTTTCTTTTTCCGTCACCTTGGGCTGGATTTTGGCAATGCGGAGCCTCTGGAGGCGGGACTCCCACTTGTCGGGTTCTAGTCCCGCCTCCATCGACTTGTGGCCAACCCACGCTATTTTCCCTTGATTGACCTTGTTCAGCCCGCCCAGTGGGCTTAGCAGGCCAATTAATGGGAAGCCGGTTACAGAGCACGTCCGCGTATGACGTTTCATCTGTCAAAAAGTTTTGACAGATGAATTGTCATCGTTTGACAGCTTTACAGAGCTGTCAAACACTGACATTCTCTGTTGTTTGATGAGTTCTTGTATTCAAGACTCATCAAACCTCTTTTGTGAGCAGAAATCAGATGGTTGTTGCATCAGAGAATGCAGCAGCCATCTGTTATCTCTGCCGGTGAGATGCGAGAGTCTCCGCATCCCCAACTGTTGAAGCCTGCAGGAAGAAACAAAGGTAAGTAAACATTTTCTATCACTTTTCACTCACCTCACATACTTACCTCTCCACACTTGCACCCATCACTTACCTCCACAGCGCACTTTTGCACCCCGCAGACCCCCGCAGACCCACTGCTCGCCTCGGTGACCCTGGCGGGGTTTCCCGACGTCGGGAAGCCCGCGCCTCTGGTGGAAAAATGGGGATAATCCTCTTAACTGCCTGTTAACTACCTGGGTGCCCGCCCCCAGATTCTGCCATTTTCCCGGCAGTCCCGCCTCCAAACCCGCCTCCCCAGGGCTGGCAAAATCGCCCTCCTTGTCTGTCTTTTGCCTGTTCCCTCTCTGATCAGTCTCACCTTGCCATATAGTCTCTTGATATCATCTGGTGATCAGGCTCATACTTCCCAGTGGCACGAAGGAATTGCTGTAGGGCTGGAATTTCTCAGACTTGCCTTGCTAGTGCTGACGGGGAACATGGACCCAGATGTCAGGATGAAAATGAACGGCACCTTGACAGTTACAGAAAGGTTACGTCATTTTGCAATTTTAATTAGAATGTTACGTACAAATTTATTAAAGGTAAGTCCTCACGAAACTCATCGATTTTATAATGTGTTTTCAAATTTTAAAAAATGTGCACCGGACAAAGAAAAATAAAACAAGCCGGAAAAACAAGTTTTCCCCAATGAATAACGAAACACTGTAACCTTAAGTTCAAGGTTAGCGCTCCTTTGTGCTTCCACCTTCTTTCTCTATAAATATTATGACTGAAAAGACACAAGGTTGGGGAGAGAGAAAGGGGAAAGGGGGACGGTATCCTTGGTTACTACAGTGACAGCCAATCGACAACCTTTATTAAAGCTTCACAACTCCCACCACATTCTTGCAGCGATGCTGACCTGCCGGAGAGGAGCACAATGCTGAAAGTACTACTGTTACCACCTTCCACAGGCCTTTTTAAAAAAACATTTAAAAGAATGTAGCTTTTTGTTCCCTTTTGCTTGGTTCCAATGACCCATGGGAACGGTAGCATAGTGGTAATGTCACTTGGGCTAGTAATCCAGTACGGTCGGGACTTAATGATCCAGAGACTGCGAGTTCAAATCCCCACCACGGTAGTTGGGGAATTTAAATTCAGTTAATTAAATAAAAAGCTAGTATCAGTAATGGTAACCGTGAAACTATCGGATTGTTGTAAAAACCCATCTGGTTCACTACTGTCCTTTAGGGAAGGAAATCTGCTGTCTTTGTCCGGCCTACATGTGACTCCAGACCAATGTGGTTGACTCTGAAATGGCCTAGCAAGTCATTCAGTTGTAACAAGCTGCTACTGAAACAAAATAATAAGAATGAAACCGGACGGACCACACGGACTGCAGCGGTTCAGGAAGGCGGCTCACCACCACCTTCTCAAGGGCAATTAGGGATGGGCAATACATGCTGGCCTTGCCAGCGACTCCCATAAATGAATAGTTTGCACATTTCCTGTGCAAATCTGACTGGGATTGCACAAACAAATATCCACATGGAATTTTTTTTTTCTTAAGAACTTAAGTGCTGTGTTTTATCCTCATTTCTACTGAGGTGCAATACCGGGGGTGCCTCGGGCCTCACCATTCAGGCATAGGGATCGATTACTGCCCCGGGCTTCCGAATTTCTAGGCCAATTACTAATTGATGCTGTTCAGCAGATTTACAAAAGGGAAAAAAATATATTGTTTTTGATAAAATAACTAAAAATGTAGATATGGTCCAACAGTGCAGACACGGGGGGTAGATTTTCAACTTACAGTCCGGACGTAGAATTGACATTGCGCATCAACCACCCATTATACAAATCATTTCCATTCATTTTGATGGCAGTTGGAAAATTGGGCAGTTTCTATAACAGGCGGCCGATCCACGACACGAGATTAATGGCCAGGCGGCAAGCTGAAAATCTGCCCAGTGGTTTACTTGGGTTTTAGTAAAGCTGTTGATGACGAGTCTCGTAGCAAACTTGTCAAGAAAATGAACGTGCACAGTATTGGTGGCAGCATGCTGGGATGGGTTGAATTGTGATTGGGCGACAGGGGTCTGTGTAAGTGGGAAGTGTTCTGGGTGGAGAGGTGTGATGAGTAGGGTCCTGCAGGGCTCAGTGTTGGACCTGCTATTATTCACCATTTACTGGAAGATGGTGTCGGGAGCGTCATCTCAGTGTTTGCAAGTCACACCAAAGTGGAAGATGGGAACCAGCCACATGGAGATTTACACTAATACAAAAGCATTCACTACAAGCCCACTGACTCCCACAGCTACCTGGACTACACTTCCTCCCACCCCGCTTCTGTAAGGACTCCATTCCATTTTCCCAGTTTCTCCGTCTCCGCCGCATCTGCTCTGACGATGCCACCTTCCATACCAGTGCTTCCGACATGTCTTCCTTTTTCCTCAACCGAGGATTCCGCTCTACTGTGGTTGACACGGCCCTTGACCGTGTTCGTTCTATTTCCCGCACTTCTGCTCTCACCCCTTCCCCTCCCTCCCGGAACCACGATAGGGTTCCCCTTGTCCTCACCTTTCACCCCACCAGCCTCCACATTCAACGGATCATCCTCTGCCATTTCCGCCACCTCCAGCGTGATCCCACCACCAAACACATCTTCCCCTCACCTCCCCTTTCAGCATTCCGAAGGGACCGCTCCCTCCGCGACACCCTGGTCCATTCCTCTATCACCCCCAGCATCCCTTCCCCTTCGCCCGGCACCTTCACGTGCAAGCGCAGGAGATGCAACACATGCCCTTTTACCTCCTCCCTTCCCACTGTCCAGGGCCCAAAACACTCCTTCCAGGTGAAACAGCGATTTACTTATACTTGCAATTTAATATACTGTATTGGCTGCTCACGATGCGGTCTCCTCTACATTGGGGAGACCAAACGCAGATTGGGTGACCACTTTGCGGAACACCTCCGTTCAGTCTGTAAGGGTGACCCCGAGCTTCCGGTCGCCTGTCACTTTAATTCTGCGCTCCACTCCCACTCTGACCTCTCGGTCCTCGGCCTCTTACACTGTTCCAATGAAGCTCAACGTAAGCTCGAGGAACAGCACCTCATCTTTCGATTAGGCACTCTACAGCCCTCTGGACTCAACATCGAGTTCAACAATTTCAGACCATAACCTCTGCCCCTATCTTGTTTTTCTCTCTCTCAAACATGGCAGCTGTCGATCATTCTGCCATTTACACTTCATCTAGAGTCACCTTTTGTTTCTTAACTTGTCCCATTACCATCTCCTTTTGCCTTGCACCATCATCCCTTTTGTCTCTTAATCTCTCCTGCCTTCCATCCTATCACAGACCTTCCCTTTTGTTCCTTCCTTCCCTTACCCCTTTCCCTGCCCCTACACTTGCTTAAAAACCTGTTCCATCTCCAACTTTTTCCAGTTCAGACGAAGGGTCATCGACCTGAAACGTTAACTCTGTTTCTCTCTCCACAGATGCTGCCTGACCTGCTGAGTGCTTCCAGCATTTTCTGTTGTTATTGGAGATTTACACTGTTTGGGGAGCTGAGTGCACAGTTGGCCAATGCAGTTTAATGTAGATAAGTGTAAAGTCACGCACTTAGGGTATGAAATAAGCAGAGGGATTACAGGATTAATGGGAAAACACTGACAGGTGAATCTGGGAAAGGATCTGTGAATTATTGTAGATAGATCCCCCACAACATTGAGCCAATGTCTGGCTACTGTAAAGATGGCAAATGGGATGTTAGGTTGTATAAAAAGAGTCATAGCATGTAGATCCAAGTAGGTTTTCCTTTCACTGTATACAGCATTGGACAAGTCAAGCCTGGAGTATTGTGAGCCGTTCTGGAACCCTCAATGCAGCAGAATTAAGCTGAGCTTGGAAAGGTGCAGAGAGAGCACTCTAGAATATAACATACCAGAATACACTCACTGAACTAGGATGCTTCTAATTGGTGAGCAGTAGACTAAGGAGGGGGCGGGGGGGGGGGGGGGGGGGGGCATGTGATTGAGGTACTTAAATCAATAAAGCTCAGTGGTGTAAAGGATCAACCAGAGCTTTATTATTTGGTGCAGGATAGAAGAACAAGATAACAGGAGTAGATACTGAAAGGGGGGTAAGATTCAGCCGGAATGCAGGAAAGCATAAATTTACTGAGAAGGTGGTGAGTTCTGCTGAAAGGTCACTGACCTGAAACGTTGACTCTTGTTTCTCTCTCCACAGATGCTGCCTGACCTGCTGAGTAATCCCAGCATTTTCTGTTTTGTTTCAGATTTCCAGCCTCCGCATTACTTTGCTTTTGTTTGGGTGAGTTTTTTGGAATTACTTACCTAGGATGTATGTTAGGTCTCTTCAAGGTCAAGTTGGACAGGTAGCTTGAAGAGAAACACATCATTAGTTACAACTACTGGGATAATGGGAAGGCAGATCGGATGGACCTTTGCTTCTTTCTGGCCTTGAGATTTCCTGTTTCTATATACGCACTTCATGGATCATGTTGATTTAGTTAATAGTGAAATTGAAAGAGATCGAGGAGCATTAATAGACTTGGCGCTGAACATTTATGGTTACAGAACAAGCAGAATGTTGAACCATACAGCCAAAACAGTAGAGTACAAGTCAGAGAATCCTCTGTGCTAAACCTGTGCAGTGCCCAAGTCAGACATACCTCGGATGCTAAGTCCAGCTTTGGTTGCCAACAATAACAACAACTTGCATTTATATCGGCCTCTGTTAAGTGCCTTTAGTGTAGAAAAACATCCGAAGGTGCTTCATAGAGGCATAATTAAAAAAAAGAGAGGGAGATGGAGAGGCAGAGGGGTTTAGGGAAGGAATTCCAGAGCATGATTGAAGCCACAGCCGCCAATAATGGGGCGAAGGGAGAGAGGAATGCACAAGAGGCCAGAGTCAGAGGAACGGAGAGTTCAGGGGGTGCTTGTAAGGCTGGAAGAGGTTACAGAGATAGGGAGAGGTGAGGCCATGAAGGGTTTTAAATTTCAGGCATTGTGGTAGGTCAGCCACAAACTCCGTTCCCTAGCCACCAACAACATCCCTCTCCCTGACAACTGTCTGAGGCTGAACCTGACTGTTCGCAACCTTGGTGTCGTTTTTGACCCCGTGATGAGCTTCCGACCGCATATCCGCGCCATCACCTAAACCGTCTACTTCCACTTCCGTAACATCGCCCAGCTCCGCCCCTGCCTCAGCTCATCTGCTGCTGAAACCCTCATCCATGCCTTTGTTACCTCTAGACTTGGCTATTCCAAAGCTCTACTGGGCGGCCTCCAATCTTCCACCTTCCATAACCTTGAGCTCATCCAAAAATCCGCTGCCCATATCCTAACTCACACCAAGACCCGTTCACCCATCACCCCTGGCTCCCGGTCCGGCAACACCTCACTTTTAAAATTCTCATCCTTGTTTTCAAATCCCTCCACGGCCTCGCCCCTCCCTATTTCTGAAACCTCCTCCAGCCCTAGAACCCTCCGAGATCTCTGCACTCCTCCAGTTCTGGCCTCTTGAGTATCCCCCCATTTTAATCACTCGACCATTGGCGGCCGTGCCTTCAGCTGCCTAGGCCCTAAGCTGTGGAATTCCCTCCCTAAACCTCTCCGCCTCTCTCCTCCTTTAAGACGCTCCTTAAAACCGACCTCATCTGCCCTAATATCTCCTTATGTGGCTCGGTGTCAAATTTTATTTGATAACGCTCCTGTGAAGCACCTTGGAACGTTTTACTACGTGAAAGGCGCTATACAAATGCAAGTTGTTGTTGTTGATATTCAAACCCTGAACGTGGTATAGAGAAGCTCTACAGGTTAATCCCTGGCATTAAATGCCTGAATTATGAAGAAAGTGATAAACGGTGAGAGGTGAATTCCCTCGTGACTTCAGCCCTACCGATGGTGTAACTTCAGTGGAAGCTTGACGGGATCCCCATTCATTCTTTTCCACAATAGATTTATTAAAATTTATCACCATAAATACAATGTCAACATAAATTAAACTTTTTGGTGTCCTTTATCAACTTATTCTGCAGTGACTATTTTTCTCCAATATTTAAAGCAATGACATAGCCATTATTTTCCCAGATTCATGTCAGCTTTGTTTCATAATGTTAACACAAAACAGAAATGCCTTTTTGTAGGATTCAGCAATCTTCAAGAAACAATAAAAATACACCTATCAAATTCCATAGAAACATTCCACAGTTTACCACCTACATTGGAACTATATATATATAAAAAACAACGTTCTTACATTCATCATTAATTCTCATCTTCAACTTTAAGATAGATTGCAATCTGTTCAGTACCAGGGACGAGTTTCAGTTCCACTTTATCTGATTTTAATTCTGTTTTGTTGGGTATTGGTTCCCAGCTCTAAGGATTAACATCCTTGCTCCAAATGCAATGTAACTCGCCCTTGTATCTAACCTTCACAAATTTGAGTCCCTAGTAACTGTGGCTGGCAATTTCTAGGCTCTTATTACACAGGCATTGAGTTGCTAACGTTTACCTGCACCTAGTTCATAACTCATCCATATCCTTACGGAGTACTAGAGTCCTGCTGGTGGGTGCTCCATCAATCCAGTCTTGCTTAATCCCACTACCATAGCAGTCTCTTTAGTCAGTACAATCTATAGCTGCCTTGCACATTTACTCCAAATCCCAAACTCCCCTGCATAGTTAGTTTTAGCCCACAATGGACTCCCCCGTTCTGTCCAATTGCTAAGTCCCTCGTAGAGTTCATTCTAGTCACCAAATCCCTGAAGCAGCCAGTATCAAACTTATACACAGTCTGTTGCAGTCCCCTGTGCACACACACAACTTCTTTGCGATCTTAACTACCTCACAGGATCAGTTCGAGTCTCTGACTCCTTCCAGCCCTATATCCTAGTCTCCAGCTCCCTCAAACACTCTTTCCCACTGTTGGACTCCCTCACCAGAGTGCCCCAGTCCCCATCTCTGTCACACAGATACTTCCCGTTTTTGGCTTCCAGCTCATCATCTTATTCTGTGCGCAACACAAGACCGTATTCGGCCAGCAAATTCTAGTTATTTTGAAAGTTGAATAATTTCTGAAGATTATGAATAGATATGGTGAGATTATTTGATGTCATCTCAAGATAATAAATTACAGTGATGGCTAAATTTTATATTGTTCTAAAACAAAATTGGGCGCCAAGACACCAGTTAAAGATCTGTTCATTCAAAACCAATCTTCCTTGGAACATTTTACATCTGAGTTCTGAGTATCTTAACTTCGTTAAGTAAATTTGCTATTTACGGCACATATAAAGGATACGTAATGACTTACTGTAAAATATTTACTGTTGACATTGACTTCTTGGTTCATTAGTTACTGAATCCATTATCTGCCTCTTTGTGTAAGTAGATTGTATATCTGGACTTTCTATTATTCTCCTATACCCAATTCAATTTAGTCAGTCCCCTAAAGGAGCTCTGACCATGACAGTTCTGATGAAAGGTGCCACTCAAAACATCAATACATCTTTGTCTTTCAGGTGCTGACTGACCTGTTATGTATCCAGCATTTTCAACATTTTTAACATGACTGGGCTTACGTCACTCATGAGAACATTGACCAAATTCACTAATGACTTTGTCGCTCCTGAATTATAGGCTGTTGACAACAGTGACATTCATATTGAGTGCCTGTTGACTATAATATTTACCCAACGGGCAGACACAAGCAAATAATGCACGTGCAACATAGTTGTGACCATTCTATCACAGAGGTCTGCACACTTGATATTGAACAGGTGCAATACCTAACAGCACTGTGGGAGTACCTTCACCACACGGACTGCAGCGGTTCAAGAAGGCGGCTCGCCACCACCTTCTCAAAGGCAAATAGGGATGGGCAATAAATGCTGGTCTTGCCAGTGACGCCCACATTCCGTGAATGAATAAAAAACAAGTTAAGTGTGTTTTTTGTTTAGGCAATCAGTATTTAAAAATAGTGTTATAATGATTTTTTTTTTTAAGTAGTAGACTTTACTAAAGCAAGAACAGATTATTTAATTTCTGGATTTCCTTGGCAGCTGTGTGGTTGTCATGGTAACATGTTTGCAACAGTGCACCTCACAAAGTCTGTTCTGAAGTGTTTGGAATTTAAACTTTGCTCACAATCTTTGTACTTTTCAAAAGCAATGCCAGTTCACAATGAAAAATCTACACCACCCAATTCTTCCTAATGCACTGGAGTAAAAGCAACGCCTCGATTTAAAAATTCTTATCGTGTTCAAATCTCTCCGTGACCATCTCCTCCAGACCTACAACCCTACAAGAATTCTACGCTCCTCCGAAGCTGGCTTCTTGTGCATTTCCTTCCCCCCACCATTGGCGGCCGTGCTTTCTAGGTCCTAAGCTTTGGAATTCCTTGCTTAAACCTCTCCGCCTCTCCGCCTCTCTCTCCTCCTTTAAGATGCTCCTTAAAACCTACCTCTCTGACCAACCTTTTGGCCACCTGTCCTAAAGTCTCCTTCTTTAGCTCGGTGTCAATTTTTGCCTGATAACGCTCCTGTGAAGCACATTGGGACGTTTTACTGCATTAAACATGCTATATAAGTGCAAGATGTTGTTGTAAAATTAGTTTCAATCTTGGTCCAGTGTTGATTTAAGCCATCAGCGTCTAACTGCTTTGGCAGCGAGCTTTTGGTTCCTAGTCTCATTAGCTCCATTTAAACTCATCCAACTTGAGTGTCATTTTATGGATTTGGATGTTGAAGTCAATAGAAAAGAAAATGGGGCGGGGTGTAAAACGGGCTGCCGATTCGCTGTGGCCTGTTTTGTGCTATTGCCCAAGACCAATTTCACCCCCATCGTGGCACCACTTACAATGTGGCAAATCTCATCGGATTAATTTTCAGGGGCCACATGTTGACACTGAAATTATGTTTTTTTCTTTCATAATTGCACAGCTATCCATCATAAAACAATAACATTACAGAATTAGGCAGCAAATTTGCATTCATCAAATTGAGCTAGCTTTGTTGCTGTAGATTGCCTGAAACTAATATCTCTGAAATAACTCATGCATTTGTTGTTTTGCAGGAAGAAACAGATTTAGCAATGAAAAATGATTATGCGGAAGAAAAACTGAATGATGTTATTGCCACTGCACAGCCTCACTTCTCAGCACAACAACCAGGAAATTGGAGCCACTTGCGCCGGCCGTTAAAGCCGGTTTGGAAGAAAAAATGGTGGCCGCCTTGCTTCTGCATGCTTCTGGCACGCAACGCAGCGGCCGCCATTTTGGGCAGGTCGGCAGCGCTGCCGTTGCCTGCGCTCGCTTTATGTATATAAATGATTCAGATTGTGACGCCAGTCGGCGTGCCATGCTGAATTGCCGCACGATATTGGATTTTGGACGCACTTATTAACGTCCTCTCCAAATCATGCACAGAAGAACGTGCGTGCAGCAGTACAACGGATCCGCTGCCAGCGCTTCTTAAAGGGACACACACAACTAGTTGCAATCCCCCTTGGGCTGCAGCATGACATGCAGATGGAGCAGAGGCAGCAAAGGGGACAAGCTGCTCCCAGAGGAAGGAAGGAGCAGAAGAGGAGGAAGCAGAAAAGGATAAAGCAGAAAAGGAGGAAGCGGAAGGAAAAAGGCAACCCAGACAGCCCCTTTCTGGCCAGGATATCCGGGATCGAATCATCTGCCTGTGGTCCCAGTGAACACAACCCCAATTCTCCTTTCAACATTTGTCCCACACCTTACCTTGCCACAACGCTGAAATAAAAGTCACCACAAAGAAAACTTTCCAATCCAACTTTATCCATATATGCATCCAATATTACATCAAAAAATCAACTAATCACCCTTGTGCATTCCCTCAGTGACTGTCTTGCGTGTGCCTTTGCCTATCCCAGTGCGCTTACGCAGTGCTACCCCAGTGGCTGCAGCATGGCTGGTGGAAGGCTGCTGTCTTTCAGTGGGAAACACTGCAGATGGCCCTGCAGTACAACCTCGAGGAACTGGTGGCTGGGAGTGTGAAATCGAGTGACGGTGTTTCTGCCTCTTCTTCTTCTTCACTCTCCTCTCACTGTTCTTGGTCAACCACTGGCTGGGCAGACTGGATTTCTTAGCTGTCTGAAATGAGGAAGGCGCAAGGGTAAGGTTGTGGTGGGGGGGGGAAGCAAGAGGTGCATGCTTACTCCATGTGCTGCTTGTAAATCAGAAGAGATTGTGGGATGAGGGAGAAGTGGGTTGTGAGAAGGAGGATAACATATGAGGTTACCAGCATCTTTTATTCTTTCAGCCCCGCTGCTGGCCAAGGTCTCAGCCATGCCCCTGTCAAGAATGGTCAGCACTGTCTCCTCCAAGGGGGTTAGGTGAAGCTAGGAATGTGAGGTGTGCCTCGTGTTTGATAGAGATTGTTGGTAGGTGAGTGATTGGCGGGGGACGGGGAGTCGTGCATTAAGCAGTGTGAGGCTAGTGGTGCAGTTGGTAGGAGAAGATGTACTCACTGACTTTGAACACTCGCCTGAGGTCATAAAACTTCTTTGGGCACTGGAACCAGGTCCTGGAGGTGTCACCTTAGCGATCTGGTCCCACATCCTTCTTTCTGGAGGGCCTCCTTGCCCCCTTTGGGTAGAGGACCTCTCTTCCAGTGTTGACCCCCTGTACAAAGCTCGAGTGCTACGGCGAGACCCTGGGTGCCCTTTCCCTGGCCTGTTGAGCCATTTATATTAGTGCTGAAGCACTTTTACCATTTTTGATCAGCAGAAGGCAGCTCACCTTTAAGAGGTGCAGACTGCCTAGTACTGAAGCAGCTTTAAGTATTTTTATCATCAGAAGGCAGCTCACCTTTAGGAGGTGCAGACCGGCTACTGCTGAAGCAGTTTTAAAATTTTTTATCTGCAGAAGGCAGCTCACCTTTAAGATGTGCAGACTGCCTTTAAGAGGAGCAGGCTAGCTTTAAGTAAAGCTCGCCTTACTCGAGCAACGTGAACATCAGCCCCTTGCTGAGCGCACGGCCTGTCAGCAGCACGTTTTGTTCTAGGCTGTGTGCTACAATCATGATTATTAGCATGCAGCACGAAGTTGACGTGCTGCCTGCGCTTTTTGAACGGGCGCAGGCATATCTCGCTTCGCGGCGCCCGCATCCTTTTTTTGGCATCATCGAATTTCTAGGCCAACGTCTTTTATTTAATCCCAAGTCTGATTTGACAAGTGTGATTGTGCGTGAAAGATGACAAAAGCTTGAATGTCCGTCTTCTGGTAGCAAATTATGCAAAGTGCGCATCACTAAAGACAAGTATTTGGAGAAATTCCAGAGGAGTAAAAAATCTATCCATTTAATTTCTGGAAAGTTTCACCCATGTGTGCAGAGCAGGTATTTGGATTTTCCGAACCTACACACTGCCCACCCCCACCCACCTTGACACCCGATCTCCTGGGCTTTTACCCAACCCAACACACAGAACTACACACGATCTGTCAAACTTTTCTAATAGAAAGGTGTTTTTGAAAGATAGAAAGAAATACATTTCTTAAAATATTTCAAAATGCATTACGTATAATGAATTACTTTGAAATACATGACTGTAGTCTAGGCAAACACAGCAGCCATTTTGCACAGCAACAATGACCAGTTAACTACTTTTAGCGATGTTTATTGAGGTAGGAATGTTGACCACATTGCCAGAGGTTCATTCTGCTCTTCTCACAAATCATGCCAGGGGTTTGTTTAACATCTGCCTGAACCAACATCTCCTGTGAAGGACCACAGATAACAGAGCCTTCCTTGAAATGTCGGCTTATATTATGGACTGGAGTTTCCTTTGCCCACCGGAAACGCAGCGCGGCTGGGACTTTACCCATATAACCCCACCGGAAACCTGTTTCATTTTCCTGCGATGGGTCTAATTGGTTATTCAGGGCAGGTTTGGCATGGAGTCCCTGCTCCTGAGTGGCTCACTGCCCATGGGAGGAAAGGAAACGCTCTGCAAGTGCCCGGCATAAAATGCTGCAGCTGCTTAAAGAATAAGGCACCTTAGAAAATTTTGGGGGAAAATTGGGTTGGGGAGCGCTAATGGGGCTCAAATCCCCTAGCGCCCGGGTGCGGCGCCACTAACGCGGGAGGTTAGCGGCGGCGGTAGCCGGTAGTGCCGCCGCGCTGCCGGCAATGACGTCATCGCCGTGCGCAGCGCCCCAGCCGTACACTTCCCTTGCGCCCCCTGACCTATCGCCGGATGATATGTCCGACAGGATTAGGGGGCGTTTTTGCAGCGGCGGCGGCGCTACTTAAAGGGCAGGTGTCGGGCAGCCATTTTTATTTTGGCCAACTGCCAACACCTGCCCCCTTTCACTTTTATATGCGGGGTGCCGGCCGCGATCGCTCAGCCCGGCACTCCTCTTGAGTGCTGGGCTCTTTTCACGGCACCCACTCCCCGGTGGTCCAGCAGGGCCCCGGTGTGCGCAGCGCTAGGCCCCTCCCCTTTAATCAGGTGTAGCACGGCAGCACGTAGCACTGTGAAATTCAGTAGTAGCGCCCCAAGCAGGAGGTGGAGCGCTTTCCAGTGGCACCCCATCTCCTGCTTGGAGCGCTACTACTGAATTTAGGGTGGAGTGGCGCTAACTTTTTCTAATTTTAGCGCCCCAGTGACGTTAGCGCCCCAAAATGGCCGCCACCCAATTTTTCCCCCTTTGGTTCACAGGATAGAAGCAAACTCTCAAAGAATGTCTTAGATTTTTGAAGCTAGATGCGAGAGTCTCCCTGGCTAAAAGTATTCCCCTTGTAACTCTCCTAGGTGATGCTGAACAAAAAAATACAAGAGCAGCCTGGTATCCCCGGTTCAGCAACTCCTGCACCAGCTTCACCAACTCGGGCATGGCACCTTTACTTACTCGAGCACCAGCCCAAATGCACCCACTCAGGAGGAGTAATTAGCAAGTGAGAGGGGAGATCACAGGGAGAAGCACAGTGTACCATTGAGCAGGAGGGGCTGCAAGTGGGAGATGGGAAGCCAGCCGAGATTCACCAGAGGATAGGGACATGATTGCTGTCAGCAGTGGACCCTAGTGAGTCTGTTCTCGGGAGCCTGGGCAGTGGACACTTCCATGACTGTGCTGCAGGTTGTGGATAAATTGGAGGAGCCCAATACCTGCATCTACAACACAATGAAGGACATTGTCAAGGCCATACAGACCACCCTGGAATGTGTGCCTGTCCAGGTCAGATCTACAGCAGGAGAAATAAGAGGTTGGAAGCATGAGTTAGCAAGGTTTTAGGCACAACAGGAAGTAAGAAGTAAGTTGTAAAAACAAAATTGGAAATTTATCTGCCAAAGTGTGCGTGTGTGTTTTCTTTCTGTTGGAATATGCAGAAAACTGTTCATTAATGTTACTGTAAGGGAGGGAATTCTCCCTGAAAGAGGAAAAGTGTTGGAAAATTGGGGGGGCGGGGGGGGGGGGGGGCGTGGGGTAGGTGGCGGGTGGAAAGTGGGAGCAGGCTCATCCAGAGGAAAATGATCTTATACAAGTTAGGCTTATTGTCCGAAAAATTCTACTGCTCTTATGATGGACTCCAAACCTAACTTCGGCAGCAGTGCACCGGAATAGCCACGACCTTGGCTGCAATCTGGATACGCTGGGTCCTGGCTGCAGGATAAAGTTTCCAGGATGGCCTTGTGGGGGCGGGCGGGGGGGGGGGGGGGGTTGCGGTGCAGCTTCTTTAGTCAGGAGTTCCCATGCCCTGGCCCTCAGGTGGAACTCAGCGCAGGTACACCTGGTCAGACCAGGTATATCTTGATGACAGGGGCAGATATGGAGCCCGCTTGGAGTCAAGGCTGGGATTGTGGCCTGAACCCCTGAAGATGAAGTTTTTTTGAGGATACTGCTTGACACAGGGCACCATTGGGGGCAGCCTTTCCCATTGCGGGGGGAGATTTTCCCCTTTCTGCAGGAGGACCTGGCAACCCTCCTGGCCCAGTAAGCTTTAGCCAGCATCTACAGCCTCTTCAGTGGGGCGGAGGGTTGCACGAGATGTGCCCCCAAACTGGCAAAGGCCCACTACTTGCAGCCCCTCCCCCAGCCCCGTGAACCTTGGCAGTGTTAGCGGTGGAAGTTGGGGCCAGGCAAATTCTGTCACTTATGCCGGGTCCGTCCTACTGCAGATTACTGGGGCCACTGAAAACATTCTCTCTCAGAGCTGGATTTTCTCGAACCACTCATCTCCCTCCTGGGAAACCTCTGCATATCCGGGCAATGTTGGGCCGGTTCCTTCTTCCTCTTTCTCATCCTCATCCATCCTTTTTCAACTGCAAAGATGCGCTGGCTACAATTATTCTGGAGACCCTTGCCAGGGTATATTGCAGGGCTCCACCACACCTGTCACGGTGCCTGAAATGAAACTTCAGTATTCTGATTGTCTGCTCAGTAACAATTTGAGTTGTTCCAAGGGTTTTCTTATATCTCCTGTTCCCTGCTGGTTGTGGATGCCGTAAGAGGTGCCATCAGCCAGGGTTGAGTCCTGGCAGCTTCTTAGGCAGTAGGCACTGACATGCAAAATTATGTGATTGGCATCGCGTACTAGCTGCACATTAATTGAATGGAACCCTTCTGGTTTATAACATTGAGAGTAATTAGCAGGGCGCCACTCTAACTTTGACCTCATCAGCAGGGCAGACACACTGTCATGACACTACAGGGGCGGGCACTATTCCTGAATCTTTAAACGCCACATCCATGAGATTTGGGATGGGGTCAACGTTCAGGGATGATGTCAGGAAGCACTTCTTCACACAAAGGGTAGTGGAAATCTGGAACCCTCTCCCCCAAAAAGCTGTTGAGGCTCGGGGTCAGTTGAAAATTTCACAACTGAGATTGATAGATTTTTGCTAGGTAAGGGTATTAAGGGATACGGAATTAAGGCGGATAGATGGAGTTAAGATACAGATCAGCCATGATCTCACTGAACAGCGCAACAGGCTCAAGGGGCTGAATGGCCTATTCCTGTTCCTATGTACCTACGTCAAGGCACAGCAAAGCTGCAGACGGAAGTCCCGTCCCCTCAAAAGGGTCCCTGGAGTTCTTAGGCTACAGTTTCCAAAGTAGCGCCACAGTTGCTGTAGTTCCAATTAGTTTCTGATAGGACATAGGAATGTACAAACCCCTTTGGTGATGGAGTTAAAGAGCTGGGAGCAACAATGGATACCACCTCACGTAACTATTTTATATCTAAGTAAGATTCATACTTATCATTGCTTTGCTACCCAAGCCATCAGAAAACATGCATCTCTCACCTGAGCCAGATCCTTCACTCACAGCTAATAGATTCCATGACTAAGGACACTCAGCAGATATAAAAATCCACCGCCTGACTCGAGGTTAACAAATAATCTCAACAATGGAATTGGAAGCCATCTCACCAAGTAAACAGCTATTTAATTCAGTGTGATTTGAGCCCCCCAACTGGGACCAGAGAGGAAGTGGAGAGAAAAAGGAAAAATATATTGAATTGTAAAGCTACAATATAAACTATGCATGGTATTGCAGATAGAAGCAGCTGCAGTTTTGTTTGATACAAGACATGTAGCATATACCGGGCTGACATTCTGTGAGGGTCATTGACAGAGCAATACCTACCCAAACATAACCGAATACACATACCCAAACATCTGAAGAAAATATCATGTTGTAGTAGAAGGCAGGTTGTCACAGCTCCGTATGCAGTTTCCTGCTACCCTTTAACGAATTGAGGGTTATTTTGCCCTGTTTCCACTCACTTTAACACAGACAATAGTTTTCCATTGCTCCAGACGTCCAACTACCAGCTCTTCCGTTGGTCTGATCATCCTTATCTTGCCTCATCTATAAGAACCAGAGGGGAGATGAGGAGAGATATTTTTTACGCAATGAGTTGTTATGATCTGGAATGCACAGCCTGAACGGCTGGTGGAAGCAGATTCAATAGTAACTTTCAAAAGGGAATTGGAGATCTACTTGAATAGGAAAAATTTGCAGGGCTCTGGGGAAAGAGCAGGGGAGTGGGACTAATTGGATAGTTCTTTCAAAGGCCGAATGGCCTCCTTCTGTGCTGTATCATTCTATGATTCTATCTTCTCTATATGCTGAAAACATATCCCTAAGACAACAGAAATAAAAGGAGAGAAGTTAAATAATAAAAATGAAAAAAGAAGAAAATTAGAACTTTCTAAATAAAATCCTCCTGCTACTCCTGATTTTGAGCCATCCTCATCTCTCTCCAGCTGTTTCTTGGACCTGCTCCTAACTACCTTTCTTCATAGAACCATAGAAGTTAACGGTACAGAAGGAGGCCATTTGGCCCATCGTCAGGTTCCCTAGCCTCTACAGCTCTCAGCCCTTGGGTTTCACCCCCACAGCTTCTCACTCTTCACTCCTCTGCTCATATACTGGATCCACTGGTGTCCATTACTAATTACCAAGGCCACTGCTCACTTCTGCTGGAGCCCTGGATCAACCTATGCTGGCTCATGGTCGACTCTCCACACCTCCTATGAACTGGACTTTGGTTCGTTGATGCTCCAAGCTGACTCCATCTTGTCTACAAGTCTTCATCCCACCAAAGTCTTTAACTTTAGACTCTTACATATCACCTCCTCCCTATCTTCTGTTTACAACCAGGACTTATCTATCCAAACCTTTGCCTTAATTTTAACCTAAATTCCCTCTTTGTCCACTCGCTTGTGCATTTTGGTTGCCGTTCAGGCACGAGCCCAACACTTCTATCTCCCTTATATTTTTTCCCTTCTCTTGACTCATCTTGCATCACCACTCACCTGTCTCCTCCCCTTTCTGTCACCCAGTCATGCCATCTTTCATTTCTCTCCTCTCAGGTACTTTGCCCCCCTCCACCGCCACCACCACGCCCCCCCCCACCCCGCCACAATCCCTACCCCAACCCTGCAATAATCCTCTACCTTTCTACTCTCCTGCCACCATCCTAGGCTTGAATCCCCCTGGATAAGCCCACAGCTTCCTTCAGTGCCTATCTCAGAATTCTGTGATGGGCCTATCGAGGCACCCTTCGATACCTCCTCACGAGCCGCAACATCCTCTTCTCTCACCAACCTACCCGCCAAACATGCCCGCTGGGGATCTAATCTCACCAGCCTCCTTCCTGATCTGCTCGCCCCACCCACTGCTGTCTCCTTAAACTCTAGCAGCGGAACAACAGTCACCGCCCAACTCCGCATTTTCCTCAAGGATGTCCATTCACTTGCAAACGAGGCCCTTGCCATCCGTAGCCTTATTGTGGATGATTGCATTGACATCATGGCATTGACGGAAACTTGCCTCGTGGGTGGCAACATCTTGCCCCTTACGGAGGCCTCCCCACCTGGCTATGCTTTCCACCACCTGCCCTGTCCACACCACCTGACCGTAGCCCTTATTAGCAAATCACACCTCGATCTCTCCTGCTAATTCTTTCACCTTTTCCTCCTTTGAGCACCTCATTTTAAAATCATCATTCTCCATCGCCAATCCAAGCCCCACACTGAGTTTCTCACTGAGATATCCTTACTCGTTTCCACCCTCAGCACCTGCTCTGAGTGACCGCTCATCCTTGGTGATTCCAATCTCCATAGCTCACCTTGTCCTCTCGTCTCTGATTTCACTGCCCTCCTCTCCTCCCTTAATCTCTCCCTCCATATAAACTCTCTTACCCATATTCACAGCCACCTCATGTGGTCTCTCTGTACTTTTAAGCTCCCAATTGTCTAGGCTTTGGCACTCCATTTGGCACTATACTCCTGTCAATCTCTTCAGTCACCCCCTCATTTGCATCTTTCATAACCTTCTCCCAGTAAATCCTTTCTCTCTCATCCCTGTCATCCCCCTGGTATAACCACCATCTTTGCTCCCCCAAATCCAAGGGCCGCAGACTTGAACATATCTGATGCATAACTTCTTCTTCTTCTTAGGCAGTCCCTCGGAACCGAGGATGACTTGCTTCCACACTAAAAATGAGTTCTCAGGTGACTGATGAGTCCAATGCGGGACCTACAGTCTCTGTCACAGGTGGGGCAGACGGTGGTTGAAGGGGCGGGTGGGTGGGGTGCTTGGGTTGACGTGCGCTCCTTCCGCTGTTTGCGCTTGGCTTCTGCTTGCTCCCAGCGAAGAGACTCGAGGTGTTCGGCACCTTCCCGGATGCTCCTCCTCCACTTTGTGCGGTCTTGGGCCAGGGATTCCCAGGTGTCGGTGGGGATGTTGCACTTTTTCAAGGAGGCTTTGAGGGTGTCCTTGAAGCATTTCCTCTGCCCACCTGGGGCTCCCTTGTCGTGTCGGAGCTCCGAGTAGAGCGCTTGTTTTGGGAGTCTCGTATCGGGCATGCAGACCATGTGGCCCAGTCCATCGGAGCTGATCGAGCGTGGTCAAAGCTTCGATGCTGGGGATGTTGGCCTGAGTGAAAACACTGACGTTGGTGCGCCTATCCTGTCAATGGATTTGCAGGATCTTGCGGAGGCAGCGTTGGTGGTACCTCTCCAGTGCTTTGAGGTGCCTGCTGTATATGGTCCATGTCTCTGAAGCATACAGGAGGGCGGGTATCACTACTGCTCTGTAGACCATGAGCTTGGTGCTGGGTTTGAGGTCCTGGTCTCCAAACACTCTCTTCCTCAATCGACCGAAGGCTGCACTGGCACACTGAAGGTGGTGTTGGACTTCGTCATCGACATCTGCCCTTGTTGACGAGACCAAAGAGGAATTCTACTCCAGCCTTGAACAATCCCTGTCCCGAGTCCCAATGGGCGACAAGCTGATCCTCCTTGGCGATTTCAATGCCAGAGTTGGAAAGGACACAGACCTCTGGGGAGGTGTGATTGGCAGAGAGGGGGTAGGGAAAGTCAACTCCAACGGTACCCTCCTCCTGATGAAATGCTTAGAACATGGCCTTGTCATAACCAACACCTTGTTCCGTCAGAGAGACAAGTACAAGGCTTCATGGCAACACCCTTGCTCCAAGCACTGGCATCTGCTGGACTACATCATCGTCCAAGCGAGGGACCACAAGGACGTCTGCATCACCCGCGCCATGATGCATAACTGGTTTAGTTATCTATCACCAGATCTGGCTGTTCCACATCAAGAACAACAACAACTTACATTTATATAGCACCTTTAACATAGTAAAATGTCCCAAGGCGCTTGACAGGAGCATTATCAAACAAAATTTGACACCGAGCCACATAAGAAGATATTGGGCCGAAAATTGATCCCGGGACGCGAGAGTACGCACTGCGTACTCTCGCGTATTCCCACTCCAATTGCCGGTTTTCTGCATGCCCTGCGCATGCGCTGAAAACCGGCAATTGCTCTTCTGAAAAGGGGGCGGGGCCTGGGTGCATCGCGTGCGCGCTACAGGCTGCGCGCACGCTGTGCACTTCATGCTTTGGACGCGCAGGTAAGTAGGGAAGATTTTGGAAATGTAAAAAGGAGGAGTAAGACCCGCTTTTAAGAAGGTAAGTAGTGAATTAAGTATTTTTTTGAATTTTTTTTTACAGGTATATCTTTTTTAGAGACTTTAAAGACAGGTAAGTTTATTTTTATAACTTTTTAAAAGATTTTAAATTTTTTCAAAAATTTAATTTTTTATTTAAAATGGTTAATTTAATTAACTATACTTATTTTATTAATGTGATGGTTTTTTTTTTAAATTTAATTGAGGTTTAGCTGTTATTTTGGGGGGGTGTAAGATTCATAGATTTCACAGCAGGAAGATGGTGTGCTGCCATTGGCTCTAACTGAGTCACGTGATCCCACAGCTCGCACGAATTCACTACGCCGCTGGGATACGCAAGCCCAGCACAGCTGATGTCTGGAACATCAAGTTCGTGCGAGCTGGATCTGAAAAAGCACAAGCGAGGTGAGACATCGCGGGGAAGGCTTACCCCCGCGGGAACAGAGCGAGATCAATTTCTGGGCCATTAAGAGGAAGGTTTTAAGGAGCGTCTTAAAGGAGGAAAGAGAGGAGAAAAGCGGAGAGGTTTAGGCAGGGAATTCCAGAGCTTAGGGCCTAGGCAGCTGAAGGCACGGCCGCCAATAGTGGAGTGATTATAATCAGGGATGCTCAAGAGGCCAGAATCAGAGCAGCGCCGAGATCTCGGAGGATTGTAGGGCTGGAGGAGGTTACTGAGATAGGGAGGGGGCGAGGCCACGGAGAAATTTGAAAACAAGGATGAGAATTTTAAAATTGAGGTGTTGCTTAACCGGGAGCCAATGGAGCTCAGCGAGCACAGGGGTGATGAGTGAATGGGACTTGGTGCGAGTTAGGACACAGGCAGCAGAGTTTTAGATGAGTTTAAGTTTATGGAAGATGGGAGGCCGGCCAAGAGTGCATTGGAATAGTCAAGTCTAGAGGTAACAAAGGCATGGATGAGGATTTCAGCAGCAGATGAGCTGAGGCAGGGGCGGAGTCGGGCGATGTTCCAGAGGTGGAAATAGGCGGTCTTAGTGATGGCGTGGATATGTGGCCGGAAGCTCATCTCGAGGTCAAATATGGCACCAAGGTTGCAAGCAGTCTGATTCAGCCTCAGACAGTTGCCAGGAAGAGGGACGGAGTTGGTGGCTAGGGAACAGAGTTTCGTGGCGGGGACCAAAGACAATGGCTTTTAAGGAGCGTTTTAAAGGAGGATAGAGAGGCAGAGAGGTGTAGGGATGGAATTCCAGAGCTCTCCTCTGCCAAAACCGTCCACTACACCAAGATCATCCTGTAATGAAAAGATCAACCCGACTTCTTTTACCCACCATCAACAGTCTTCTTAAACCCCTTTACCCTCCTCCCTCACCTCAAACAACTGCGAGGAACTCATGGACTTCTTTGTCACTAAGATTGAGACCATCCATTCAACTGCCTCTACCAAAACCCTCTCTTCCCCTTGCCCACTAAGCCTAATTAACCCCAAGGTTCCTCCCTGCCCTAGCCCTGAACCCAGGTCTTTTCTGGTATCTCTCCTATCTCCCCTCATGCCCTCTCCAAACTCAGCTTGCCCATGAGACCCACCATCTGCTCTCTCGACCCCATTCCAACTAAACTGCAACCACCCTTCCTTTCCTGGCCCCCATGTTGACTGGCATAGTTCCCTCTCCTCCAATACTGTCCCTCTCCCTTTCAAAACCACCAGCATCACCCCCTCATTAAAAAACCCACTCTTGATCTCTCGCCCTTTGCAAAGATCTCGAACCTCCCTTTCCTCTCCAAAAACCTTGAATGTGTTGTCACCTCCCAAATCCATACCCATCTTTCTCACAACTTCAAATTACATCCTCTGTGACTGTGATGCACTATACCTACTCGTCCTTCGTGACCTCTCTGCAGCCTTTGACCACACCATCCTCCTCCAACGCCTCACCTCTGCTGTCCAGCTGAGTAGGACTGCCCTTGATTGGTTCCACTCTTTCTTCTACTTAAAAGGATAATAGTGTATGTCCACAGACTACACACAAAGGCTGCGATTTCGCCAGCTGTGGTGAGTCCAGTGCGGCCGGAGTAGGCTGCAGCCTCAAACCCCACACCCGTCTTCATCCCGCCTCCTCCAAGTGATTTTTCCCTGATTGGGGTTGTTAAGCCCGCCCTGCGAGGTTCCCAGCCAATTAAACGGAAGTGGGTCTGATGACGTCATCTGATGATGCGTCATCAGCCGTTTCCTTAAAGGGACCATGTCCACATTCATTTTGACAGTTGTGCTGTCAGTGTTCTACAGCATTGAGGTGCTGCAAACACTGACAAGCACTGCACAGAGGTGCACAGCTGCACCCAGGCTCTCCCATGACTCCCTCCATATGCTTATTGCACAGGAGGACACAAGCAGGGATGTCGTCAGGAGGACCTGGCTGCAGTGGCGCAAACCTTTCAATGATCTCAGTAGATCACAAAACGTTACTGCAAAGCCACACTCAACCTCATCCTGCTGTGCCACTCATCACATCCCCATCACTCTACCTTCCCTACCCTACTCCTGCACATCCTTCTCACACCAACTTACCTTGCACCTCCACCCATCCCTCTCTATCTATATTATCACTTCACCATCTCACTAGCCACCCCTCACACTCACCCTCATCCTAGTCTAATCATACCAACTAACAACACACAAGGGTTGTCACTTGTGTATTTTAGCCAATATTTGTGTAAACTTTCTGTTAATGTGTTGTCAAGCATTGAAATCCTTATTTTCACCACTTTGTCTTCTTGGATAGATTTGTGTGCACCTTTGAAAGTGTCTTAGTGGGTTCCAGTGAATGGTGAGACATAACGTCCGCCCCCCACACCCCATTGATGAGTATGAAAGGAATGGCTTGGACATTGTAGGGATGCTTTATGGTGCTGGTGTGGGGTGGTGCCAACCTGGTGCATCATGTGGTAGGCAGGGTGTACAGTGTTAAGTGAAGCAAATCTGGACATGGTGAGGCCATCGCTGGTGTCCTGGGCAGCAATGTGCACAGATGATGATGCCCTGTGTCCAGTGCAGCATCAGTTGATTGCGGAGAAAGTTGGTGTGGATGTTGGTGCTGCTGGTGTGTCTGGTGATGCTGGTGTTGGGGCTGATAGTGTTGGGATTCTGAGGACTACGGTGAGATTTTTACAAGGGCACAGATGCTGATGGAATAGATGGCAGGTGAGGTTGAGATGACAGAAGTAATCTGTCAATGTTGAGATAGGTTGTTCCAAGGAGGTGACAGTGGATAGAGAGCTTACTCCAAACACTTCAAAAGTGCATAAAGCTCAAAAGTGGGTACCAAATCATTAATGTTCCAGCTTCTAAGATTGGGAAGTGAACAGCTGTGAAATGGTAGGTTTTATACCACTTTTGCAGCTTTCACCTATTCACAGCAATCCACAGTCATTGAGAACCCGACATACTTACCTGACATGATAGCCGCTCTCCGGGAACCTCGTTGAAAACCTGGTAAAATGGTAAGTACATGGGAAATGGTTCTTAACTAGTTTTTAATAAGCTTTTAACTATCTAAATTGGCTGACTCGCCGCTTGGAGTCGGGTCTGTTCAGGGATGACAAACCCGACACTTGGGAAACTGACAAGGAGGCGGGTTTACAGCGGGATACCGACCCGCTGTCAATCTTTGTGAATTTGACAGCAGACCCGCCTCCAAACTCGCACACTGAGCGCCGGCAAAATTCCGGCCATTGTGTTAATTGATATCCAAAGGCTTGGACTAATTTGCATCTGGCCCAAAGGTTTAGTTCTAAGAATTTGTTTGCTCTGTTACATAAAAAGACAGAACAATAGTCCTGCTCAATCAACAATGAATGACAAACATTGTTGAGGCTGCCGCGAAACACGAATTAAGACTGAATCCATGTGTGGGAAACAGAGGCTTTTTAATACAACTGCATGGTCCAAAATGGCTGAACACTGCTCCCAGAATTCTCTGGAAAACTCTGAGGCCCCGCCCACTCCTTTTCTCCTGCCTTAAAGGCAAGGTGCTTTAAAGGCAAGGTGCTCGATATATTGTCCACGGACGGAAAAGTGGATAATGCCCGTTTAGGTGGCGATCCGCCACACAGCTCCCCCCAGAATCCGCTTAGGAGGTGTGGACGAGACGGTGCGGCGGTCTGATGGGCCAGCCGGAGCGGCTCTTTTAGGAGTGCCAATCCATTAAGAAATCCATTACTGACCAAACAGGTAACGATAGGCCTGAGGCTTTCCCTAAACTGTGCCTCGCGCCTCATTTGAATACTTTGGTTGCTCTCCAGAGGCAGCTCGCCCATTTCCAAAGAATCCATTCTGGGCCGCCTGCCTTGCCAGGCCGCTCATTAACATATGAAAGGGGCCTAATGCCTGTTTTAGGTAGCTGCCAAAAAAAATGGCCTGACCCAATTAGAGTCGGATGGTTTTCAGGCGTCCTTGGGGTGCAAAACATAGCCCTGCGAAATTGATACTTTTTGTCCTCTTTTCCACCTGGACAACCAATTTCTACCCCAAGGTTTCAATAGCAAAAATAGTAAAATAATCAAAATAATTGCATTTATATTTTAGCTCATTACATCAAAACGTCTCAAGATGCTACTTTAGAACCATAGAAGATATATAAGGTTACAGCACAGAAGGAGGTTATTCCACCCATCATGTTTATGCCAGCTTTTTGCTAGAGCTAATCCCATTGTCCTTGTCTCTCCCCATGGCCCTGTATCTTCATCTGCTTTAAATATCTATCCAATTTTCCCTTAAAAGATGCAATGGTCTCTGCCTCAACCACTCTGTGGCAAAGCATTCAATGCTCCAGCATGCCTCTGTGTAAAGGGATATCTCCTAACCTCTCTCCTCAATCTCTTACTGACAATTTTTAAATGTTGACCCTTTGTCATTGACTCCGCAACCAGAGGAAATAGTCCTTTCCCTATTCCCTCTATTTAAATGCATCATAATTTAGAATCATAGAATCATAGAATGGTTACGGCATGGAAGAAGGTCATTCGATCCGTCGAGCCCGTGCCGGCTCTCTGCAAGAGCACTTCAGCTAGTCCCACTCCCTCGCCCTTTCCCCGTAGCCCTGAAAATTTCTTTCCTTCAGGTACTTATCCAATTCCCTTTTGAAAGCCGTGATTGAGTCTGCCTCCACCACCCTTTCAGGCAGTGCATTCCAGATCCTAACCACTCACTGCGTAAAAACGTTTTTTCTTACATCACCTTTGGTTCTTTTGCCAATCACCTTAAATCTGTGTCCTCTAGTTCTCAACCCTTCTGCCAATGGGAACAGTTTCCCTCTATTTACTCTGTCCAGACCCCTCATGATTTTGAACACCTCTATCAAATCTCCTCTCAATCTTCTCTGCTCCAAGGAGAACAACCCCAGCTTCTCCAGTCTATCAACGTAACTGAAGTCCCTCATTCCTGGAATCATTCTCGTAAATCTTTTCTGCACCCTCTCTAAGGCCTTCACAAAGTGTGGTGCCCAGAATTGGACACAGTAATCCAGTTGGGGCCAAACCAGTGTTTTATACAGGTTCATCATAATTTCCACACTTTTGTACTCTACGGGCTCGATTTTGTCAATGGGGACGTGATGGAGGCGGGACTCCCACTTTTTGGGTTGTAGTCCCACCTCCATCGATTTGTGGCCAACCCACGCTACTTTCCCTTGATTGACCTTGTTAAGCCCGCCCAGCGGGCTCAGCAGGCTAATTAAGGGACACCTGGATACTGGTGACGTCAGCGATTGACATTTCATCTGTCAAGAGCTTTTGACAGATGAAATATCAGCGTTTGACAGCTCTGTGAAGCTGTCAAACACTGACAATCTGTCTTCTCACTTGAGTCCTTCTACTCAGACTCAGTTAGAGAGCTCTCCAGACCAGAAAGCAGAGGCTGCAGCTTTTGACAGGTCAGCGGCCATTCTGCTTTCTGTGCCGGTGAGCTGAGGGACTCCCGAGAACTGAAGGGAGGAAGCCTGGAGGAGAAAGTAAAGGTAAGTAAAACTTATTGAAACACTTTACACACACCAAACACACTTACCTCTGCACTCATGCACCCATCACTCACCTGTACACCGGACATCTCGACCCCTCCAAGCCCTGCAGACCGACGGTCCGCCTCACTAACTTGGCGTGGTTTGGAGCCGTCGGGCAGCCCACACTTCAGGGCTAAAAATAGGGATTAGCCAAAAAACTGCCTGTTTACTACCTGTTAACAGGCAGTTAATTGGCACTAATCCCCTTCCCGCCTTGGGGAGGCTGCTCCCAGCACAGGTCGGGTACCCGCCTCCTGGGACATTGGCATGGAGGCGGGTTTGGGGCGGGATGGGTACGTGCCCCCCGAATCTGCAATTTTCACACCACTCCCGCCTCCAAACCCGCCTCCACGGGGCTTGGAAAATCGAGCCCTATGTCTCTATTTATGAAGGAGCGATAGTTCCGAAAGCTTGTGATTTCAAATAAAACTGTTGGACTATAACCTGGTGTTGTGCGACCTCTCTATTTATGAAGCCCAGGATCCTGTAAGCCTTTTTAACTGCTTTCTCAACCTGCCCTGCCACCTTCAACGAATTGTGCACACATACCCCCAGGCCTCTCTGTTCATGCACCCCCTTTAGGATTGTACCATTTAGTTTATATATCCTCTCCTCATTCTTTCTACCAAAATGTATCACTTTGCACTTTTCTACGTTAAATCTAATCTGCCACGTGTCCGCCCATTTCACCAACCTGTCGATGTCTTTCTGAAGTCGATCACTCTCCTCCTCACTGTTCACTATACTTCCAAGTTTTGTGTCATCTGCAAATTTTGAAATTGTGCCCTGTACACCCACCCATTAATATATATCAAGAAAAGCAGTGGTCCTAGAACTGACCCCTGGGGAACACCACTGTATACCTTCCTCCAATCCGAAAACCAACCGTTCACCACTACTCTGTTTCCTATCACTTAGCCAATTCTGTATCCATGCTGCCACTGTCCCTTTTATTCCATGGGCTTCAACTTTGCTGGCAAGCCTATTATGTGGCACTTTGTCGAACGCCTTTTGCAAATCCATGCACACTACGTCAACCGCATTACCCTCATCAACCCTCTCTGTTACCTCATCAAAGAACTCAACCAAGTTAGTTAAACACGATTTGCCTTTAACAAATCCGTACTGGCTTTCCTTAATTAATCCACACTTGTCCAAGTGACTGTTAATTTTGTCCCTAATTATTGTTTCTAAAAGCTTCCCCACTATCGAGGTCAAACTGATTGGCCTGTAGTTGCTGAGTTTATCTTTACACCCTTTTTTGAACAATGGTGTAACATTTGCAATTCTCCAGTCCTCTGGCACCACCCCCGTATCTATGGAGGATTGGAATATTATGGCTAGTACCTCCGCGATGTCCTCCCTCAATTTCCCTCGGCATCCTAGGATGCATCCCATCCAGTCCTGGTGACTTATCTACTTTAAGTACAGCCAGCCTTTCTAATACCTCCTCTTTATCAATTTTTATCCTATCAAGTATCTCCACTACCTCCTCCTTCACTATGTCTATGGCAGCATCCCCTTCCTTGGTGAAGACAGATGCAAAGTACTCATTTAGTACCTCAGCCATACCCTCTGCCTCCATGCATAGGTCTCCTTTTTGGTCCCTAATTGGCCCCACCCCTCCTCTTACTACTTATATGCCTATAGAAGACTTTTGGGTTACCTTTTATGTTAGCTGCCATTCTATTCTCATACCCTCTCTTTTCCCCTCTTATTTTCTTTTTCACTTCTCCTCTGACCATTCTATATATAGCCTGGTTCTCAGATGTATTTGCAACCTGACATCTGTCATATGCGCTCTTTTTCTGCTTCATCATATTCTCTATCTCTTTCGTCATCCAGGGAGTCCTGACTTTAGTTATCCTGCCTTTCCCCCTAGTAGGAATGTACCTCAACTGTACCTGAACTATTTCCTCTTTAAATGCAGCCCATTGTTCCATTACAGTTTTGCCTGCCAATCTTTGATTCCAGTTTACCCGGGCCAGATCCGTTCTCATCTCACTGAAATTGGCCTTCCCCCGTTAAACATTTTTACTCTAGATTGCTCCCTGTCCTTTTCCATAGCTAATGTAAACCTTATGATACTATGATCACTGTTCCCTAAATGTTCACCTACTGACACTTGCTCCACTTGACCTACCTCATTCCCCAGAACCAGATCCAGCAATGCCTCCTCCCTCGTAGGGCCGGAAACATACTGATGAAGAAAGTTCTCCTGAGCACACTTCAGAAATTCTTCCCCTTCTCTGCCCTTAACACTATTACGATCCCAGTCTATATTAGGATAGTTGAAGTCCCCCATTATCACTACTCTATAGTTCTTGCACCTCTCTGTAATTTCTCTGCAAATTTGCTCCTCCATATCTTTCCCACTATTTGGTGGTCTATAGAATACACCTAGTAGTGTAATGGCACCTCTATTATTTCTTAACTCTAGCCATATAGATTCTGTCCTTGACCCCTCCAGGACATCCTCCCTCTCCAGCACTGTAACATTCTCCTTAACCAATACTGTCACACCACCTCCTATCATTCCTTCTTATTCTTTCCTGAACACTTTATAATCAGGAATATTTAATACCCAATCCTGCCCTTTTTTGTGCCAGGTCTCAGTTATTACCACATCATATTCCCATATGGCTATTTGTGCCTGCAGCTCACTTACCTTGTTCACTACGCTTCGTGCGTTCACATACATACACTGTAAACCCATCTTAGACCATCCTATATTCTCTCTTAGTTTGACCCCACCTAATGCCTTACTATTTCTTACTTCAGTGCTCTCTGCCTCTCCCAATCCTTTGCGCACTTTATTTCCCCTTTCTAATGTTACATCCTGGTGCCCATCCCCCTGCCAGCTTAGTTTAAACCATCCTTAACAGCACTAGCAAACCTCCCCTTAAGGATATTGGTTCCGGCCCTGTTGAGGTGCAACCCATCTGGCCTGTACAGGCCCCACCTCCCCCAGAACTGGTCCCAATGCCCCAGGAATCTGAAGCCCTCCCTCCTGCACCATCTCCCAGCCACACACTCATCTCCTCTACCGAACATCAAACCACCATTTCCAAGACCGTCACTGACCTCATCTCCTCTGGAAATCTTCCCCCCACGGCCGCCAACCTCATAGTTCCCCAACCCCGCACAGCCCGCTTCTACCTCCTTCCCAAGATCCACAAACAGGACTGCCCCGGTAGACCCATCGTTTCAGCCTGTTCTTGCCCCACGGAACTTATCTCTTCCTATCTCAACTCTATTTTTTCTCCCCTTGTCCAGTCTCTTCCCACCTACATCTGCGACTCTTCCGATGCCCTCCGCCATTTTAACAGTTTCCAGTTTCCCGGCCCCAACCGCCTCCTCTTCACTATGGACGTACAATCCCTCTACACCTCCATTCCCCACCAGGATGGCCTGAGGGCGCTCCGCTTCTTCCTTGAACAGAGGCCCAACCAGTCCCCATCCACCACCACCCTCCTCCGCCTGGCTGAACTTGTTCTCACATTGAACAACTTCTCCTTTGACTCCACTCATTTCCTCCAAATTAAAGGTGTTGCTATGGGTACCCGCATGGGTCCTAGCTATGCCTGCCTTTTCGTGGGATATGTGGAACACTCTTTGTTCCAGTCCTACTCGGGTCCCCTCCCTCACCTCTTTTTCTGATACATTGATGACTGTATCGGTGCCGTCTCCTGCTCTTGCCCTGAACTAGAACATTTCATTCACTATGCTTCCAATTTCCACCCTTCCCTCACCTTCACATGGTCCATCTCCGACTCTTCCCTTCCCTTCCTCGACTTCTCCGTCTCCATCTCTGGGGATAGGTTATTAACAAACATTCACTACAAGCCCACTGACTCCCACAGCTACCTGGACTACACTTCCTCCCACCCCGCCTCCTGTAAGGACTCTATTCCATTCTCCCAGTTTCTCCGTCTCCGCCGCATCTGCTTTGATGATGCCACCTTCCATACCAGTGCTTCCGACATGTCTTCCTTTTTCCTCAACCAAGGATTCCCCTCTACCATGGTCGACACGGCCCTCGACCATGTCCGTTCTATTTCCCGCACTTCTGCCCTCACCCCTGCCCCTCCCTCCCGGAACCACGATAGAGTTCCCCTTGTCCTCACCTTTCACCCCACCAGCCTCCACATTCAACGGATCATCCTCCGCCATTTCTGCCACCTCCAGCGTGATCCCACCACCAAACGCATCTTCCCCTCACCTCCCCTTTCAGCATTCTGCAGGGACCGCTCCCTCCGCGACACCCTAGTCCACTCCTCTACCACCTCCAGCACCCCTTCCCCTTCGCCCGGCACCTTCCCGTGCAAACGCAGGAGATGCAACACATGCCCTTATACCTCCCCTCTTCCCACTGTCCAGGGCCCCAAACACCCCTTCCAGGTGAAACAGCGATTTACTTGTACTTCCTGCAATTTAGTATACTGTATTCGCTACTCACGATGTGGTCTCCTCTACATTGGGGAGACCAAACACAGATTGGGTGACCGCTTTGCGGAACACCTCCGTTCAGTCCGTAAGGGGGACCCCGAGCTCCCGGTCGCCTGTCACTTTAATTCACCGCTTCACTCCCACTCTGACCTCACCGCCCTCGGCCTATTACACTGTTCCACGGAAGCGCAGCGTAACCTCGAGGAACAGCACCTCATCTTTCATTTAAGCACGCTACAGCCCTCTGGACTCAATATCGAGTTCAACAATTTTAGATCATAACCTCAGCTCCAATCACATTTATATTTTATTTTTTTATCCACCCTTTTGTTTGCACCCCCACCCCCCTTTTTTTTCCCTCCTAGAAGCTGGCAGCTGTCCTTCATTCTGCCAGTGCATTTCATACTTCTTTTAGCCTCAACCTGTCACATTAACACCACCTCTTGCCTTGAATATCTCTTGATGTCTCTTAATCTCTCCTTTTGTTCTTTCATCCCCTCCCCCTTTTCCCAGCTTTATCCTTGCCTTAAATCTATTTGATTTCCTGCTGTTTCCAGTTCTGACGAAAGGTCTCGAACCTGAAACGTTAACTCTGTTTCTCTCTCCACGGATGCTGCCTCGCCTGCTGAGTTTTTCCAGCGTTTTCTGTTGTTATTTTCTCATCTCCTCTATCCTCCTATTTCTATATTCACTCGCGGGTGGCACAGGGAGTAATCCAGAGATTACTACCTTTGAGGTGCTGCTTTTTAATCTCTTTCCTAGCTCCCTGAAATCTGCCTGCAGGACCTCATCCCTCTTTCTACCTATGTCGTTGGTATCGATACGGACCACGACCTCTGGCTGTTCACCCTCCCGCCTCAGAATGTTCTGCAGCTGCTCGGTGACATCCTTGACCCTGGCACCAGGGAGGCAACATACCATCCTGGAGTCACGTCTGCGGCCGCAGAAACGCCTGTCTGCTCCCCTAACTATCGAATTAAAAAGAACTCCTATTAGCCTTCTCCACTCCAGTGAAAACACTGAAAACAGTCCCATTAACTCAAATCTCCCCTCATAACTATAGTATCTCATCCCTGTGAATCTGTATGCTCTCTATGGTTTTAATGTGTCATGTGTCATCTCTCTATATGTCAGCCATGGCTCAGTGGATAGCATCCTCACCTCTGAGTCAGAAGGTCCTGGGTTCAAAGTCCCACTCCAGAGACTTGAGCACAAAAATCTCGGCTGACACTCCAGTGCAGTACTGAGTGAGTGCTGTGCTGTCGGAGGTGCCGTCTTTCGGATGAGATGTTAAACCGAGGGCCGCGTTTGCTCTCTAAGGTGGCACTATTTCTCAGAAGAGTTATCCCTGGTGTCCTGGCCAATCATCACAAAAAAGCAGAGTATTTGGTCATTATCACATTGCTGTTTGTGGGAGCTTCCAAAAGAGCCATGGCTGTGCTTCCTGCTTCAAACAGTACTTCATTGGCCGTAAAATGCTTTGGGACATCCTGAGGTTGTGAAAAGCACGATATAAATGCAAGTCTTTCCTTCTAATATCCTTTAAGTAATTAGGTGGCTGAATCTACACATTCCAACTGTGACCTAACTACAGCTTTATTCACCTATTCGATGCCCCTATGACACAGACACAATGGACCAAATGGCCTTTGTCTGTGCTGTAAGATTCTATGACTCTATTTGAGTTTACAGGCCCCCTACTTTTGTCTCATAGGAACAGAATAGGCCATTCAGCCCCTCGAGCCTGTTCCACCATTCAATGAGATCATTGCTGATTTGTATCTGAACTCCATCCACCTGCCTTGGCTCCATATCCTTTTATACCCTTGTCTAGCAAAAATCTATCAATCTTAGATTTAAAATTATGAATTGAGCTAGCATCTACTGCTTTTTGTGGGAGAGAGTTCCACACTTCTACCACCCTTTGATTATCTTTAGTATTGTTAGCCTTAGATTTATCATATATCTCCCTTTAAGTTTCAGTTTAGTTTTAATCTCTCAATTTATCCACCATAGTCTATTCTTTGATGCCCCCTTTTCACCTTATAGAAATAAATTTATTTTATACTCTATCCCTTTCATATTTGAAGATTTCCCACTGCTGATCTGTTGATTTGTTTGCTAACAGTTCTAGTCAATTTTGGACCCGATTCCTTCTTAAGGTGTCAGCCTCAAGTCCCACTCCAGAGGCTTGAACAGATAGCCTAGGCTGACAATTCAGTGCAGTACTGAGGGAGTGCTGCACTGCTGGAGGTGCTGTCTTTCAAATGAGACGTTAAACTAAGGACCCATGGCACTATTCGAAGATGAGCAGTGGCATTCTTCCTGGTGTCCTGGCCAATATTTATCACACAACCAACATCACTAAAACAGATTACCTGGATATTATCTCATTGCTGTATCTATTATCTCTATCTCTTTAACCTCCAACCCTACAAGCCTTTGTGATCTCTGCGTTCCTCCAATTCTGGCCTCTTGTGCATCCCCATTTTTAAACACTCCACCATTGGCGGCCGTGTTTTCAGCTGCCGAGGCCCTAAGCTCTGGAATTCCCTTCCTAAACCTCTCCGCTTCTCTACCTCTCTCTCCTCCTTTAAGATGCTCTTTAAAACCTACCTCTTTGACCAAACTTTTGGTCATCTGTCCTGATATCTCCTTCTGTGGCTCGGTGTCAAAAATGTTTTATTGATAACGCTCTTGTTAAGCACCTTGGGACGTTTTGCTACTGTTAAATGCGCTCTATAAATGTAAGTTGTGGTTGGAACCTTGCTGTACACAAATTGGCGACTGCATTTCATACATTACAACAGTGACTACATTTCAAAAGTGCATCATTGGCTGTAAAGCACTTTGGGATATCCTCAGGTCCTGAAAGGCGCTATAGAAATGCTGGTTCTTTTTTTTCTTTCTGATAATCTTGCTGAATTTTGCTTTTTTCCAGTCCACCATACTTATCTTTGGCATTTCATTGTCCGTTTCTGTTCTTACATAGAAACGAACTATGTTGGAGTCATCATTTCCTATTGTTCACCTATTTTCACAGCAGTTATTTGCCCCAATTTATTTCCCAGAACTAAATCAAGCAGTGCTTTTCCCTTGCTGCACAAGAAACATATTCATCTCGGAAGCCATCCTGGATGCATTCTAAAAAGTGTTCCCTAATCTGACCACATGAATCATCTTTATTCTAGTCAATTTTGGGATAATTAAAATCTCCAAAATTATTGCCCTGTTGTACTTGCATGTCTCTCTGATCTGTATGCAATTCTCTCCCTCTAGTTCATCTTCAAAGTTTGATGGCCTGTAATGCACACTGAGAATTGTACTATTTCCCTTCCTATTTCTTAACTCCATCCATATGGAATATGTCTTTTTGCAATCCCTAGGGGCATCCTTGCATACTGGTGCTGTGATAGAATCCTTTACTAACACTCCCACTCAGCCCTCCCCCCCCCCCCCCGTCTTTCGCATGAGATGTTAAACCGAGGCTCTGTCTGCCCTCTCAGGTGGACGTAAAAAATCCCATGGCACTATTCGAACAAGAGCAGGAGTTCTCCCCAGTGTCCCAGCCAACATTTATCCCTCAACCAACATTTACTAAAACAAGTTATCTGGTCATTATCACTTTGCTGTTTGTGGGACCTTGCTGTGCGCAAATTGGCTGCCATGTTTCCTACATTACAACAGTGACCACACTTCAAAAGTATTTCATTGTCTGTAAAGTACTTTGGGATGTCCTGAGGTTATGAAAGACGCTGTATAAATGCAAGTCTTTCTTTCTTTCTTTCTCCCTATCTCGTTTGAAAATTTTATAACCAGGGATAATAATTTCCCAGGGAGTGTGGTAAGAAAAAATAACGGTCACGTACAAAGACAAATACGATGTAAAGATGTAAACAAAATTGTTTCTACAAATTAAAGGCATCTAATACTCAATTAAACAGTTAAGTACAAGGAACAACTAAAGAAAACGAAGGCTGCTATTAGATCAGCTAAAAAGATCATGGAAAAGAGGATCATAGACAATTGTGGATGTAATGGGAAAAGCTTTGTCAGTTATGTGAAGAGTCAGAGAACTGTCCAAGACTGTATTGGGCCATTGAAGGATGTTCAAGGACAGGTTACAAAGGACTCACTGGTATGGCGGAAATATTAAATGAGTGCTTTGCATCGGTCTTCACTCTTGAAGACGATCCTCGACTGTTAGAATTTAATGATGATGTTAATAATAAAACAAATAATATTAACATAGATGAACATATCGTTTTAGACAGAATTAAGAACCTGAAAGTAGATAGAGCAGCTGGGCTGGATGATATCCACTCGAGGGACCTCAGGGAGATGGGACAAGTGCTGTGCGAGCCCCTTTTCCATATTTTTAATAACTCACTGCATTTTGGGACGGTTCCCATAGACTGGAAGGAGGCTAATGTAGTCCCACTCTTTAAAAAAAGTGACAAGACGGGCCTGGGTAACTTGAGGCCCATTAGTTTGACATCAGTAATAGGAAAGATGCTTGAGGGAATCATTAGGGATGTAATATATGATTACTTGGATAGAGAGGGACATATTAGGGACACCCAGCATGGCTTCATAAAAAGGAGGTCGTGTCTTACAAATCTGATTATATTTTTTGAAGACGTCACCAAGATGGTGGATGAAGGAAGCTTGGTCAACATTGTCTACTTAGACTTCCAAAAAGCTTCTGATAAGGTCTCTCTTAGGCAGTCCCTCGGAACCGAGAATGACTTGCTTCCACATCAGGTGACTGATGAGTCCAATGCGGGACCTACAGGGCTGGATTTTCATTGACCCGTGGAGGCGGGTTTGGAGGCGTGTGGGGGGTTAAAATTGCAAAAACTGGCAGGCGGGCACAAGCCCGCCTCCATCCCGCCTCCACGCAATTTTCATTAAATCATGTCTGCTGGTCCTGACTCCGTCCCGCCTCTTAGAGGCGGGATAGGCTGTTGAGGCCCTTAACCAGCACTAAATTGCCTCTATAATGCCATTTTGAAAGGCCTTTGTGATTTTAACCCTTTTTCTACGTGAAGCACGCCTGTTCTGAACCACGAATGTGAAACCTGGCGGGAGCACATTTGGATAGCTGACTATCAGTGGCTGGCTGGCTGGCTGGCTGGCTGGCTGGCTGCTGGGAGTGGTGGTGTAAGGGAGACATATCTGGGAGTGGTGGTGCAAAAATATCTGGGAGCAGACTTAGGGCTGCTGCTGCTCATTTTGCCTCCAGGTCCTCTCACAGCAAAGGCCAGGCAGTCTTTGCAGACCTTCAATGCAGCAGCAATGATGACATCACCAGAGGCGACTTTCAGACTGAAAACACTAATTGGTTCATGGGTTCCCACATGCTGGAACTCAATTGCCCAATTAGGTAAAAATCGCATCAATCTCCCACATCCAATTGCAGTCGGGTGGATAACACGAAAAGTGGATAACACGACCCCAACCCGCCCCAGTATCAAAATCCAGCCCACAGTCTCTGTCACAGGTGGGGCAGACGGTGGTTGAAGGGGCAGGTGGGTGGGGTGCTTGAGTTGATGTGCGCTCCTTCCGCTGTTTGCGCTTGGCTTCCGCTTGCTCCCGGTGAAGAGACTCGAGGTGTTTGGCGCCTTCCCGGATGCTTCTCCTCCACTTTGTGCGGTCTTGGGCCAGGGATTCCCAGGTGTCAGTGGGGATGTTAACTTTTTCAAGGAGGTTTTGAGGGTGTCCTTGAAGCGTTTCCTCTGCCCACCTGGGGCTCTCTTGCCGCGTCGGAGCTCCAAGTAGAGCGCTTGTTTTGGGAGTCTCATATCGAGCATGCGGACGATGTGACCCATCCATCGGAGCTGATCAAGCGTGGTCAAAGCTTCGATGCTGGGGATGTTGGCCTGAGCAAGAACACTGACGTTGGTGCGCCTATTCTGCCAATGGATTTGCAGGATCTTGCGGAGGCAGTGTTGGTGGTACCTCTCCAGTACTTTGAGGTGCCTGCTGTACATGGTCCATGTCTCTGAGGCATACAGCAGGGCGGGTATCACTGCTGCTCTGTAGACCATGAGCTTAGTGCTGGGTTTGAGGTCCTGGTCTTCAAACACTCTCTTCATCAGGCGACCGAAGGCTGCACTGGCACACTGAAGGCGGTGTTGGACTTCGTCATCGACGTCTGCCCTTGTTGACAGTAGGCTCCCGAGGTATGCAAAGTGGTCCACGTTGTCCAAGGCCTTGTCGTGGATTTTGATAATCGGGGAGCAGTACTGTGTGGCGGGGGCAGGTTGGTAGAGGACCTTTGTCTTACGGATGTTTAGTGTAAGGCCCATGCTCTCGTACGCTTCGGTGAAGGTGTTGACGATGGTTTGGAGTTCGACCTCTGAGTGAGCGCAGACGCAAGCGTCGTCTGCCTACTGTAATTCGACGACAGAGGATGGGACGACCTTGGATATGGGCTGGAGGTTGAACAGTTTCCCGTTTGTTCTGTAAATTAGCTCCACTCCAGCGGGGAGCTTATTGAGGGTGAGATGGAGCATTGCAGCAAGGAACTGCAAAGCTCCATCTTTGACTTCAAAAAAGCTTCTGATAAGGTAACGTACAAGAGGCTTCTCTACAAGATCAAAGCCTATTCTATTAGTGGTAATATATTGAGCTGGATTAAGAACTGGCTAGAAGGACAAAGGCAGAAAGTAGTTATAAATGGATTTGGATCTGTTTGGAGACCGGTCACTAGTGGTGTCCCACAGGGATCAGTGTTGGGACTAAAAACAGAATGTGCTGGAAATACACAGCAGGTCAGGCAGCATCTGTGGAGAGAGAAACAGAGTTAACGTTTCAGGTTCATGACCTTTCATCAAAACCTAATGAAAGGTCATCAATGAAAGATCATCGACCTGAAACGTTAACTCTGTTTCTCTCTCCACAGATGCTGCCTGACCTGCTGAGTATTTCCAGCATTTTCTGTTTTTATTTCAGATTTCCAGCATCCGCAGTAGTTGCTTTTGTATCAGTGTTGGGACTGTTGCTCTTTACTATTTTTATTAATAATCTAGATGTAGGTGTTGGGGCATGATCTGCAAACTTGCAGATGACACTAAGATCTGTGTGAATGTTGAGACTGTATTCGATGCTCTACTGCTTGTGATGTGTTGGGGAATTGGGCTCATGACTGGAAAATGATGCTTAATTTGGAAAAGTGCAGTGTTATACATGTGGGCAGGCGAATGGTCAACATACATGCATCCTTCAGGGAAAGCATTAAAGAAGGTGGAGAAAGAAAGAGATCTGGAAGTTCTAGTGCATGGATCTCTAAAGGTTTATGAGCAATTAAAGCCGATAAATTCCCTCAACCTGATGGCCTACATCCTAGGGTTTTGAAAGAGGTGGCTATAGAGATAGTGGATGCATTGGTTGTCATTTTCCAAAATTCCATAGATTCTAGAACGGTTCCTGCGGATTGGAAGGTAGCAAATGTAACCCCACTATTTAAGAAAGGAGGGAGAGAGAAACCGGGGAACTACAGACCAGTTAGCCTGACATCAATAGTAGGGAAAATGCTAGAATCTATTATGAAGGACATGGTAACAGGGCACTTAGAAAATAATAATAGGATTGGGCAGAGTCAACACGGATTTATGAAAAGGAAAATCGTGTTTGAAAAATCTGTTTTTTGAGGTTGTAACTAGCAGAATAGATAAGGGGGAACCAGTGGATGTGGTGTATTTGGATTTTCAGAAGGCATTCGATAAGGTGCCACACAAGAGGTTATTAAACAAAATTAGGGCTCATGGGATTGGGAGTAATATACTAGCATGGATTGAGGATTGGTTAATGGACAGAAAACAGAGAGTAGGAATAAACAGGTCATTTACGGGTTGGCAGACTGTAACTAGTGGGGTACCGCAAGGATAGGTACTTGGGCCTCAGCTATTCACAATCTACATCAATGATTTGGATGAGGGGACCAAATGTAACTAAAATTGTTGAACTCGATATTGAGTCCAGAGGGCTGTAGCGTGCCTAAACGAAAGATGAGGTGCTGTTCCTCGAGCTTACGCTGCGCTTCCGTGGAACAGTGTAATAGGCCGAGGACGGTGAGGTCAGAGTGGGAGTGAAGCGGTGAATTAAAGTGACAGGCCACCGGGAGCTCGGGGTCCCCCTTACGGACTGAACGGAGGTGTTCCGCAAAGCGGTCACCCAATCTGCGTTTGGTCTCCCCAATGTAGAGGAGACCACATCGTGAGCAGCGAATACAGTATACTAAATTGCAGGAAGTACAAGTAAATCGCTGTTTCACCTGGAAGGGGTGTTTGGGGCCCTGGACAGTGGGAAGAGGGGAGGTGTAAGGGCATGTGTAGCATCTCCTGCGCGTGCACGGGAAGGTGCCGGGCGAAGGGGAAGGGGTGCTGGGGGTGGTAGAGGAGTGGACTAGGGTGTCGCGAAGGGAGCGGTCCCTGCGGAATGCTGAAAGGGGAGGTGAGGGGAAGATGTGTTTGGTGGTGGGATCACGCTGGAGGTGGCGGAAATGGCGGAGGATGATCCGTTGAATGTGGAGGCTGGTGGGGTGAAAGGTGAGGACAAGGGGAACCCTATCGTGGTTCCGGGAGGGAGGGGCAGGGGTGAGGGCAGAAGTGCGGGAGATAGAACGGACACGGTCGAGGGCCGTGTCGACCACGGTAGAGGGGAATCCTCAGTTGAGGAAAAAGGAAGACATGTCGGAAGCACTGGTATGGAAGGTGGCATCATCAGAGCAGATGCGGCGGAGACGGAGAAACTGGGAGAATGGAATAGAGTCCTTACAGGAGGCGGGGTGGGAGGAAGTGTAGTCCAGGTAGCTGTGGGAGTCAGTGGGCTTGTAGTGAATGTTAGTCAATAACCTATCCCCAGAGATGGAGATGGAGAAGTCGAGGAAGGGAAGGGAAGAGTCGGAGATGGACCATGTGAAGGTGAGGGAAGGGTGGAAATTGGAAGCATAGTGAATGAAATGTTCTAGTTCAGGGCGAGAGCAGGAGACGGCACCGATACAGTCATCAATGTACCGGAAAAAGAGGTGAGGGAGGGGACCCGAGTAGGACTGGAACAAAGAGTGTTCCACATATCCCACGAAAAGGCAGGCATAGCTAGGACCCATGCGGGTACCCATAGCAACACCTTTAATTTGGAGGAAATGGGTAGAGTCAAAGGAGAAGTTGTTCAATGTGAGAACAAGTTCAGCCAGGCGGAGGAGGGTGGTGGTGGATGGGGACTGGTTGGGCCTCTGTTCAAGGAAGAAGCGGAGTGCCCTCAGGCCATCCTGGTGGGGAATGGAGGTGTAGAGGGATTGTACGTCCATAGTGAAGAGGAGACGGTTGGGGCCGGGAAACTGGAAACTGTTAAAATGGCGGAGGGCATCGGAAGAGTCGCGGATGTAGGTGGGAAGAGACTGGACAAGGGGAGAAAAAATAGAGTCGAGATAGGAAGAGATAAGTTCCGTGGGGAATATCCAAGTTTGCTGATGATATAAAGCTGTGTGGGAATGTAAGTTGTGAGGAGGATGCAAGGAGGCTTCAAGGGGATATAGATAGGCTAAGTGAGTGGGCAAGAACATGGCAAATGAAATATAATGTGGAGAAATGTGAAGTTATCCACTTTGGTAGGAAAAATAGAAAAGCAGAGTATTTTTTAAATGGTGATAGATTGGGAAATGTTGGTGTTCAGAGGGACCTGGGTGTCCTTGTACACAAATCACTGAAAGTTAACATGCAGGTACAGCAAGCAATTAGGAAAGCAACTGATGGTTAAGAAGGCAAATGGTATGTTGGCCTTCGTAGCGAGAGGGTTTGAGTACAGGAACAAGGATGTCTTGCTGCAGTTGTACAGGGCCTTGGTGAGACCACATCTTGAGTATTGTGTGCAGTTTTGGTCGCCTTTTTTAAGGAAGGAGGTTCTTGCCATGGAAGGAGTTCAGCGAAGATTCACCAGGCTGATACCTGGGATGGCAGGAGTGACGTATGAGGAGCGATTGGGTCGATTGGGCTTATACTCGCTGGAGTTTAGAAGAATGAGAGGGGATCTCATTGAAACTTATAAAATTCTGAAAGGACTGGACAGACTAGATGCAGGAAGGATGTTCCCGATGGTCAGGGAGTCCAGAACCAGGGGTCACAGTCTAAGGATAAGGGGTAAGCCATTTAGGACAGAAATGAGGAGGAATTTCTTCACCCAGAGAGTGGTGAACCTGTAGAATTCTCTACCACAGAAGGCAGTAGAGGCCAATTCATTAAATATATTCAAGAAGGAGTTGGATATATTTCTTAAGGCTAAAGGGATCAAGGGATATGGGGAGAAAGCAGGGACAGGGTTCTGAATTTGGATGATCAGCCATGATCGCATTGAATGGCGGAGCAGGCTAGAGGGGCCGAATGGCCTACTCCTGCTCCTATCTTCTATGTTTCTATGTTTCTATATGTTGGCCTTTATTACAAGAGGATTTGAGTATAAGAGTAAAGACGTCTTACTGTAATTACATAGGGCCCTGGTGAGACCACACCTGGAGTATTGTGTACAGTTTTGGTCTCCTTACCTAAGGAAGGATATACTTGCCATAGAGGGAGTGCAACAAAGGTTCACCAGGCTGGTTCCTGGGATGGGGGGATTGTCCTAGGAGGAGAGATTGAGTAAACTAGGCCTATATTCTCTAGAGTTTAGAAGAATGAGAGGTGATCTCATTGAAACATACAAAATTCTTACAGGGCTTGACAGGGTAGATATTTCCCCTGGCTGGGGAGTCTAGAACCAGGGGTCACAGTCTCAGAATAAGGGGCCGGCCATTTAGGACTGAGCTGAGGAGAAATCTCATCACTCAGAGGGTGGTGAATCTTTGGAATTCTCTACCCCAGAAAGAAAGACTTGCATTTATATAGCGCCTTTCATGACCACCGGACATCTCAAAGCGCTTTACAACCAATGAAGTACTTTTTGAAGTGTAGTCACTGTTGTAATGTGGGAAACGCAGCAGTCAATTTGCACACAGCAAGCTCCCACAAACAGCAATGTGATAATGACCAGATAATCTGTTTTTGTTATGTTGGTTTAGGGATAAATATTGGCCAGGACACCTGGGCTAACTCCCTTGCTCTTCTTCGAAATAGTGGCATGGGATCTTTTACGTCCACCTGAGAGAGCAGACGGCGCCTCGGTTTAACGTCTCATCCGAAAGACGGCACCTCCGACAGTGCAGCACTCCCTCAGCACTGCACTGGAGTGTCAGCCTAGCTTTATGTGCTCAAATCCCTGGAGTGGGACTTGAACCCACAACCTTCTGACTCAGAGGCGAGTGTGCTACCCACTGAGCCACAGCTGACACATGTTAGGGCTGTGGAGGCTCTGTCGTTGAGTATATTCAAGACAGAGATCGATAGATTTTTGAATATTAAGGGAATCAAGGGATATGGGGATAGTGCAGGAAAGTGGAGATGAGGTAGAAGATCAGCCATGATCTTATTGAATGGCAGAGCAGGCTCAAAGGGTCATATGGCCTACTTCTGCTCCTATATCTTATGTTCTTATGTTCTTATGCCGTGAAGCGGTAGCTAGAGTGAATAGGATGTTGGGGTGCATCCATAATTGACTACAAGACGAGGCATACTATTTTGTTCTTGCACAAGACCTTGGTCAGGCCTCACTTGGAATACTGTGGGTGATTTTGAGGCTTTGTAAAGGTGCAGAGGAGGGTCACTGGACTAATTCCCAGCTTAAAGTATCTTAGTTTTCAAGATAGGCTAAAAGAGTTGGGATTCTACACTTTAGAGAAGAGTAGACTTAGAGGTGATCTGATTGAGGTTTATAAGATAATGAAGGGAATAGATTGTGTTCAAGTTGACAGTTTGTTCCAATTGAACAGGTTGGGGAGGACTAGGGGTCACAAATTCAAGTTTATTGATCTAGGTTAGATGTCAGGCGGTGGTTCTTTCCCCAGAGAATAGTGGACCTCTGGAAGAGGCTGCCATCTCGTGTGGTGGATGCTGATTCGCTGAATTCCTTCAAGCGAGAGCTGGACCTGTTTCTGGCCGGGGCGGAGATCACCTCTTACAGAAGGTAGGTACTGCAGGGAATTCAGGGCCAGAGTGATCTCCTGGACTCGTTTCGATCGCCGGGGTGGCGGTCGGAGAGAAATTTCCCAGATTTCTTTCCCCCCAAATTGGCTTGGGTTTTTAATCTGGTTTTTCGCCTCCCCCAGGAGATCACATGGTTTTTGGGTGGGGTGGAGAGTAGAGTGTATATATTGTGATACACAAGGTATCGCAATTGTGTGGGAAAGGCCGGATGGAGCAGAAGGTCTTTACCTGTCTGTCATTTTTTGGAATGTTCGTAAACCTATGGCACATCTCCATTGTAGCTATTGTATCCGAACTCTCGACAGTTATTAATGATTCTAACTCTCCAATTGAAGTGCCGGGCCTGTTGCTATGTAGACAGAGATGGCAGCCCTCCTATACGAGCAGCACGTCATGACCAGCAATGAGACGGACAACCAGTTAAATTTTGGTTTTGGCGGTATTGGTTGTGGGAGGAACATCTACACCGCACTCCAAGAGAACTTCCTGCTCGAATAATGCCATGGGACCCGCGACATCCACCTGAATAGGCAGACGGACTCTTGGTGAAGCATCAGTGTAACTACTTCAAAATCTTAACCAGCATTTCCTCATTAGACTTCGACAGTCGCTGTACCTTTAGGGGCTTTTGCACCATTGCACCACTGATAGCATGCGAAGCAGACACATTTCTCTAAATCATTTTTAGATTAAGATGTGCACTAACACATAGAGTTCTGGTTGTAGGAAAAAATTCAATCTTGATTGAACTACCACGGTGGACTCTTTGCAGCCTGTATCACTTCTACTTCAGTGCACTGATGGTGCAAAAGCTTTTTTTCATGGTTTATTTAGCAGAAAGTCATTTTGATTAGCAAGATGAGTAATACTTTACAGCTGTTTGCAATTACTCGCATCTGTTCTGTCAGCAGCCCTGGTTATTGAAGACTATATTGACAGAAACGAGAGAGTGTTAAAGGACCAGTGCTTCAGCATAACCTCTACAGGTCACAACACAATGCCATAATGTGAAATAACGAGGCTCTTGCCAAATTTGGAAAAGTCGTTTTATTATTGGAACCTCTTCGCTAATTTCCACAACTCAGGACAAATTGCTGGATCAGTTTGACATTAAGCGTGTCCACATATGCATTTAAAAGGTGGACCCAATTCAAGGAAGGAGTCGCAAGGACTGCCAATTTCCTGTGCGATGAAGTAAATAGCCCCAATTCGGAATGTAGGTTTATCAAAGCATGTTTAATCAGCTTCGGACAAATCAAACAATAAGCACCGAGCTTTCATCGCTGTGGAAAAAAAAAACGTTTTTCAATAGCTCCGTGAAGGCAAGATGAGATTTGCATGCTTTATTTCCAATTATGTCATTCACTTAATCAATTCATTTACTTCTCACAGTCCAAAAGCTGCCATTTAAAAAGGCTGCTCAGATGTTCCGCCCTGCCTGCATTGATTCTTTTCCAGTAAAAATATCAATAACCGTATAGATCTGGACCTTAAAAGTTACTTACTTATTGATCGAGTCAGATCCTTGGAGTGAGCAGGTGGGTTTTGCAAGGTGCCATAACAATCTGGTGCAGAGGGTACTGCGTGGTCAAAAATGTTTCGACAGGCAATTCATGGTTGGTAAAGCACTTGTCAAATAGAGATGACTGCTCTTCAAAACACCACCTTGATTCCCTGTAAACTCCTTTAACTCTGAGCTAGAATGCACTCACTTATTTTTTGCCCCAATGCTGACCTATTTGGAGCAGTGGTGTTGAAAGCAGGCAATCCACGCTCGCCATCAGTAAAATATACCCAACTCACCTCGGCAGGTCATGTTGCTATAACTCATAATTTTAAAACTAATTCTTTAAAAAAAAAAATCAAAATCGGTGTTTGAGTTTCTTTTCGTCATAAGCACAGATATATTCCCTGCTCCTCTCTACAAAAACCTTTACATTATTTAAAAGAACGGTCAGATGTAAGATTTTACATTCATCTGTATGTTGGTACAAAATGTTGCCATTCAAAGTATTGCTGAAAAAAATAATCCATATGTCAGTAGAATAAAATTTCCTCCTTTCTTGTAGCACAGGAGGTAGCAGCCTGAAACCTCTTTCTACTGCACCAGAAAACCTGGCATATTATTGCCTACAGTTGGTTTATTTTCTTGAGCTCATTTAATATTTTATGATGGTTCATATAATTTTACGGAAATGAAATAGAAAAAATATATCACTTTAAATCATGTATGATTTTTTTTTTATTCGTTCATGGGATGTGGGCGTCGCTGGCAAGGCCAGCATTTATAGTCCATCACTAAATGATGCGGCAGAAGGATTGGTAACCAGAGGACACAGATTTAAGGTAATTGGCAAAAGAACCAGAGGCGAGATGATTTTTATGCAGCGAGTTGTTATGACCTGGAATGCACTGCCTGACAGGGTGGTGGAAACAGATTCAATAATAACTTTCAAAAGGAAATTGGATAAATACTTGAAGGGGAAACATTTGCAGGGCAATGGGGAAAGAGCAGGGGAGCGGGACTAATTGGATAGCTCTTTCAAAGAAAGAAAGACTTGCATTTATATAGTGCCTTTCACAACCACCAGACGTCTCAAAGTGCTTTACAGCCAATGAAGTACTTTTGAAGTGGAGTCACTGTGGTAATGTGGGAAACGTGGCAGTCAGTTTGCGCACAGCAAGGTCCCACAAACAGCAATGTGATAATGACCAGATAATCTGTTTTAGTGATGTTGATTGAGGGATAAATATTGGCCAGGAAACCGGGGATAACTCCCCTGCTCTTCTTCGAAATAGTGCCATGGGATCTTTTACGTTCACCTGAGAGGGCAGATGGGGCCTCGGTTTAACGTCTCATCCGAAAGACGGCACCTCCGACAGTGCAGCACTCCCTCAGCACTGCACTGGAGTGTCAGCCTAGCTTCATGTGCTCAAGTTCCTGGAGTGGGACTTGAACCCATAACCTTCTGACTCAGAGGTGAGTGTGCCAAAGAGCCGGTACAGGCACGATGGGCTGAATGGCCTCCTTCTGTGTTGTATCATTCTACGATTCTATGAGATCTAGTTATGACAGAGATGCCTATGACTTAATTCACAATTTTGAGAAAATAATTCCTTAAATACTTTACTACATAACCAGGAATATTTCAATTTTCCCCCCCCAACAAATGTTTTCCTTTCCTTCATGAAAGTGATGGCACCTGGCTGGCCTACAGTGCCATGGGTGCTGCTTCCGTATCTGGCACCTGTTGGGCCTACAGCTCCATGACTGGTGCTTTCCCCTCTGGTACCTGCTGACCTACAGCCATCAAGGTGTCAGCCATGGCTCAGTGGGTAGTACTCTAGCCTCTGAGTCAGAAGGTCATGGGTCCCACTCCAGAGACTTGAGCACAAAATCTAGGCTGACACTCCAGTGCAGTACTGAGGGACTGATGCATTGTTGGAGGTGCCGTCTTTCAGATGAGATGTTAAACCGAGGCCCCGTCTGTCCTCTCAGGTGGATGTAAAAGATCCCATGGCACTATCTGGTCATATATCTCATGGCTGTTTGTGAGCCCTCGCTGTGGGAAAATTGTCTGCTGCGTTTCCTACATTACAACAGTGACTGCCCTTCAAAAGTACTTCAATGGCTGTAAAGGGCTTTGGGACATCCTGACGTTGTGAAAGGCGCTATATAAATGCAAGTTCTTTCTTTCTGTAGAGTTCCATAGTCATGTTTCAAGTGTGAGTCCAGATTCATAATTGTCAGGTGTTGCTGGAGTGCATTCTGCTCCTCGGGTGGCTGCGGGGTTGTCAGGATCTACGCCTCCTCCTGTCAACCACCTGGACAAAGGCCTCCGACATGACATTGGAGAACTTGGGAGCCCGATCTGCGGGTCACGGTGCCATTTCTTTCTTCAGATGCCTTCCTTCCTATCAGCTGCCGGAGTGCACCTCATCTTTAAGAGGGGCTGGCTACCTTTAAGTGGCGTCATTGAAGCCCAATTCTCCTCGTCCCTGAACAGGCGTTCAGTTAATGAATAGCGGGGGTATGCTGGCTACCCGCCTGAGTCATTATAATGAGCTGGCAGCACCAATTACACATGGTTCCTGTGACCACATGAACAGGCGGGTGCGGCGCACACCCTGTGCCCTGCCCTGCCCGATTCAAATTTCTCGGCCGTTATATTTGAAGTGCTCGGAGATGGGACCAATACATCTCTCTTCTTAACAAACTCGGAGCCAGACTCAAGCCACCAAAATTATCATTTCCATCTTAATAAAAATGTGAAAAATTGGCTCACCTTCAGCTTTCCAACCAAACAGCACGATCCCAGTATCTACTGGCTTAGTTAACAATCCAGAGAACGCAAGCTCAACTCCCACCATGGCAGTTTGAGAATTCAGTTTGAAGAAATCTGGAAAAAAAAAGACGGTATCAATGAAAGTGACCATGAAGTTGTCGGATTGTCGTGAAAACCCAACAGGAAACCTGCCGTCCTGACCCAAGCTGGTCTGGTCTATACGTGACTCCAGTCCCACACCAACGTGGTTGATTCTTAACTGCCCTCTGAAGTGGCTTAGCAAACCATTCAGTTGTATCGAACTGAGTTGTTTGACGCAACGGTTCAAACTTTTTCAGGAAGAAGGCAGCTAGGGACGGGCAATAAATGCGGCCTCGCCAGAGGTGGCCAAGAAGGAATTGAAAAAAATGAAACTTAAACTGCTCAAAGTTAGACAACATCTCGTCAAACTATCCATATCGCAGATTACTCTGCTCTCTCCTCTGGATCTTTTCTCATTTCGTAAGGCTTACTTATAAAAAGCATAACTTTTGTAACTTTTTAAAATGCTCTGATTTGATTGAAACTATAACAGTTATGTAGCAGACCCTCATAGTTGTAAATAAATGTATTTTGTTGACTGTAAAGCGCTTTGGGACGTCCTGAGGTCGTGAAAGGCGCTATATAAATGCAAGTCTTTCTTTCATAATAATGAAGCAATAACAGGAGTGCAGTAGGTAGTTACAGAGGACAGGCAGCTGGCTGGAAGGACAGGGATCAGTCTTTCAGCCAAACTCTGCCTCCTAGATTTCAACTTAGTGAAAATTCATGCATGCTACAGTGCCCTCCTGTAGTCTACTCTTTTGGTTATGAAGCAGTATTTCTGTGACTCCCAAAGATGTAGTCAGGTATTGGAATCAATTCCTCTGTTTGAAATGTCTTTGTAAGTAATTTGATGTGTGCCATACAATTATTTTACTGAATTACTGTATTACTATTGATCTCAAATGTCAGCATTTTTAACATCTCAAATTAAACATAAGCCATCCTCATTGTCTAGCTGTCAAACAATGCATTCAGTTAAATTCAAGTTTTCCTCATTTTGGGAAATATTACCAAGGAACATTCACAGCAAACGGAGGACATCCCACCTTACAGAGCAGTGCCTGAGGTGATCATGAGAAATACCTGCTAGTGTCAGGAAAAAAAACCATGAAAATAACCTCACAAACAGTAGAACATCAAGTAACTTACTAAACCTACAATTTTACAGGAAGTTACAAAGGGACATAGACAGACTAAGTGAGTGGGAAAAACTAAGGAAGATGGACTTCAATGTGGGAAAGTGTGAGGTCATCCACTTTGGATCCGAGAAAGACAAATCGGAATATTTTCTTAATAAGAGCATAAGAACATAAGAAATAGGAGCAGGAGCAGGCCATACGGCCTCTCGAGCCTGCTCTGCAATTCAGTAAGATCATGGCTGGTCTTCTACATCAACTCCACTTTCCCGCCCGATCCCCATATCCCTCGATTCCCTTAGTGCCCAAAAATCTATCGATCTCAGTCTCGAATATGTTCAACGACTGAGCCTCCACAGCCCTCTGGGATAGAGAATTCCAACGATTCACCACCCTCTGAGTGAAGAAATTTCTCCTTATCTCAGTACTAAATGGCTGATCCCTTATCTTGAGACTATGAGCCCTAGTTCTAGACTCTCCAGCCAGGGGAAACAGCACCTTAGCATCTACCCTGTCAAGCCCTCTAAGAATTTTATACAGTCCAATGAGATCACCTCTCATTCTTCTATTAATGGTAAGAGATTAGGAGCTGTGGAGGAGAAAAGGTATTGATTGGGGTGTCCATGTGCACAGATCATTAAAAGCTAGTGCACAGGTAAAAAAAAAATGATCAAAAAGGCTAATGGATGTTGACCTTTATCTCAAGAGAGCTGGAATACAAAGGGGAGTAAGTTATGCTTCAGTTGTACAGAGCCTTGGTCAGACTCCATCTAGAGCACTGCGTTCATATTTTGGGCACCAAACCTCAGGAAAGATATACTGGCCTTGGAAGGGGTACAGCGCAGATTCACAGAATGATACTTGGGCTTAAAGGATTAAATTATGAAGACAGTTTGCATAAGCTCGGCTTGTACTCCCTTGATTTTAAAAGGTTGAGGGGTGATCTGATTAATAAAAGGGTAGTGGAAGTCTGGAACCTTCTCCCTCAGAAGACTGTGAATGCTGGGTCAATTGAATTTTTCAAGAGTGAGAGCGATAGAATTTTGTTAGGTAAGGGTATCAAGGGATAAGGAGCAAAGATGGGTAAATGGAGTTGAGGTACAGATCAGCCATGATCTACTTGAATGGCAGAACAGGCAGAGGGGGCTCAATGGCCTACTCCTGTTCCTACACTCCAAACATCTTGGATTCTAACTAAAAAAAATTAAAGACATAGGGGGAGAAATTCAGCATCGCCCCATTTGGGGTGCAATTATCGGCCGGGCGCAATGATTAGCGCCTGGCGCTAATTATCGCCACCGACTGCAAACTTGACTTTTATCGCCCCTGGAGGTAATTGGAGCGCTAAATCAGGCGCTTCACACCTGTCTTAAGGCGCAAACGCCGAGGAGCGAGGCGCTACCTCAGAGCGCTGGCGAAGCTCATGTGATGTCAGTTCTTAAAGGGGAGGGTTGATCTTGCTTTCCATCCACATCCTGCTCATTGCAGCCTTGAATCTCGGCCTGGAGAGACCTGCACATCAAATCTGCTGGAAAGAACAATGGAGAGTACCAGGCAAAGAGCTCAGAGTGCAGCCCCCACAAACTCTTCTAAATCGATACAAGGAATGGCAAATCAAAATGAACCTGCAAAGTGCTGCTCAGTACCCAAAACTCCTTCACATAGCGTTGAATCTCTCCAAAAGTCTCTCTCTCTCTCTCTCAGAATGCGTGGTTCAAAAATGGTACCAACAATAAAAGGCAGGAAGCGGTTGCCTTTAAATAGCGCTCCCCCAGTCCCTTCATGACTGCAAAACGCTCCCCTCAACCTGTCGTTGCTAGCGTCAGGCGGTAAGGCAGGGGGGCGCCACTCAATATCCGCTCCGGGGCGATACTGGGGCGTTGCGCACTCGACTGACGTCACGATCTGCCGGCGCAGGAGATCGTGGTGGTAGTGTTTAGCGCCGCCACAAAATGTCTAGTTAATGTCACGAGCGGCGCAAACATCGCCGCGCCTGGGCGCTAGATGCTTTGCGCCCCATTAGCGCCCTCTTAAGGCGCTAACGGGAGGCGCAACCAACTGAATTTTTACCCCGTATTCTATAAAATATTTCAATATTCTTTTAAAAAGTATATATAATGATGAATACATTTGCGGTCAGTAGAAATTTAGGAGGCACAGTTTGACCAAAAGGCTAATGGGCTTGTCCTGCAATCCAGTGCCTGACCTCTATGACAACCTACTGAATGCCCGCTCTCCCAATATTGCTTAATTATAACAAGGGTCTGCACCATCTATACAAGTCTTACAGCTTCAATCAAAGCAAAGCATTTTTAAAAAGTTACACAATAAATTATAATTTTTTAAACGTAAAAGGAATAACTTTTTGATAACAATTATACAGGGAAGAAATTATGCGTTCATTTTACCATCCAAATGAAACCTTTGCTTCTGGTTGAGCAAATTAAATAAAAAGAAAACCAATTACCATGAAAATGATAAAAACCCTGGGGAATTAAATAATGATTAGTCATTGCTTACTCTCCTATGGAGAATCTAATCAATGAGTTGGTCTAGGTGGATAATTACTCCCTCTATTTCCAGTGTATAAAGGAATCGATAGAGACAAATATCTGGATCAGAGAAAGCTGCGGACCCGTAGATCCCAGGCTCTTTCATGTAGACTGAGGTTACATTTATTTCTTTTGTTAGCAGAAATTTGATGCAATTGTCTTGAAAAATCTTGTAATTGCCATTAAACTGCTGCAAGTAGTTTAGTGTTACACGCGTACTTGAATGTTATTCCACATTACATAAAGTATGCTTTTCCTTGCCATTTTCTCCCTTCGCTAAAGGCATTGACGCCTTGCCACGCTACAGTCCATGTGCTCGGTTTGCCCTTTGGTGCTTTGTCTAAAGTGGTCATCAGTCATGTCTTAATCTTCACAGTGAGTGTTGGCAAGTTAGTCTGTCGCCAGGGGCACCATAATTGAATCCTATCCTGTCCTCATCTGACAGCCACGCATGCTTGTTTCCAAGAGTGCTATTGTCGGATAGCAATCAGGAGTGGAGGGGGGATGGGGGGTGGGGGAAACCATGGACTATTTCTTCCCATTTAGCCCAGAGATGCTGGAACCAATTTTGGCCCCCACATCACCACCCTGGATGAGACCAGCTAACTCAACATAGACCAAGGACAGGAGCTCGGACCTTTCTGGTTTGTACGGCTCGGTTAGTCATTGGATAAATTCGCTGTGGCATTGGAGGAGCCCCTCAGCACCGAGGGTGAACTGTGAAGTCCTGATTCTTATTTCAGATGAGAGAAGCTGGTGTAACTCATAAGTGTCACAGTATGAATGAATTAGCCAAGAATTTTCAACAAATAAAATCAGATTGGGGATTATTCCACATGGTGCTTTTTTATATGAAGAGTTGGAAAGCAATTGTAACACCCTAGGGATGATATTGTGTTAGATTTCACAGATGACAATTCCACACCATGAAATAAAATGTATTTCATATTTTCCATTCTAGCTACATTATAATTGAAATTCAAGAGCTGTGTATCAGTTAAAAATAAGTAAAACATTACTTGGCAATGCAAAGAATATTTAAATTCAATCCTAAATTTTGCGGATCGTTAAACTCCATCATCACAATAGCTTTCAAATTCGTAATCCTTTTTGTGGACGGCTTATCGAATGATTCATGTCTTAGTTTATTTTTACTGAACATATACAGCTTTAATGTGTAGATGCAAGCATTTACAAATGGTTACTGATCAAACCTGGCACCACCTCCTCAATCCGTGGACATTATCTGCTCTTTATTCAGCATATTAATCACCATTTTCTTCTCCCTGGTTTCAAGTTGAATTAAAGTTTCATGGAATGTCTACAAGCACGACTGATAATTTAGCTGTTCTCTATTATGACTCGCAGCTAGACAGATATTGCTTGGCTGGTGCTTACATAGTTTGCATCCAATCCTCCAAAGCAATATTCATTGCCTTAAATTTTTATGACCAAAGCTCTTGTCTTCCACAACATGAAGTACAGTGTCTGAAAGTATAAAACCCACGATGTGCACTTTAGCATTCATCATTATTAATATATTCATTTCATGATCCTTCTGTTTGTGGAACTATGCCTTTCTATAACTTAACACTACACACTTGCGCTAGCATTTATGCTCTTTGTTTTTAATTATTGTTAAAGAGAACACTTTGAGCCATCACATTTAAAAAAAAAAATGTCTTCATGCAGTTCCTCGTTAGTACAGTGGTTAGTATCACCGCCTGTCATGCGGGAAACCGCGATTCGGTTCCCCGACGGGGAGAGATTATTATTGAAACGTAGAAGATTCTGAGGGGGATTGACAGGGTAGATGCTGAGAGGTTGTTTCCCCTGGCTGGAGAGTCTGGAACTAGGGAGCAATCGTCTCAGGATAAGGGGCCGGCCATTTAAGACTGAGATGAGGATGAATTTCTTCACTCAGAGGGTTGTGAAACTTTGGAATTCTCTACCCCAAAGGGCTGTGGATGCAGAGTCGTTGAGTGTATTCAAGGCTGAGATAGATAGATGTTTGGGGAATCAAGGGTTATGGGGATTGGGCGAGAAAGTGGAGTTGAGGTCGAAGATCAGCTCCTCTGAATGGCTCTTATTGAATGGCGGAGCAAGCTTGAAGGGCTGTATGGCCTACTCCTGCTCCTAATTCTTATGTTCTTATGTTCCTATGTTCATCAATTGTTTCTACTTCCCATCTCTTCTCCTGAAGCCATTTACTCTTTGCTGGGATTTGAAACCACGGGTGATGGGCATCAAGGTGGCCATTATTCATGTGCGAGATGTGATATCAAGTGTTAGGGTATCCTAGTGTAGTGTTTATGGTAGTGGAAAGTAACCCAGAGGTTATGAATTCAAATCCCACCATGGCAAGTTATGAAAATGAACTCAATAAGTCTGGTAATGTGTGGGCTAGCACCAGAAAATAGACCAGGAAAGTTGCTGGATTGTCATAAAAACCCAACTGATCCACTAATAAAGAAAAGAAAGACTTTATATATTTATGTAATCGCCTTTCATGACCTCATGACGTCCCAAAGCACTTTACAGCCAATGAAGTACTTTTGAAGTGTAGTCACTGTTGTAATGTAGGAAACGTGGCAGCCAATTTACGCACAGCAAGCTCCCACAAACAGCAATATGATAATGACCAGATTATCTGTTTTTTACTGAAGTTGATTGAGGGATAAATATTGGCCAGGACACCAGGGATAACGCCCCTGCTCTTCTCTGAAATAGTGCCATAGAATCTTTTACGTCCACCTGCGAGATTATACGGGGCCTTAGTTTAACGTCTCATCTGAAAGACAGCGCAGCATTCCCTCAGTGCAGCACTGGATTGTCAACCTAGATTTTTGTGCCAAATGTTCCTGGAGTGGGACTTGAACCCACAACCTTCTGACTCAGAGGCAAGGGTGCCACCCACTGAGCCACGGCTGACACGTGTTCCATAATGGTGCTGTTTTCCCTGAACTGATCCACTTCAGGGAAGAGACTCCTACCCGGTCTGACCTACCTTTGACTCCAGTCCCACACTCGTGGCTGACCCTTAATGCCCTCTGCCAGTGTTGCCCGCATCCCAAGGACAAAACAATCAAAAATTGTTGGTGGGCTACAAATCTGGGGAGGGGCATCACAAACTGAGTACTCAGTACTCAGCAGAGACCAGGAACAGGAACTTAGGACCTGGAGTCTTTCCTGTTCTGTGTGGCCTAGCGATTCATGAATGAACTACGCTGAGCCAGCAGATGGGATCCAGACTTGTGGATAGTCTAATAATGCACAGTTTGAGGCTTTGTATTTAGGGACAGTTCCCCAAACAAATTGCAGGATAAGAAATGAATTAACATGTTGTATGAGTTTTAATTTTTCATATGTTTTTATGCAACCTACTGGAAAACTGTTTAAAATGGTGGTTGCAGCTGTTGTGGGAGACTTGACTGGATGCTCTTCCAGTTCAAGTGTGTCTGATGGTTGATACTCAAATATACAGAAGACTCAATTTAGAATGCGCAACCTAACGAACTGAAAAAAAGCCTTTTCCTCCATTAAATGCCTCTGTGCAATTGTCAATAGTCTTAAAAAGTGTAATGATTTCTTATTAGTGTATGAATGAACCGTAAAACTACCTTGAGAGATATTGACATTTCCACAGATATAAACACAGGAATTCCTTCCCCTTCATATACAAAGTGACAGCTCTTCGTTTCAAGCCGCATTATTGTTTGGCAATTGTGCATAGACCCCAATATACTTAAGAAAATGTGTGCTATTATTCTCTCCTCCAGGTTTATCATAAGCTTTCTGTTCAACATTTTTCAATATTTTTGAAAGATAATTGTAAAATAGCCAGTTCACCAATGCTCCCGGAAAGCAAGTGATATTTCATATGATGCCGTGTTCCCAAACAGAAATTCAATCAGTTTTTGGCCATAAATAAGGTTTGTTAGTGATTCATTCATCAGATGTAGATCTAAGCCAACTTTTCTAATGTCACGTGAACTGCTTTTTATGTAGGTTGGTTTTAACGTTGCAGCTTTCAAGGTAGAAAGTGTTTCATAATGGTGCTGTTTTGTAAGCTAAGTAATGTTAATTCTGTAGTACGTGTGTAACACAAGTGATAACTGGGCTTTAGATTCTGCAACACACTTGTAATCATCTTATCATCCTCAGTACTCAAGAAGACAAGATACGTGTGGATGTAGAAGGCCCTTCAGTCCATCTCATCCTTCCCGATTACCCACCGTCTGATGGTATTTTTCTTAAAACTAATATTTGGGTTTAATTGTAAGAATTATCTTGCTGTAGTCAGGTTTGCTGATGCTAAATTACTAAAAGTAAATATGGTGGTGCTTGTGATGGAACATAGAAGTCCCACTTAAGAGTCCAGGGAGGGAAACGTTCAACTCACAGCTGTCTGTTTTGCACCCAGGCAGTGAGAGCTGAAAATCAGGGGTGGGGAGGGGCACTTTGGCTCCCGCATTGGTGCCCAAGGCCTGCCTGATGCCACATTCAGGTGGGTCTATGAGTGTGTAAGCAGCTCGCCCCCCTGGAACAGGTGCAAGACTGCTTAACTATGCAAATCCGGGTCCTACACCAGTTGTCATCTTCCAAAATTCTATAGATTATGGAACAGTTCCTGCAGATTGGAGGGTGGAAAATGTAACCCCACTATTTAAAAAAGGAGGGAGAGAGAAAACCGGGAACTGCAGAACTGTTAGCCTAACATCAGTAGTAGGGAAAATGCTAGAGTCTATTATAAAGTATGTGATAACAGGACACTTAGAAAATATCAACGGGATTAGACAAAGTCAACATGGATTTATGAAAGGGAAATCGTGTTTGACAAACCTACTGGAGTTTTTTGAGGATGTAACTGGTAGAATAGATAAGGGAAAACCAGTGGATGTGGTGTATTTGGATTTTCAGAAGGCCTTTGATAAAGTCCCACATAAGAGGTTAGTGTGCAAAATTAAAGCACATGGGATTGAGGGTAATATACTGGTATGGATTGAAAATTGGTTAACAGACAGGAAACAGAGAGTAGGAATAAATGGGTCTTTTTCGGGGTGGCAGGCGGTGACTAGTGAGGTACCGCAGGGATCAGTGCTTGGGCCCCAGATATTCACAATATATATCAATGATTTGGATGAGGGAACCAAATGTAATATTTCCAAGTTTGCTGACGACACAAACTAGGTGGGATTGTGAGTTGTGAGGAGGATGCAAAGAGGCTTCAAGGTGATTTAGACAAGTTGAGTGAGTGGCCAAGTACATGGTAGATGCAGCATAACGTGGATAAATGTGAAGTTATCCACTTCGGTAGAAAAAACAGAAAGGCAGAGTATTATTTAAATGGTGATAGATTGGGAAATGTTGATGTACAGAGGGACCTGGGTGTCCTTGTACACCAGTCACTGAAAGCAAACGTGCAGGTGCAGCAAGCAGTTAGGAAGGCAAATGGTATGTTGGCCTTCATTGCAAGAGGATTTGAGTACAGGAGCAAGGATGTCTTACTACAGTTATACAAGGCCTTGGTGAGACCACACCTGGAGTACTGTGTGCAGTTTTGGTCTCCTTACCTAAGAAAGGATATACTTGCCATAGAGGGAGTGCAGCGAAGGTTCACCAAACTGATTCCTGGGATGACAGGACTGTTGTATGAGGAGAGATTAGGTCGACTAGGCCTGTAGTCACTAGAGTTTAGAAGAATGAGAGGGGATCTCATTGAAACGTATAAAATTCTGACAGGGCTAGACAGACTGGATGCAGGGAGGATGTTTCCCCTGGCTGGGGGCTCTAGAACGAGGGGTCACAGTCTCAGGATACAGGATAGGACATTTAGGACTGAGATGAGGAGAAATTTCTTCACTCAGAGGGTGGTGAACCTGTGGAATTCTCTACCACAGAAGGCTGTGGAGGCCAAGTCACTGAATATATTTAAGAAGGAGCTAGATAGATTTCTAGACACAAAAGGCATCAAGGGGTATGGGGAGAGCGCGGGAATATGGTATTGAGATAGAGGATCAGCCATGATCATATTGAATGGCGGAGCAGGCTCGAAGGGCCGAATGGCCTACTCCTGCTCCTATTTTTCCATGTTTCTATGTTGTCGGATCCCAATGCAAAATTCAGGTACAAATCTATCTTGTGCACACCACAAAAGTTTTTCTAAATCCTCCTGGTTCTACAAAAGTACTGCAGACCACTGCCAGCCAGGACTCTCCGTCCCTTCACTTTGCCTCACCTCCCCAGGATCTACCTGTTGGTCGGCTCAGCAATGTAGTCATTTTCTCTCTCTGCTACATTTAACACATTCACATGAATCTTTTTCCATGTTACTTTAACATAGGCCTGAGCCTGTTTTATATAAACGTAGGCTGTGTTAAAATAGCACAGACATAAATTTATTCGAACCCTTAAATTCCGCGCAGCGAGGGCAACGGGGCATCTGGGACCTTAATGATCGACGCGACCAACAGTGTATCTCCTTAACCAATGAGATTTAAGGATTGAGAAAGAAACAGAGGAACGGTGGAGAAGGAGGATGAATTAGAGTCAATTCGGGTACAGAAAGAGAAATAAAGAGAGGGAAAGAAAGATTGGATTAAAAGAGAGAGAAAAAAGAGACAGAAAGGAAAAGCAAGTAAAAAAGAATTTACATTTCAATTTTTTAAATCTCTTAGAAGAATTTACTACATGCAGGAATGAGACTCAATTATAACGTTGTTTAAAGGGTGCTTATGCAGTTAATTTTGAGCCCTAACTTTCTGTTGCTAGTTTAATGGGCAATTAATGTGCAAATCCAGCAAGTTCTTAAAAATAACGGGGAGTCTAAGGGAGAGATGCCGTTTGTGCAAAGCAAATGGTGGAGTGGCGTAAATCGACCAGCAAGTTCTGGAGATTCACAACTCACACTGTATCGCTCAATCCCCTGAAGTTGCTGGCTGATTTGCGCATTAATAAAGGGGAGTGTCTTTAATGTGCCGTTATTTTTCCAGGACGATCTTACCCTTTAGATTAGCAATTACCATGGCAATAATAACAAACTGATTGTTATACCCAGTAACACACGGTGTGTTATATTATATATGTATCTATATATACAGTATTGTTGGAGCATTGCTTCAACATTCCTGTCTATTGTTAATATAGTGGAGAGCGGAATGTTATAAGAACGCACTGAGTGTTCATCTATTTATATGTCAACAACAGTCATCTCCAGGCTGCTAAGTCTGTACTACATGGAATATCAGCTCTTTAGCAAAGAGCTGATACTATATATACCAGGGAGAGAAAGTTATACAGAGAAAAAGAGACATCTTAACCAAATAAGAGACCTTATGTCAAGTAACTTAAGCTATGGGAGCTCAGGTAGAAAGTCAAATGAAAAAAAAAATTAATTATCCAGTATGCTAATTGTTATTGTGTGGAGGAACAAGCACTTATTGATTAATGAGCCCGTGCAGTAAGTGCTCATAGGAATATTAATTCATTTCTTATGCACAGGAGGAGTCATTAAAGTAGCTGAGGAGAACTCAACTTCAGCCCTCTCTTACATGGCCAAATGTAGATGACTATGCCTTTGTGAAACTAGTTAGGAATTTTCAAACATTTATAGTCATTGGTGATTTTTCTGCTTCTTCAGAAATTCTAGAGTGGATACCCATTATAGAGATGGGCTGTCATGTTAAGCACGTGTGTGGAACAAATGCTACTGTTAATGAGATATCAAAGCCAGTATCATGTGGATTTATTCTTCTGGTTAATTTAGATCATTGCTGCAGCTTCTGCTTTAGGGAAATTGGGAAATCTTTCAAACAGACGCATCGTAAGTGAGGCATGGGAACTAAACAACCTGCTTTGCGCCCAACATGTGCTTCGTTCTGATTACTTACCTGCCAATATTTCTGCCATTCCAGTCCCAGGGCTGCTCATTCCTTGTCCACTTGGCACCACAGGGTAACATAATTTGCCCATCATGCACTACTCTGATGGCTGGAGACTGTGTTGTACTAAGGATGCATCAAGGCAAAGAAATCTCGGTTCAATTAGAAGGAAAGATATGCTGCAGTTCTGCCCTGCAAGATCTGCTGGGGTTTCAGCTGGCAAGATAACTACCTAGATTGCTGACTTCCACAGTTCAACATCTTTTTAAAAGAGTCTCACCTGTAAGTTAAGGAGGAATTGATAACAGATCCTGGTATGTACACTCCTGACAGTAATGACTTGGTCCCTATGAGTATGCAACGTATGTATATTCTGAGGCAAATTGTAAGTACAGACTCGATAAATCACGCTATATAACACCAGTTCTGATGAAAGGTCATCGGCCAGAAACATTGGGCTGGATTTTCCCTGCGGAGGTGGGATGGCAGCGGGAAAGCTGGTTGGCAGTTTCCGGTCCTGCTCCCGTCTGCAGCCACTCTCTCAAAAAGATTTTCCATAGATTGGCCTTGTTAAGCCCGCCCTGCGGGGTTCCTGGCCAATTAACAGGAAGCGGGTCTGATGATGTCATTTGATGACGTGTCATCAGCCGGTTTCCTTAAAGGGACCACGGCCACATTGATTTTGACAGTTGTGCTGTCAGTGTTCTACAGTATTGAGGTGCTGCAAACACTGACAAGCACTGCACAAAGGTGCACGTCTGCACCCAGGCTCACGCATGACTCCCTCCATATGCTTATGGAGGGAGTCACAGCACGCAAGGAGATTCTCTTCCCTTCCCATGGGGGGAAGAGACCTCCACAGGAGATCAATGCAGTCTGGTTGCATGTTGCACAGGAGGACACAAGGAGAGATGTCGTCAGGAGTGCCTGGCTGCAGTGGCGCCATCCTTTCAATGATCTCAGTAGATCATGAAACGTTACTGCAATGCCACACTCAAACTCACCCTCCTGTGCCACTCATCGCATCCCCATCACTCTGCCTTCCCTACCCTACTGCTGCACATCCTTACTCACACCAACTTACCTTGCACCTCCACCCATCCCTCTCTATCTACATTATCACTTCCCCATCTCACTAGCCACCCCTCACACTCACCCTCATCCTAGTCCAATCATACCAACTAACAACACACAAGGGTAGGCACTTGAGAGGTTTAGCCAATGTTCATGTGAACTTTTTGTTATTGTGTTGTCATACAGTGAAATCTATATTTTCAACATTTCACCTTATTGGACAGATCTGTGCGCACCTTGAGAAGTGTCTTACTGAGTTCTAGTGAGTTTTGAGACATTATTTCCCCACACCCTCCTGCCCCCGCTATAGTGATGAGTGTGCATGGAATGGCTTGGACATTAAAGGGATGCTTTACGGTGTTGGTGTGGAGCGGTGTCAACCTGGCGCATCATGTGGCAGCCAGGGTTAACAGCGTCAAGTGAAGTAAATCTGGCCATGGTGATCCCATTGCTGGCCTCCCGGGCAGCAATGTTGTTAGGGGCTGATGCCCTGTGTCCTGTGCAGCATCAGATGATGGCGGAGAAGGTTGGTGATGTTGTTGGTGATGTTGGTGTGCCTGGTGATGTTGGTGTTGGGGCTGATCGTGGAAGGATTCAGAGGACCAAGGTCTGATTTTTCCAAGGGCTCCGATGTTGCTGCAATAGATGGCAGCTGCAGGTGAGGTGACAGAAGCGATCTGTCAATGGTGAGAGAGGTTGTTCCAATGAGGTGGCACTGGATATACAGTTGGCTCTAAATACTTGCAAGCTAAAGAAATCTCTATATGTATTACAAATGCAGTAACCAACAGTTTCTGAGCTCTGAAACTGAACATCTGCAACATGGCATCCTTTACACCACTTCTGCAGCTGTCATGTTATCAGATAAATCAAAGCAGACTCAACTCACGACAAGGTGAGCTGGCGTGTTCCCCGAGCAGCGGGTAACCCGTGGGGGAGCATGTAAAATTGCAAGGTAGGCTCAAAATAACATTAAATTGGCTGTTAACAAGCCATTTAATGATCTAAATTGTCTCCCCTGCCGCTTGGTGTCGGGTCAGTTCTGCGCAGACAGACCCAACACCTGGGAGATTCGCGTGGAGGCGGGTTGACAGTGGGTTTCCTACCCGCTGTCAATCTTTGCTATTGTGACAGTGGACCCGCCTCAAAACCCGCACTATGAATGCCGGCAAAATCCAGCCCATTAGCTCTGTTTCTCTCTCCACAGATGCTGCCTGACCTGCTGAGTATTTCTAGCATTTTCTGATTTTATTCTATATATCACCTGTTGTTTTTGCAATATGCACCCACAAGGAAGCTTTCAAGTCGAGAATTGGTGTCGTATTTCAGCGTGTTGAGGTGGTAAATATTAAAGTTATCGTGTATGTTTGGCAACTGTGAAACACTGTTTAGAATTATTAGTAGAGGACCTTTTATTCCACTTCCTTTGTTCCAACAATTTTGTCCTAATTAAATTGACAGATTAATGAAGTTGCTGATTAGTGAAACCTATTTAAACAGGTCAGAGGAGTTTTTCTGCTTAAGGACATACTGCACAAACATTTCTACCGTATATTCTGTAACATCCTTCCTTCTTTATATCTGCCACTGTTCAGTTCCTTGTGGGTGGCATAAGTCCTATTTGTCTTTTCTGGAGTCCTCCTAGGGGCCAGTTGTGAGGGGTGGAAAAGGCCTCATCCTGAGTGGTGAGGCCCTCGTTTGTCTATCCTCCTGCCTGCCATAACCCAGTTCATGGCTGTCCCTTGCGGAGGGCCATGGATCTGTGTGGGGTTATGGCAGTGAAGAGAAGGCAATTTGACCCAGAATGTTGGCATGGGGCAAGTGGTGTAGGGGGGAGCGCTGGACTATTTTTGTTCATGTGGCAGGGTTGCTTTCAACTAAATGTCTAGTCAACCAGCCTGCCAGGAAATACATGAGCCAGGGCCACTCCTCATTCCCCAACCCCCCTACCTCAGTGGTAGCACTCTCGCTGCTGAGTCAGAAGGTCATGGGTCGAAGTTCCACTCCTGAGACTGGAGTACTTAATCTACTTGACACTTCAGTGCAGGACTGAGGGAGTGCTGCACTATTCGAGGTCTTTTGGATGAGATGTTAAACCAATACCCTTTCTACCATGTTAAGGATGTAAAGGGTCCTGTGGCACTATTCAAAGAAGATCAGAGGAGCTTGCCTGGTCTTTTGGCCAACATTAATCCCTCAACCAACACCACCAAAAACAAATGATCTGGTGATTTATCTCATTGCTGTTTGTGGGACCTGACTGCCTCATTTGGCCACATTAAAACAGTGACAACACTTCACTAGTACTTCATTGGCTGTGAAGTGGTTTGGGACTTCTTGAGGACATGAAAGGTGCTGTATAAAGGGTTCACACTTTCACTGATTCTGGTAAGCAATGACATATCTTCACCCATCACCCATATAAGTTCGACGTGATAGTCTGCAACTTCGGCATCATGCTCAAGCAGACAAATGCCACATCCAAACCATCACCAAGTTTGCCTACTTCCACCTCTGAAACATCACCTATTTTCACACTACTTCACCCACACTGCCACTGAATCCTTCATCCACACCTTTGTTATCTCTAGACTCACATTTCCCAACACTCTCCTGAACTCTACCTTACACAAACTCCTGCTCATCCACAGCTCATTTAACACATGTCCTATTCCGACACATCTCAGCCCAATCCTTAACTATCTCTTTTGTTGTCTCGTTCCTTGGCACGTAGATTTTAACATCCTCATCCTTGTCTTCAAATTCCTCCAAAACCTTGCCCCCTTCCCCTGTCTGCAAACTCCTCTAACTCCGTATCTACACCTTCCAACTCCAGTCTGCTGAGCATTCTTCCCCCTTCTCTCTGCTCTACCATCAGAGGAGCCTTCAGACAACTTGCCCGCACTCTCCGCAACTCCCTCCCTCAAGCCCTTTATCTTGCTCCATCTCTCTCTATCTTCAAATGCCTCCTTAAAACCTATCACTTTGCCTGTATTTTTGATCACTTCCACTAACCCTCCTCCTCCTGCTCGGGTCTGACCCACTACTGTGGAGCACCTTGGGATGTTGTGTTACGTTAAAGGTGCTGTATAGGTGCTTATCGTTGTTTCGTGTTAACTTCTTATTAAAGTTGATGAATAAAGTATAAAGCAGAAAAAGTGGCCAGGATGCGATTAATATTGGCTAGTTACTTTAAAAAAAAGAAAAACACTGTTTGACAGATGAGTTGTGGCCAGTGGAAAGCAAATCACCAATGCTCCAGATAACAAGGCCTCTGTAGAGGAGAGTGTGGACTTATTACCATGGCAACACAGATCAAAAACAGATTTTTTTTTAAGTGAGATTTTCTGGTTTTGCTGAAGAATGATGCATGAATTTGGTACCTCTGTGTCATTCTGCTGAGCTTGGCTAGTACTCCATCAACCTTATTGCAGGTGCTTTTGGCTTCTGTTTTAACACAATTCATTAAAGGGGCAATGATGGGAAAAGCTATGGCTATTCCACACCTTCCTGGCTCAATGCTAAAGAAAAGCAATAATTATAATAAGCAACGCTTTAATTTAAGCTGCACACATGTTTTTTAAAAATAATCGTAAGAGTGGCGTGGCCTTGTGGGTTACTGCACTAACCCGATGTCCCAAGTTCCAATCCATCTCAAACAGATGGGATGAAATTCTCTAGTCTCTGATGGTTGCTAAGATCTTAAGTGAAATTAGTTTAGGCATGTTCAACCCATGTCCCAGTGGACGTGCTCTACGGCACAAACCTGCCCCCAATTTGGCTCTAATTGGCACAGATTCAGCAATCTAGCCCCAAGGGCTGGGAGTATGGGAAGCACAAATGCCCTGCTGGGGTGGTGTTCTTGCACTTCTGATGTTGGGGCCGAGATGCAACATCAAAAGAATGTGTGTGTGTGTTGGGGGTGGAGTTGGATTTCATCTGGCTGCTGCAATAACTGATTTGGGAGTGTTTGACGACCTCATTGGGTGTTCATATAAATATAACAAAATCATGTACACAAACCCTTTAAGGCATGGATTATTCCCAGTTCTACATTAAACTCACTTCAGTAGATCAACTGGGATTTTCAGCTGTGTTATTAAGCTCCATGCATTTAATTATATTAGTTTAATCAAAGTATACGTTAGCAGGAATTAAGCATTTTGCAATGTACATCTGTTAACTGTGTTTACTAGTGTCTAAACAATACAACGGGCTCCATTATCGTGTAATGATCTACAGTATATTATCCCCGTCAGGATTGTTGTTTTTAAGAAGCAAACAACACCAGTCTGCTCGAGTGGAGCATAAACGCCGGCATGGACTGGTTGGGCCAAATGGCCTGTCTCTGTGCCGTATCTCTTATGTAATAATGTCCTTGTCTACTTTCACACAAAGTAGTAATTGCTCAAAATAACAAATTAGAATGAAATTCGCCGCTGAATTTCAAAACAAGTTACTATCAATGTAGCTTTCACTTGTGTTTTCTGTCATCCTTCCAAATACTTTCTCAAAATCGGCAATTTTAAAATGTAACCAAACCACTGTTTATTATAAGTCATACTTGCTATCCAACAGTCCTTTAGAAACGCATTTACCTGGAGCACGAAGCCCCATGAATTAGAAAGGTATTTCTAAAGCTTGGTTTTAATCAGACTGCACGTTAATTTTATCTCTATTGAGGAAATTAAAGCAATATTTTCATGATTACATATTGGCTGCATCTTATTTTGGCAGTGTCGAGTCGAGAAGAAGAATATAGTTATTAACACACTGGCACTTCTTCCTGCCTTGAGGTAACACAAAGGCGATGTACTGTACATCTCTACCACACACACTGAATCAGCCACTCCGGTACAATAAATAAAATATGCGCTCAGTAAAAGAACAGTATATGGATGTTAGTGATGGTTACAGTGTTCAGGAACGTATTGCAGTGAAGATAGAAAAATAATTAAATTAAACGGGAGTGTTCCCAAACACATTAAAAAAAATATGTTTATGTAATAAAAAGAACAATGCACCCATGTGTATCGCAAAGGGTCTTTCGCTCATGCGAAGGGCTTGTCACGAGTTTCTCGTAATTGTGGAAGAATTCCTGTAATGTATTATTGTTGCTGTCGTATTTTACTTTGTTATCCACCTCTGTGGACTCTGCGGATGACTTGCATAACTATTGAAGTCGTTTACTGCGCTCCGAGTGTGACTCTGTATCTGGCCTCTGTAGGTGTTTTCCTGTTGCCACTTCAGGGAGAAGTATTCATAATCCATACCCAAGAGCCCGCATAGGACATGCATGCTTGGTGCGGACTGATTTGAGAACTGATTTAACTTGTCAGTTAGAAACAATTACTGCGGAGTTATTTGTATTCCAGGACATGTACACAAAAGACATCTCCATTCAACACCAAAGTAAAGCTTCCTATTTGGATAGAGTTGAAATTACAACTCATTATTACTCTCGCCAAGATTTTGTAGGTAGGTCACTGGCTGGAATGGAATGCACTGTGGTTCTGTGAGCTACAAAATTAACATTTCCCCTGATCTTAGAACTACATAGTATGGCATCCGAGAGATGGGTTTGTTTTGTTCTGCTATGTTCCCATCCTCCACCCATCGTAAACTTCAACTGATCCAAAGCTCTGCTGCCCTTAGCTTATCCAACACCAGGTCCCACTTGCTCACCACCCGTGTCCTCACGGACCTATATTGGCTCACGGACCCCCTCAATGCCTCAAATTAAAAATTCTCATCCTCATGTTTACATCCCTTCATTCCGAGGCATCTTGCTCTCAAATTTCTTCCCTCAACCTCTCCGTCTCTCTACCTCCCACTCCTCCTTGAAGACCCTCCTTAAAACCCACCTCTTTGACCAAGCTTTTGGTTACCCCTCTTAACGTCTCCGTCTTTGGCACAGCGCCCAATTTTTGTTTCTGGATTCTGCCTCTGTCAAAGGCCTGCTTCTTACGGGCACCCCTCCAAAAGGGCACCTGGCTGGTGAAGGAACAGGAAAGTTGGGCAAGAGGGTAGCAAACGCCTTCTCTCACCTCCCTTGAATGACTGCCCCTGGTTTATAACTTTTGATGGCACAGGCAGTCAATCCCTCTTGGGAGGAAGCACTAGAAATGCTAGGCCAACATAAAGGGGACAGAGATCTGGCATCATGGGTCTCTGCCCCCTACTTCCTTTGCTTAGCGGTGAGGGAATGAATATTACCCGCATGCTAATCAAGAAAATAGGCTGCCATTTTAGTTTCTATGTAGCAGGGGTAACGAGTTCCTACTTCCCCAGCTCAGTGGACCTGGTGCAAGGCTGTTGGTGACGGAGATGAGGTGTACTAGCCTCCAGGTGGGTGTAAGTGGGACGCACCAGTTGGTCTTGATGAGGGAAACAGCACCAACCCTCAAGAAGTTTTAAGTTCCTTTTTAAAATAAATTGGATCAGCTTCCTTATATAGGAGATTCGGGAATGGGGCGTTTGGGCATTTTCTTCCCCACTCTCCAACCCTAATAGCTGGCAGGCACGAGATTTTGTGGCTGCATGGGGTAGTCAGACACCAGAGATGCACCTGTAATGGTACGCCCCACCCACCATCCCCATGGAATTAGGTGCACTTTCATTGACCCCATAAACGCCAGTGGGAACCGGTAACCATGGCGATCACGGCCCACAAATTTTTGGGGCCCTGAATATTTTGTGTTGATCAGTGTTCCACTTTTTTCACCCGGTTTCAGCAGAGTGTAATGCAGCACAGGCAGAGGGTAACGCTCCCTCTACTCTACCTCAACAAAAGGCTTTAGTTTGTAGTCTTTGAGCTAGCGCGAAATGTTCCGACTAGCATCCTTCTGGGTTCTCCGAGTGAAACTGCCAATTTAGAGCTAATTTGCGCCTACCTTTTGCATAGTTTTGTACTGCAGAATGATGCCCGCTTAGAACTGGTCTGAGACGGGACAAAAGTATTATTTAGGGTAGGCCTATTACAGCCAGCAAACACCAGAGACTTTCATCCCAACAGTTCCAATCGGGTCCAGAGGTAAAAGGACAATGTGCTAGTCCACTGCACCATCTGGTGCCAAAGAATCGTTTCATTGATATTTATGTGATGGACTCCAGTTCCTCGTGTCTTTCTTATTTCAATTTTATTATGGAAGGATAATGTAATAAAACCTAATAGCCCTCTTGGTTCCCATTTCAACTGCTCAATGTGGTGTTCAGTGACCATACCTTAATTAAACATGCAAGTCTATTTTCAAATTGAACACTTTCTGCTTGTGTGATTTTTGACAATTCTCCAAGCAAGTCTAGGTGGAGCAAGCATGTAAACAAGCTTGTGAACGTAGTCATCGTGCACACAAATTAGCTCCTGCCCAAAATTAAGATGCAAGCAGTGGGATCTCTGCCATTGATATAGCACGACATGGAAGAAATTCCTGCCAAGTAATTCATGACAGAAGCTTCATATAACAAACACAGGTGACCGCAGAACAATTCAAAGTTACATAGTCACCAAACCTCTTTTAAGGCAAGTACTTAAAATTGCTCAAATGTTACATAATTCTGATTGATTGCACAGACTCTCCCTCTAAGAGCAGCCTTTTTATAAATATTGAGATATTTATAAGTGTCAGCTGTGGCTCAGTTGGCAGCACACTCGCCTCTGAATCAGAAGGTTGTGGGTTCAAGTCCCACTCCAGGGACTTGAGCACATTAAAGCTAGGTTGACACTCCAGTGCAGTGCCGAGGGAGTGCTGCACTGTCGGAGGTGCCGTCTTTCGGATGAGATGTTAAACCGAGGCCCTGTCTGCTCTCTCAGGTGGACGTAAAAGATCCCTTGGCACTATTTCGAAGAAGAGCAGGGGAGTTATCCCCGGTGTCCTGGGGCCAATATTTATCCCTCAACCAACATAACAAAAACAGACTATCTGGTCATTATCACATTGCTGTTTGTGGGAGCTTGCTGTGTGCAATTTGGCTGCCGCGTTTCCCACATTACAACAGTGACTATACTTCGTTGGCTGTAAAGTGCTTTGAGACGTCCGGTGGTCGTGAAAGGCGCTATATAAATGTAAGTCTTTCTTTTATTTATTAGGTTTCACTCTTATTGCCTAGAACAAGGTTGTTTCAATAATCCTTTGCAAAGTTAGGGCTCTTTGGAGCTTACTGTTTGGGGGACTGCGGCCAAAAAGGCACAACGCTACACATATAAGAATATATAAGAAATAGGAGCAGGAGCATGCCATTCGGCCCCTCGAGCCTGCTCCGCCATTTAATGAGATCATGGCTGATCCGATTTTGGCCTCAACTCCACTTTTCTGCCCGCTCCCCATAACCCTTGACTCCCCTGTTGCTCAAAAGTCTGTCTCTCTCAGCCTTGAATATGTTCAATGACTCAGCTCCACGACCCTCTGAGAGAAGAAATTCCTCCTCATCTCCGTCTTAAATGGGCAACCCCTTATTCTGAGACTATGCCTCCGAGTTCTAGATTCCCCCACGAGGGGAAACATCCTCTCAGCATCTACCCCATCCAACCCCCTCAGAATCTTATATGTTTCATGTTCTGGTCATGCCATCCCCCCTCCCCCCTCCCCCTCCCCCTCCCCCCCCCCCCCCCCCCCCCCGCTCCGCATTCAGCCATTTAGGGCTACAATCTGGAAAGACACAAAGAACATGATGGAATTCACAAGTCCTCCAGTCCTGGGCCTGGGCCTTTGCCTGCTAGGCCTACGTACTAGACAACGAGCAATGACCCAACCCCACAAGATGCCTCTCTACGTAGGCAAGACAGTTGATATCCGCTTCACTCGGGTGAATTTCAAGAACAGTAAAGTGAAGTTTTTCCCAGCATGTCCACAACCAGACTAATAACCCAATGTGCCAACGTATTCTCTTGTGGAGCCACATGTTCTTTTTCTGAAGACAAAATAACCTATTGAAAAATTAAAAGCTAAATATTTTTGACAATTTATGCTGGTAAAAATCACTATCTGCTTTCACAGTAGAAGTCTAATTGGACATGGTTAGTCTGCGCATGCACAAAGTAACAACCACCGCAGTTTAGCTGGTTTAACAATCCACAACTAAATGCCACACTTAGCTCACTCCCAAGACCTGGGCTGTGATATAAAAACAGCTGTATGGGAAAACTGAAAGTGATAGTCAGCGAAAACTGAAATTCAAAGGGTCCCAGCTGAGAATCCACTATATTAATAGTGTAGATACTGGGCCACCTCAGTCTAGAAAATTTTAATCTGAGGCCAAAGGATCTGCCAGAAGTATTCATTCCCTAAATAAACAGTCAAGGAAGGGCAATCTGGACATGGAATTGCATACATCAAGTCTGCAGCGCAGAAACAGAACATTCAGCCCAACGGGTCTGTGCCGGTGTTTATTCTCCACACGAGCCACCTCCCTCCCTACTTCATCGAACCCTATCAGCATAACCTTCTATTCTTTTCTTCCTCATGTACTTACCTAGCTTCCCCTTAAATGCTATTCGCCTCAACCACGCCGTGTGGTAGCAAGTATGGTTGCGAAGAGGTGGAAAGTTTCTGGTAAATTTCTGGAAATTTTCCACGGGAAGTTTAGCTTGGGAATTTTGGGAATTTTGCCCAAAAAAGCACATGCTAGCATAATATTGTTTTTTTTTCTATTTCTTTCTTTTTTTTCACAGGTCCTCTCTTAAAATTACTAACAGAGATGGAATCTTAATTATTAAGGAATTTCTTAATCAATATATGTTTATCTTCTTACTTGGCTTGTTTTAATAATTACAAGTTTTGTGTGTGACTGTGAATAAATGTGTCCTGATTGGTTGGATGAGCGATTAGCTCCCTCTATTGGTGATGTAGCGTCGTGCGTGCACAGGTCATGCTTCCATCACATGGAGCATCAGGAAAAATTTACTCACCCTGTTGCAATCGTGCTGATCGACCGCAGTTCGACACAGAGATGAATGCCCTTTATTTCTCTGCATAGAACAATGCCACATTTACCGTTGGATGTGTGGAAGCATTTTACCCCAGGCATTAAAGATGGAAAGACAGTGTACATGTGCAAACACTGTACAAAGCCATATGTAAAGAATGCCACAAAGATGCAGCAGCATTTATCCAAATGCAACAACTTCACTCAAAGCTCACAGCAGTCAGCCCAGAGTTCCTCTGCTTCCATTCAAGAAGATGATGGTTCACATTCAGCATCAGGCTCCTTATCATCAGCAACTCCTGGCCCACTTGGAAGGTTCTTTGATACAATGGATAACCATAGCCAGAAGAATGCAGATGAGTGCCTTGCTCGAGCTGTATATGCGACAGGCTCACCCCTCATGCTCACAGCCAATGTGTACTGGAAGAGATTTTTCAATGTTATTTGCCCTGTATACTGTCCTCCCACCAGACATTCTTTGTCTACTTATTTGCTGGAGGCTGAGTATAACAGAGTCCAAGGAAAGCTCAAAGAAACGATAGAGATGGCAGACTGTGTTGCAGTTATCTCAGATGAGTGGTCAAATGTACGAGGGGAGGGCATCATAAACTACATCGTCTCCACTCCTCTCCCAGTGTTCTTCAAGAGCACAGCAACTTCCACATTCTGATCACTCTCTGGGTAGAGAAGTTTCTCCTGAATTCCCTATTGGATTTATTTATAAATTGTTCAGATAATTGGACAGATATAAATTGTTCTGTATTTTCCCTAAAATTGTTGGGTACTTTTTTTTCAGCTTAGCACTGACATACAACCGGGGTATGGCAGAATACTTTGAAAACTAATGAGCCCTTCAAATGCCTTTAGTTTTATATACACACATGAAAATAAAGCAGTCAGAAGAAAGGAACAGGCCCATGTGTACGGAGCTGTGTTCAGATACACTTCTTATTCATGGGTGTGGGGGGTGGGAAGGGCAACAATGTATGATTGCCTCAAAATAATGCTTTTAACTTCCAAAAATAAAACAAACTGTCAAATCCTGTAACAAAATACAACAAAAGTTTTATTTGGCTGTGAATTTTCTGACAAAGAGGAAGGCAGTCTACTGCACAAAATGCGATATAATGTGCAATGGTTAGTGTTCTTTTCTACAGGTCAAAAGATTTCCCCAAATACATCCGAGTCTAAGGGAAGAACAATCACCCAGAAGAAACATCTCTTTTATGGAACTTTTAATGGATTTCTGCAGAAGGGTCGGGGGATCAATGTAGGGGAGCAGAGCTACACAGGACAGGAATTCCCATCAGAAACATTCCAAAGTAAATCAGAGCAACTGAAAAAGTGAACTCTTCAAGCCGTGGGACGTCTCCCAGGTTCCTGCGCTGGACACTGCTACTGTGTGCTGGGTCCCTGAACACCTCAGCAATGGGCTTGCTCTGACATAAGAAGCTTCAGAAAGATGAACAACATCACCTGAAGTGCTGATAGAGGGGGCGGAAAATTGCTCCCATTGCACAATGCACTGCCTTTACTTTCAATCACATGACTCATTACCACTTTCAGTTCAAAAAGTACCATTTATGCAGCTTAACTCTTAACAGTTCAAAACACGATTGTTTCCGATTGATCGCCGAGTTTGAACAATAACCTGATTTTTTTTTTAAACTTACAGTTTCCTTTCGATTCTTACTTTTTAAAAATATCTACCTTTTTGCTTCTTTATTTCCTTGCCTAACTTCTGTTTAATTTCTTCCTTTTACAGTTGAAATAAATTCAGCATGGTTTGTTAAGCATAATAGGAGATATAATCTAGCTCAGGGCATCACTTAAAGGTCACTTAAACCAAAGTAGACTCATTTTACAGGCTGGAGTGCAGCTTGCAATGTATATCTTTAAGATGATCAGATTTCCTAGTGTAAACCATACAGTTATGCAACATGTTTTACAAAGTGATAGTTGGAGCAGCCATGTATCATTAAACGCAAATAATGTGCATTGAAATAAAAGATTTTTTAAAAATAACCTCAGACCTTCTACTCAGTACGAGCCAGGCTGATTCTGCTCTCAGTGCGTACAGTAGCTTGGAATAAACTAAGTTCGCTTTTGAATATAATAGTCAGGCACTTAGTGAATAAAATGTTTTTATCTTCCATACAGTGTTTGTAATAAGTGAAGCATACACAAGGAATAAAGATCTGTCACAACGCATTTGCCATTTCAGCATTGCGCCAGTGCTTAATTGAAAAATATGCTTCTTAAAAATAATCACAGTTACAGATCAAACTCACAAATTCCATGATTAAAATACTGCCTTGCTTTAAAATTACCGCTGCAAGATTGTTCTCTCGCTAACATAATTACCCTTTTTGTGTCTGTCAGCTAAAACATGGAAATTTCATTCTGCTCTTATCTTACTAGGATGCTGTAGATAGGGGGGCTGTTACCGTGCTTTGATAGTTTTATGGCTAACCTGAAAGGGTTGTGTTAATATTAGCCCATGGTGAGTGCTTGCTGGCACTTAGATGGTTTTTTTTGCTGAAATGACCAGTTTACTTTGGATACATTGACAGCTCTACTGTAAAATTTACCAGCATTAAAGGTCAGAAAAACCTCAGGTTTTTTATTCCACCCCCCCCCCCCCCAACCCCTTCTAACTCATTCCCAGCCAAAAGAGAATAAATCTCAGCGCAGAAACGCTTTTCTGAAAATAATTTATGAATGATGCACCAGTAGTGTTTGAATTGAGAAAAGGCTTTCATATCCTTTCCATTAGCTCAGATTAAGTTTTCATACAGACGCTGGGAAGCATGCTAGCAATATCCTTAGCTCGTTTTTTAATGAAAATTTTATCAGTGCCTTTTTTTTTTCCTGTTGTACACTCTGTCTCTGAATCTAAAGCTTGGCTTTGGACATGAACTTCTCTCAACCTGGCTGCCTATGGCTCTAAAGGTTTCAATATTTTATGGGCTCGGGCTAACTCAGCCGTGAGATTCGAGCTGCAGAGATTTAACTCTAATGCAGAACCATGAACGGATGAAAACTGGGACGTCATGAGTAATACATCTACCAGAGTGGGGGTGTAGTTGCAATTTTTAAAAGGGGTTTTTAGAAAGAAAACAGCACTCTATGCTCTCTCTTTATGTCCACAAAATGAAAAGCCTTCGAGCTATTACAATAATACAGGCCTTCTTTTTTTTGGTTGCTTTTCTTCAATTGCTGCTTAATTGTTGCGTTTTTTCCCTGAGTTCAGCCATCAACAAGAAAGGTTCCTAAATGTCAGGTTTCAGGAGAAATGGGCATCACATCACTTAATGTTTAGGGGGCCAAATCCATTTCTTTGCATCGTCCTTTTTTTTTGTCTCAAAACTGATTTAAAACATTTGGAAAATCTGTCTATTCAGCTGGAGTGTTCTGCTGCATTCTTCCTTGGAAACAGTGAGGTCAGATGTGATTTGTCTGATGGACTTTTTTGCTGCAATCTATAGCCATTTCCCTTGAGTCATGTAGAGTCTAGCAAAGAAGAACAGCCCTATAATGGCCCCAATAACAATGTGTTCTTTGTGTAGAAGAATCCAGGGTGAAGTGCTGGAAGGTGTGATGGGCAAGAAAAAAACATAGTTTTAGTGCTTGCTTGTATTTTCATTATACAAGTTGGCTGCACTGGAAATATTGTCTTGACAGTAGTTTTGTTGATTTCCTTTCAGAATATCGCTTCAAAGCCACACCGATTTGGAAATTTAGAAATCAAAGGAGTCCACTTTTTTTTTTGCATATTTACAAATACTGTTTATAAACATGAAATGGTTATTATTAAGAAATGTTGCTGGATAAACAGTCCTGCATTATTAGTGACTAAAATTAATAGAGCAATTAGAAAAACAATTAGGTTTATTAAATTTATATTGCTCCGGGCTGCAGCTCATATATTTAGAGCAATTTAATGCAGCACAAACACTTATCACCAAGCTGCAATGTTTTCTATTTTCAGTATCTAAAACGTGCGATATATAAATTGCAGAGAAACTGGCCGCGATTTTATCGGCACTGAGAGGGCAGGTTTGGAGGCGGGTCAAAGGTTAAAATCGTTTGATTGATGGCAGGGTCCGATCCCACCGTCAAGCCGCCTCCAAACAATTTTCCCAAGTGTCGGGTTCCCGATTTGCACGTTGACCCGACACCTAGCGGTGGGAAGAGGATTAAAGCCACTTACCTGCCTGTTAACAGGTACTTGATACTTGTTAACAGGCTCTTTTTTAATTTTGCCGCTTCTGCCTCGGGTTTCCCGACGTCCGGACACCACGCCAGGTAAGTGTGGCGTGTTGTGAGTCTGCTGTAATGTTACTGCATTGATGACAGCTGCAGAAGTGGTGTGAAGGATCCAATGGTGCACTGGTGAGTTTCAGAGGTAAGAAAATGTTGGGAAATAATTTTTAATGCATTTACACATTTCTTTAAGTAACAAGTCTAGTGCCACCTCATTGGGAGAACCTCTCTCACCAGTGACAGATCGCTTCTGTAAACTCACCTGCAGCTGCCATCTGTTCCAGCCGATGGAGCGAGTCACTGGAGAGCCTGGGTGCAAGAGCTCACCTTTGTTCAGTGATTGTCAGCGTTTGCAGCACCTCAATGCAGTCAAACACTGAGAAATGAGCTGTCAAAGAAAAATTGTGTGTGGTCTCTTTAAGAAAACCGGCAGATGACACATCATCAAATGACGTCATCTGACCGGTTTCCTATTAATTGGCCGGCAAGCCCGCAGGGCGGGCTTAACAAGGTCAATCAAGGCAAAATCACGTCCGTGGGCCGGATGCAGTTGGGGGCGGGACTGGAAGCCGGAAACCACCTGACCCGCTCCCAACCCGCATCCAATGACAAAATCGCGGCCACTGTTTCATCCTTCATTTACTAACCACAGATCTGCACATTGCATGTGAAACCTTCTGTTAAATATTACAGTTCCCTTCTGATACAGATTATCAAATAGCCAACTAATTTAAATTGCCTAAAGCCTTATTCATACAACCAGCATAGCATGGATATTAGCTTCTGCACTTCAACGTGCAACCCGAAAGTACATTTCAGACTACATTGCTGAAAAAGACTTGATTAAAAGTATTAAAATTGAAGTATTCAGTACAGATATTGTTATGGTGGCACGATTGATTTAGCGATCACACAGAACTTCTGCACTGATGGCGAAGTACGGGCATGAGCCGATCGATATCCTCTTCCTTTTAGAAATGGCACTCGTGGTCCAAAGCATCATGGTATTGCATTATGCGCCACTTTTGCATCGCGCGTGTTATGGGCTGTCGTCACTTCTCTACTCCATGGCAAACTGCTCAGTTTACACTTATGTAAATGACCTATGACAGGGCAGTGAGTATCGCACAATCTGCTCTAGTTACTAGTGTGAAACACAAAGACCCCCTCCCGCATGATACTAATACGACCACATTTTTCCACCACATTAAAGCCGGAAGCTGCAAACAAAATAAAAACCCCTAGCTGTGCATGTCAGTCGGCACCAGTCCCCAAAGCACTGAAGACTCCAGGGGAAAGCACAATCCCAAAGGACCTGCAGACAGTGAGTTAGTTTATAGACCAGGCTGACACACACTGCTACCACAGATTCAGATTCAACAAGCAGATGGTGTATAAGCAGGTGCTGGACATGCTGTGTAGGAATAGTTTAAAAAGAATGTCTGGAATATTCTGTACACCCAAAGATTATATCAGTGGAAATAAAGATGGCAACAGCGCATCTATTCTATGCCGTTGATAGATTGCAGGCTTCATCCATTTTTACCACTGGTATTAGTCAAGTGTCAGTATCAAACTGCACCTTTAAGGTCACTGCTGCCTTGCTCAGGAGAGTTGACCATTACATCCGATTCCTTTTGGCCCACGGGTGGAAAGACAGAACTAAATGTGAGATTAGTTGCAGGATTTCCAAATGCCCCGAGAGCTATCCACTCTCCGTGCACCTTCACTAAATTGAATCGTTTTTAGGTGATGGCAGGTGTGTTACGCAGTGAACGTCCAATTTGTATGACTACCTGTAATAGCATCAAAAATGTGCATTCAATTTTCCCCAGCTCCTGCCAGGACTTCCTCACATATAATCTAGACTGGGGGTATCTAGCAGCTAGTCTGTAATTATTCTCAGTTCTCAGGTAGACGTTCTTTGTTTATTATCTACAGTGTTCGCAGCACTCGCTCATTTTATACACACACAAGTGCTTACGGTAGGCAGCCTTGGCTTCTACCTCCAGTGCCACATTTCCAAACTCCAGCCAGTGGTTTGTTTTATATTGCTGCTTAATATGTTTTGATTTGTTAAAATACATCTTTTTTTAAACGTGTAAGCTGCTATAATGTCAAAGTGAATTCCAAGACTGGGATTTGGAACTCTTGGAGCTCTCCCCCCCCAAAAAGCTGTTGAGGCTGGGGGTCAATTGAAAATTTCAAAACTGTGATTGATAGGTTTTTGTTAGGCAAGGGTAGTAGAATCATACAGCACAGAAGGAGGCCACTCGGCCCATCATGCCTGTGCCGGCTCTTTGAAAGAGCGATCCAATTAGTCCCACTCCTCTGCTCTTTCCCCATTGCCCTGCAAATTGTTTCTTAAGGGTTACGGAACCAAGATGGGTAGATGGAGTTAAGATACAGATCAGCCATGATCTAATTGAATGGTGAAACAGGCTCAAGGGGCTGAATGATTTACTCCAATTCCTATGCCCGTATTTTTTTTGCCAATCACTAGTCTAAACTCAAAGGAAGCCTGTGCGGTTTAAATTCTGGGTGAAAATTTACACCCACTCTGAACCTGTGTAAATTAAGGAAATTTGTGTTGCACTCTCTTTGGGATGGGGTACATGTGACACTGTCCATGGTCACACAGGTAAAACGGCCATGGAGGCGAAGAACAGGAAGATAGCTGGCACCTGCTGAATTGTACCAAATAAATGGCTGTTATTTCTTGACAGTCACACAAGCAGCCTTGTCACCTAAAGTGAAACTGGAAATAGCCCTCAAAGTTTCAAGAAAGATTCTGATAAGAGATCTTTTGCCAGTCTGGAAATAGTGACTTCTGACCTTCCAAAGTTTCCCATGGAATCCTTTGGCCACCAGGGCACCGGGGACATCAGGTTCATGTTCTCCACCCCTACTTTGCTGATGGGGCATGTGGTAACCTGATTGAGGTCTCAGAAGCAGGTTCCGTTCCCAGCAGGTTTACTTTTATTATGTTTCCTCTCGTGTTGCTCAGAGCACCATTGTTCCATGTGTCTGCTTCTCTGTCAAACAGATCAACGACAGTTATCAGCTGGGAGTATGGGTTGTATTCCATAGTTATCGGTGGCCTGTCCACAATCTGGGCCATAGCCTGCCAGAGTTCTTGCTGGATCTCCTCAGATCCGTTCACCTCTCCTGGCCATGAGCTCCAACTTCACTTTGATACATTTCTCTAGAGTTGTGTTAATCCTGATCTCCAGACAGCCAATATTCCTTCTGGTGTTGTTGGAGATGGTTCAATTCTGTTCTGGGTTGTGCCATGTTTTCCACTGAGATGGTGGCCTTCTGTTATAAGCCTCTTACAACCTATACCTCTCTATCAAATATCTATAACCACAGTGACTTCACAAAGATGGATAAAAAGAAAAAAAAAGAAAGACTTACATTTATATAGCGCCTTTCACGACCACCGGATGTCTCAAAGCGCTTTACAGCCAATTAAGTACTTTTTGGAGTGTAGTCAGTGTTGTAATGTGAGAAACGCGGCAGCCAATTTGTGCACAGCAAGCTCCCACAAACAGCAATGTGATAATGACCAGATAATCTGTTTTTGTTATGTTGATTGAGGGATAAATATTGGCCAGGACACCGGGGATAACTCCCCTGCTCTTCTTCGAAATAGTGCCATAGGATCTTTTACGTCCACCTGAGATAGCAGACAGGGCCTCGGTTTAACGTCTCATCCGAAAGCTTAATTCCTTATTTGTGGGTTCTTGAAACATCTTGGGCTTGAATGCACTTCATATTAGTTCTTTCTGGAGTCCTAAAGGAACTAGTCAGTCGGTGTACCCTATATTACCAGTAACTCTAGGTCAAACTGAGTATTTTGGATGGCACCTTTGCAAGTCCAAGACATATGTCCACACTAACTACTGTAGGCCTTGGGGTACAAAACGATTTTCTCAACACTGTGGTGCAGACCTTATCCCTGGAGCACTCAGTGAGTACAACAGCACCTTATCAGCATACCTCTGTTCTTTGAATGCATTTGAGGTGCACAATGACCAGATGTTCCTCTGTTCCCTTACTCCAATCGTATAGCATACAGCCTGTGTTAGATTGAGAATTGAAATGTAGATGGAATTGATAGCAGCAGTAGGAAACACATACATTTTGTTAAAAGCCAATATCATAATCAGTCTTTTTCTAAATATTCTGCCTCAGCTTTGAGAGAGCGATGGCTGCAAAAACTACGGAGTGCTCCTACCTGGTGCCGGTCTTTCATTGGCTTTGCCAACACTTAGCATTCTGTTTTGTCAAACACTCTTCCCTGGTTTGTCCAGCTGTTTCCCCATCCATGTGAGCAATCTGGCCTGTACATCTTTACCCTGGTTTGGTGAGTCAATAACTCGAGGGCATAAGTTAAAGAACAAAGGAAGAATTAGAAGACATTTATGCAACCAGAGAGGTGTTAGGACACGAGTGCCTTACAGAAACAGTGATGGGAGCAGAATCCACAATAGCTTTTAAAAGTGAAGTGGCTAAATATTTGAAAAATAAAAATTTTAAATGTACGTGCAGGGGGAAGGAGCTATGTGGATATCTGTTTCAGAGAGTGAGCACAGGCACAATGGCGTCTCTCTGTTCTATTAAATTCTATGGCCTAGAAATTCGATGCCTTAACGCCGGCTGTTAAGGCATCGTAGAAAAAAATGGCAGCCGCCTCGCTTCCGCCCAGGACACGGTGGCTGCCATTTTGGTAAGGGCCAAAACACTGCCGTTGACAGCGCTGGCCTCTCAAATTTAAATAAGCAGATCGTGGCACCATGACTGCTAATTTGGACAGTCTTGCTCTCCACTATGCTGTGTCCTAACCACGCACAGAAAACCGTGCTTGAAGCAGCCCTGCAGAGACTCTGGGCTGGATTTTGAATGACCCATGGAGTCGGGTTTGGAGGCGTATGGGGGGTTAAATTTGCGGGGTCGGGGGTCCCCGACCCCATCCCGACTCCATCCCGCCTCCACGCAATTTTGACAAAATCAGTCGTGGGGTTCCCGACTCCGTCCCACCTCCAAGAGGCGGGAGAGGCCATTAAAGCCCTTAACAAGCCCTAAATTGGCTCTGTAATGCCATTTTGAAACGTTTTAGCTAGTTTAACCCTTTTCTGGCGTGAAGTACGCCTGGTGTGAAACACTCCAGTGAAACCTGGCGGGAGCACAAGTGGATAGTTGACTATGAGCTGCAGGTCCACTATTACAATGGAGATGTGATGAAGGTAGTAGTAGTATTAGGTCTGAAAGTCGCCTCTGATGCTGCTGCATTGAATGTGTTCAGAGACTGCCTGGCCTTTGCTGTGAGAGGACTTGGATGCAAAAAAATTCATTCTCTCTCTCTCTCTCTCTCTCATATATACATCCAGGTCCACTCACAGCAAAAGCCAGGCAGGTCCTCTCTCACCAACATCCAGTCAGTCTCTGAGACCAGGTAGTCTGACCTGCAATGCAGCAGCAATGATGACATCATCAGAGGTGACTTTCAGACTGAAACCACTAATTGGTTCATGGGTTCCCACATGCTGGAACTCAATTGCCCAATTAAGTGAAAATTGCATCATTCATCCACATTAATCTGGAGTCGGGGGGGGGGGAACACGAAATGCGGATGACACGACCCCAACCCGACCCCAAGACAAAATCCAGCCCATTGTCAGAGCTTCTTAAAGGGACACACACATCCTTCAGATAAGTTTGCATTTCATCTTTTGGACTTTTAAAAATATTTTATTGAAGTAGTGGCTTGGTGCAATAGATGTTAAAAGTTTTTAAAGTGTGCAGGGAGTGCAGGGAGTGTTGCTGGACGCTTGCAAGGCCTCGGATGGTAAGGGATGGACTCTGAGAAGACAGAAAATACTGGAAATACTCAGCAGATCAGGCAGCATCCATGGAGAGAGAAACAGAGTTAACGTCTCGGGTCGAGATACTGCCTGACCTGCTGAGTATATCAAGCATTTTCTGCTTTTATTTCAGATTTCCAGCATCCGCAGTATTTGGCCTCTGAGAAGACCACTTGCTCACAGTCCTGGGGGACACATGGAGATGAAGCAGAGGCAGCAATGAGGACAAGCTGCTCACAGAGGGAAGAGGAAGAGGCAGAAGAGAAAGGCACAGAAGAGGAAGACAAACAGGAGGAGGAAGCAGAAGAGGAAGAAGCAGAAGTGGAGGAAGCAGAAGGAAGGATGTAACCCAGACAGCCCTTTCTAGCCAGGATATCCAGGATGGAATCATCCACCTGCGTTATGAGTGAACACAACCCCAATTTCCCTTTCAACATTTGTCCCACGCCTTACCTTCCCTCTGTTACTGACCATCACAGCGTCCTCTTGGCCACAATGCTGAAATAAAAGCCACCACAAAGCAAACTTTCCAATCCAACTTTATCCATATATGCATCCAATATGACATCAAGAAATCAACTAATCACCCTTGTGCATCCCCTTAGGGACTATCTTGTGTGTTGTAGTGATGTAACGCAGTACTACCCCAGTGGCTGCAGCGTGGCTGGTGGAAGGCTGCTGACTTTCAGTGGGGGACATTGCAGACCTTGAGGAGTTGGTGGCTGGGAGTGTCAAATGGAGTGACGGTGTTTCTTCTTCTTCTTCACGCTCCTCTCCCTCTTCTTGGTCAACCACTTGCTGGGCAGGCTGCATTTCTTGGGTGTCTGAAATGAGGAAGGCACAAGGGTAGAGTTGTGGTTAGGGGAGGGTAGGAAAGCAAGAGCTGCATGCTTACACCATGTGCAGCTTGTAAATCAGAAGATCATGGCCCAGAAATTAAACATGGATGGTTCCCGCGGGGGTAAGGATTCCCCGCGATATCGCACTCCGCGCCTACCTTTTTGCTCCGGGCCCACACGAACTTTAGTTTCAAAGGCTCTCTCTGTTGGAACCATGCAGTGCTTGCGTGACCCAGAGGCGCAATTAGTTTGTGCGAGCTCTGGGATCACGTGATTCAGTTAGAGCCAATGGCAGCACACCATCTTTCATTCATAGTTTTGACGGCAAGAGCTGTCAAAGCTATGAATACTACACACCCCCAAAAGAACAGCTAAACCTCAATTAGATTTTTTTTAAAAGCCATCACATTAATAAAATAAGTATAGTTAAATAAATTAACCACTTTAAACAAAAAATTAAATTTTTTAAAAAGTTTAAAATCTTTTTAAAAGTTATAAAAATAAACTTACCTTTCTTTAAAGTCTCTAAAAAAGATAAACCTGTTGAAAAAAATTTAAAATAACACTTAATTAACTACTTACCTTGTTAAAAGGGGGTCCTACGCCTGCTTTCTTTGTGTGTAAAATCTTCACCACTTACCTGCGCGTTCAAAGCTGGAAAAAAAACTAAGTGCACTACGTGCGCACAGCCTGTAGTGCGCACGCGGTTCACTTAGGAACCGCCCCCTTTTCAATTCACGAAGTGCCGGTTTCCTGCGCATGCGCAGTGCATGCAGGAAACCGGCAATTTGGGATCTAATACGTGAGAGTACACAGTGCGTACTCTCGCGTATTAGGTTTAATTTTCGGGCCATTGTGGGATGAGGGGCAAGTGGGATGTGGGGCAAGTGGGATGTGAGAAGGAAGATAACTTAGGAGGATACCGGCATCTTGTATCCTTTCAGCCCCGCCGCTGGCCAGGGGCTCAGCCATGCCTCTGCCAAGAATGGCCAGCACCATCTCCTCCAAGGGGGTGAGGTGAAGTTAGGAATGTGAGGTGTGCCTCGTGATTGGTAGAGATTGTTGGTAGGTGAGTGATGGGGGCAGGGGGTGGTGCAATGAGCAGTGTGTGAGGCTAGTGGTGCAGTTGCTAGGAGATGGCTTTTGAAGATGCATTCACTGACCTTGACCACTCGTCTAAGGTCATGAAACTTCTTTGGTCACTGGAGCCAGGTCGTGGGGGCAACACTGCTGGCAGTGACGTCCTCGGTGATCTGGTCCTACGTCATTCTTTCTGGAGGGCCTCCTGGCCCCCTGTGGGTAGAGGACCTTTCTTACAGTGTTGATCCCCTGCACAAAGCTGGAGTGCTGCGTGTGAGACCCTGGGTGCCCTTCCCTGGCTTGTTGAGCCATTTGTGTTAGTGCTGAAGCACATTTACCATTTTTTTACGTGCAGAAGGCAGTTCAGCTTTCGGAGTTGAAGAGTGCCATTTCAGAATTATTTTTAATCTTTATTTTTTTTAAGAAGGCAGTTGAACTCTAAAGGGCTAAAGACTGCCTATTTTTAAATAATTTTCTTTTTCATTTTAGAAGGTAGTTTCCCCTTTAAGGGCTGGAGACTGCTTTCTAAAATGACAGGCTAGCTTTAAGACAATGCTGCCTCGCTCCAGGGACACTACGGCCTCGCTACGTTGGGCCTCCTGCTGAGACTACAGCCCGAAACAGCGTGTTACACGGTAGGTCTGGCACTCAGATCATTTAAGCCAGCGGGCGGCACCAAAATACCGGTGCTGCCAGCGCTCTTTCTGCTGGTGGCCGTTAACCTTGGCCCGTGGTGGCACCGACCGTTTCCGGGCCGAATCGAATTTCCAGGCCGATGTCTCTATGTTTCCTTAGTGACTACTGGAGCCTCACTACTCACAAAGTAAATTGGAAGAAAGAGACAGAATTTGCAACTGAACTGCTTCTTTTAAACAAAACAAAAAGTAGTATTCCTGCTGTCTACAAGAGAGGAATCTGTTGCTAAGGATGCTTCTGTGGGTCGAAGGGCTTGGGGTTCAGCAGTTCTTTCAAACACCTTCCCAGATTTCCCCATGTCATTCTAGTTTTGGTTTGCGAGGCCTAGAAACCCTCGGGCCATGACCTGGCATAGCTCCATCTCTCCTGATTTGGGGTTCAGGAGATTTCCCTGGCTTTCCCAGTTTCCAAAACCTCTTCCTGGTTTTCTCCGTTATTTTAATCATGGAAGCCTGGCCTGCTCTACTCAGCCTCCTACTGCCCTGTGCAGCACTCTCGTAGGCCACTTCCTGGTCCGGCACACAGTCACACCTCGATGTTCGACCCAGCCAGCGCTAAACACCCTCCTGGCGGTGCCCATAATGGAGGTGGATTCCACTTGGTCCGGGCGTTCAGCAGCAGGAGTGTAAGATTGGATTCGTACTGGGTTCATAGTCTTAATCCCAGCACCTGACTGGCCACAATGAACTACAGGAGCAGCAGACGTGTACTGAGACCTGAAATCCTTGGTTCCGGCTACTCGAGGTTTTGTCCTTTGCAAATTAGGCACTACAGTGAGTTGACTTTGAGGTCTAGGCTCCTCTTACAATACCTGCACATTGTGCTGTACATTACTGTTCTGAAGTGTGTCCTCTGGAAAAAAAATGCTTACTGTGTCATAATGATGTATTGCAGCAGTGTGTTAATAAACCTTAGAGAGTTTCTGCAGGTATGTACAAATTAGTCTAAGGATTATTTACAAAATACTATAGAGTTAGCAACACAGGCACAGCACCTTTAAATTGCTGAGATTTAGCAATGTTGTGCACTCATTAGCAGTCTCTTGGTATTTCCCACCCTGATTAGTGTGAGAGGGTTGTTAATATAGTACGCTGTCATTTACCTTTAAAACTAAAATTAAGTATGAACTGGGGCTTACATGGTGCGCACAGTGTTCTGCATTTGCAAAGAGGCAGATTTTTCACTGCTAGCCTTTAAATGAATGTGTTAAAAGACATTTATCCTGCTATGTAGTTACACACCAATCACAATGGAGGGATGGAACAACGAATCCGCCAGAGTTGCACTGATGTACGCCAGCAAATGGGTATCAGGCATATTACGCGGTGAATGTACGGACTGTGTTCCATGGTCATATGACGTGAGAAAGAAAAGGTAAATGACAGGTTAAAAATTTGTAAATACCACAATATAATGCAGCACAAAAATCTAGACTGACACTCCAGAGCAGTACTGAGGGAGTGCTGCACTGTCGGAGGTGCCGTCTCTAGGAAGTGACGTTAAACCGAGACCCAGTCCGCTCTCTCAGGTGGACGTAAAAGATCCCATGGCACTATTTCGAAGAAGAGCAGGGGAGTTATCCCCGGTGTCCTGGCCAATATTTATCCCTCAATCAACATCACCAAAACAGATTGGCCATGAAATTGGGAGGTTTAACGCCATGCAACGCCTGAATTGATGCACGATCTGTGATTTTCAACATTGCCGCTCTTGATACCGCCCTCTCCAAACCATGCACAGAAGAACGTGCGTGCAGCAGTACAACAGAGACGCTGCCTACGCTTTTTAAAGGGACTCACAAATCTTTCAGGTAAGTTTAGATTTTTGCATCAGGACTTTTTTTTACATTTTATTGGAGTAGTGACTTGGTGCAATACATTAAAAAGTTGTTAAAGTGTGCAGGGACTGCAGGGAGTGCTGCTGGATGCTTGCAAGGCTTTGGCTGTTAAAGGAAGGCCTTTGAGAAGACCACTTGCTCCCATTTCTAGGGGGCTCTAGTTGCAGCCCCCTTGGGCTGCAGCATCACACGGAGATGGAGCAGAGGCAGCAAAGGGGACAAGCTGCTCACAGAGGAAGAGGAAGCAGAAGACGAAAAAACAGAAGAGGAGGAAGCGGAAGGAAAGAGTCCCTTTCTGGCCGGGATATCTGGGATGGAATCATCCACCTGCGGTACTGGTGAACACAACCTCAATTCCCCTTTCAACATTTGTCCCACACCTTACCTTCCCTCTGTTACTGACCATCACACCGTCCTCTTGGCCACAATGCTGAAATAAAAGCCACCACAAAGCAAACTTTCCAATCAAACTTTATCCATATATGCATCCAATATTACATTAAAAAATCTACTAATCACCCTTGTGCATTCCCTTAATGACTGTCTTTCATGTGCCTTTGCCTATCCTAGTGCTGTTACGCAGAGCTGCCCCAATGGCTGCAGCATGGCTGGTGGAAGGCTGCTGACTTTCAGTGGGGGACACTGCAGATGACCTTGCAGGCCGACCTTGAGGAGCTGGTGGCTGGGAGTGTCAAATCAAGTGACGGTGTTTCTTTTTTCTTCTTCTTCTTCTTCTTCACTTTCCTCTCCCTCTTCTTGGTCATCCATTGGCTGCACAGGCTGGATTTCTTGGTTGTCTGGCAGTGACGGCCTTGGCGATCTGGTCCCACATCCTTCTTTCTGGAGGGCCTCTAGGTCCCCTGTGGGTAGAGGACCTCTCTTCCAGTGTTGATCCCCTGCACAAAGCTGGAGGGAATCGTTCAAGATCTTGAGTGCCTTTTCCCTGGCCTGTTGAGCCATTTGTGTTAGTGCTGAAGCACATTTTGCATTTTATATGTGCAGAAGGTAGTTCAGCTTTAAGAGCTGCAGACTGCCTAGTGCTGAAGGATTTTAATTTTTTTTTGCAGAAGGCAGTTCAGTGTTAAGACTGCCTTGAAAAGGAGCAGGCTGGCTTTAAGTAGTCATTTGGATGTGTGCTCCTATTATTTTAATTAGCAGGCAGCACCAAATTGACGTGCTGCCTACGCTTTCTGAATGGGCGCGGGCATATCTTGCATCATGGTGCCTGCGCCCGTTTACGGGCCTTATCAAATTTCACCTCCATTATCTGGTCATTATTACATTGTTGTTCGTGGGACCTTGCTGTGCACAAATTGGCTGCCGTGTTTCCTACATTACAACAGTGACTACACTTCAAAAAGTACTTTATTGGCTGTAAAGCACTTTGGGAAGTCCGGTGGTCGTGAAAGGCGCTATAGAAATGCAAGTCTTTGTGTCTTTCTTTCTTTAAGTAAAGCCACATGGCAGTGACATACTAAAGAAAAAGAACTGTAATTCAGACTGTTATAGTTATACTCGTAACCACAGTCACTGAACAAATAAAGGATAATCCTTTGGCACAAAGAAAACATAACGTAGATTGACTTTTTTTAAGTCACCAAGCCAACGTCTCTTTGTTTGTTGTACGAGATTCTCTTGGCTATAGTAGAACAGTGATAACTGCCACTTGTCCTTGGAAATAAAACACTCCTGTGCTTTGATTAAAAGCTTTGGCCTGTGACATTCGTATTTTTCAGTAGGAGAGTAATTTATTGCCTTATACACTGTGGACAAATAGATGCCATCACTTAAATGAAGACAACTGGTACAAATAGAGGATTTGACTATGGCTTGGGACTGCCCTAATAAATCAGGTGTTCCCGCCTATGGGAAAACTGTCATTTTCTCTCTTTTGCTCTCTCCTTCTCGGCATTAGGCGAATGGTTAACTTGCATCTCATTATCCCTTTTCATTTTGTTCATTCTGTTAAGGTATTATCTGCCGTAACCACTTTAACGCTGTAAATGAAGGAGAGAATTATTTTAAATGGTTACACAAATTATCAGAAATTAGTTCAAAAACAAAATACTGCGGATGCTGGAACTCTGAAATAGAAACAGAAAATGCTGTAAACCACTCAGCAGGTCAGGTAGCATCTGTGGAAAGAGAAATAGAGTTAACGTCAGGTCAACGACCTTTCGTCAGAACTGGACTGGCTGTCAAGAGCCAGCGAAGGTATCGGATAAAGAAAAGCAGATCTGATGCAGAGTAGGTTGGAACGTTCTGTGTAATGAGGGACATCACTACAAATGGTAGGAAGGGATACGTGGGGACCACCTCTGGTACCACACCATTCCTCCTCCTACAATTTGGTGAAAAGCTTTGTTTTCAGAATGAAATCTCAGCTGCTTCTCTCTTCCAGACTTTTGGGCAGAGGAAATACAACAACTAGGAACAAGATTTTGAAATTTAGAGAGAAAATTGGTTCACAGAGTTTGTCTAGATCTTAAAATCACAAATCACAAGAGGCTGTCAAATTCTCTATAGCATTACATTGAGAGCAGGGTAGGTAACTGCATCAGGCGTGTGCACAGAAAAAATCCAATTATTCATGAGGACAGGAAATGTTGCCACTAATTTTGATGTAGCAGGTGGGTAGGACCGTAAGACGACAGGTTTCATTGGAAGGTTTTGAAAGGTTATAAGTAAGCCTCCAGCTATTATTGGTATATTTGATTAAGCCCAATATTTACTTCACGAATGACAAACTCCAAAATTAAAAATTTTTCACGACCTCAGGACATCCCAAAGCACTTTACAGCCAATGAAGTACTTTTTGAAGTGTAGTCACTGTTGTAATGTAGGAAACGCGGCAGCCAATTTGTGCACAGCAAGCTCCCACAAACAGTAATGTGATAATGACCAGATAATCTGTTTTAGTGATGTTGATTGAGGGATAAATATTGCCCAGGACACCAGGGAAAACTCCCCTGCTCTTCTTCGAATAGTGCCGTAGGATCTTTTACGTCCACCTGAGAAAGCAAAGGGGGCCTCGGTTTAATGTCTCATCTTTTGAGCTGATTTCAGGAGGGGAAAAAAAGTACAAACCAGAAGGCCTATTTGTAAAAAAAATACATTTGGTTATCTATATTATAGCTTTCCTTAAATTGCATTTTTAAAATCACATATTTAGTTGCATTTTGCTTTTAGTTGGCTCTGGAGACAGATAGCTAACTGGAAAGTGACAAACTGTTCTGACACAAGTTGTCCATAACCTGCCTATTATTTAACATTATTTTTCTTACAAAATTACAGCTGCCTGGAAATAACAATGTCATAGGACTTTCTCCAATCCCTTCTTCACCCACTTACAAAAATGGCATGTAATAGCAGATGGACTTAGATTTTATTAATGTGGCCTTTACTATATTGTACCTTGATGGGTAGCAAATTGCCCCTTATGATTGCTGATGTCCTTGAAGAAACATTTTAGTATGGCACTATTATATTAGACCAAAGGAGCCTCGATGCACTAAATCCCCACGTCAAATTAGACTCCATCAGACAGAGAACTTTAGGTTCCATAAAATCATGATTCCATATTCAAGACCATTGTTCTAGAGGCAGAAATTGACACAAATTAGATGAAAGTTCCAAGTGAAATTGCACTCTTTGGTCTTTGCTGTGTAGCAATAACACTGCCCGGAGCCATGCTTTCTGTAACCTCACTTTGCACAAATGACTTGGCCGGCACTGATGTATTGACGCAATTGTGTCCATGAATGACATTAGGGTTGCTTAGAAAAAGGAAGAAAACAATGAAAACAGAATCGAAAAAGTACTTCTGAAAATTACCTTTCCCAGTGAACTCTCTCAAAGTGCTTTGATATGGCTGAAGGTGGTTTTAAGTTTAAAATGTCAAAGCAGCACAGAGAGAAATTGATGGAAAATGTAAGGGCAGTATGTGGATATTTGATGCATTCAGTGGATTAGGACTCTCCAGCTCAAACTGATTACTAGCTATGCTTTCTGCTACACGAAAAAAATGGCTGAAACCCCTACACTGAATTACGGCTTTGATTCCGCTTTTATCAGTGCAGCAGATTTCCTCAGCGGTATAGTGGCTCGATGGAGAAAGTTATAAAGGTAACAACGTTTTGCTTTCATTTGCAAGTAGCAAAATGGCTAATGATTGTATTCTCTATCAACATGAATAAGCAGATGAAGTTTGGGCTGGTCGGTTGTAAGTCTGGGGGATGGATTTTTTAAAAATTTGTTTATGGGATGTGGACGTCGCTGGCAAGGCCAGCGTTTATTGCCCATCCCTAGTTGCCCTTTGAGAAGGTGGTGGTGGGCCGCCTTCTTGAACCGCTGCAGTCCGTGAGGTGAAGGTGCTCCCACAGTGCTGTTAGGGAGGGAGTTCAAGGATTTTGACCCAGCATGAAGCCTTCAACTCCTTCTCACCAGCTTTGTAACTAAGCCAAAGGCAATAAATCCCAATTGCCCCACCCATTTAGGGATGCAACACCACATCAAAATTAAAGCCTAGTCCTGTGATTATTGTCTTTCTGTAAAATAAAAGGAGGAAGAATTGCTCTGATCATTATGTGCGGCAACATTGGGGTAAATTTTTACCTTCCCCACCTGGGTGGTAATATGGCAGAGCAAATCGCCCACCCATGGTAGAAGCCCCCCTTCATCCCCACCTCCCCGATTTTCATCCCAAATGGGTGGATGCTGGATGATTGCCCAGGTGGGGAAGGTGAAAATTTACCCCATTGTAACATATTCTTTTCGAACGTATTTATGCTGTCGCAACACATAGAATCATAGGGGGGAAAATTCGTGGCCGCCACTAGCGGGTTAACGGCCGCTGAAAATGGACGTAGCGCTACCCGAGAAAAATTTGCGCTGGGGGCTAAAGATTTTTAGCCCAGCGGAGCTTTTAAACGCTCTGAATTAATTTGTCCATGACGATAACAAACCACTCCAGGTACAGGTATATTGTGTATAAGTAAAACAGGTTTATTAAGTACTTTACATCCAGTACAAAGAAGTAATACTTAAAAAGATGATAGTCGCAGTCTGTTCCTCCTAAACCCCGGCGTGCCTTCCGGGTGACTGTGGCGCGGTCTCTTTAACTCTTGCTGTATTCTGTTGACTGAAGCTTCTCATCCTCTGGTTTTGCGCTGCTTTCGGTGTTCAATAGCTGTACTTTCATACCCTTTTCTCCCTTTTGCCTACATGGCAGTTAGTAACCGTCTGGTATCTGTTAATTTTAACCCCCCTCAACAGTCATCTTGCGACCTCGTTACTCATCCTCCCAGTCCTCTTTTCTTGTATACCAAGCTATCCTTATCTGAGAACTTTACAAAGGCAACCTTCACACGTTCTTCAGATGTTTTACTCTAAACAGTTCTAGATATTTTCAGCTGGTTCTGCAGTTTCAGAAGATAGGGAATGGTGACTGTCTCTGGAACATCACTGAATTCCATGTCTCCTACTATCTCCTGATTCACTCAGTGTAACAGAACCTCTCATTACTTCAGCATATTTAACAGGGTTAACCCAGGTTGGCTTAATTTCCCATCCTGCTTTGCTTCACAGCCGTTTGCCATTTTATACAGGCTTCAGGTTTTTAACACACATTGTCATATATTACAGTTATTTAACAATGGCTTAAAATCTTAACAATGTTTACTAAATCCTACAGGTATGCTCTATCTTACAAATGCGCTAACTTATAGCGTAATGCATTCCTGGTGGCATTAGTACAGGCATGGGAGTTGAAGTTACCATCCTGAAGTGGTGTTCCAGCTTCTAACAGCCTCTGGGAGCGAGGCTATGGAGTTCGCAAGGAATTGTGAGCAATTAAAAGGGCTATGAATTAAAGGGGCAATGCGTTCAGAACTAATCAAAATTAAAAAGAAGTTCCAAAAGGGAGTCTTCAGCACTTAAAGCTGAATTCCCTTCTGAACCTCAAAAAATGGGGAAAGTGCTTCAGCACTAACACAAATGGCTCAGCAAGCCAGGGAAAGGGCACCCAGGGTCTCGCACGCAGCACTCCAGCTTTGTACAGGGAGTCAACACTGCAAGAGAAGCCCTCTACCCACAGGAGCCAGGAGGCCCTCCAGAAAGAATGATGTGGGACCACATCACCGAGGCCGTCACTGCCAGCAGTGTCGTTCCCCCACCACCTGGCTCCAGTGCCCAAAGCAGCTTCATGACCTCAGACCACTGGTCAAGGTCAGTGAATCCATCTCCAAAAGCCATCTCCTACCAACTGAACCACTAGCCTCACACACTGCTCAATGCACGACTTCCTCCCCCCACCCCCAATTACTCAGCTACCAACAATCTGTACTAATTACAAGGCACATCTCCCATTCCTAGCCTCACCTCACCCCCTTGAAGGAGATGGTGCAGGCCATTCCTGGCAGGGACATGGCTGAGCCCTTGGCCAGAGGCGGGACTGAAAGGATACAAGATGCTGGTATCCTTATACATTATCCTCCTTCTGGCATGCACCTCTTGCTTTCCCGCCCTCCCCTCACTACAACTCCACCCTTGTGCCTTCCTCATTTCACACACCCAAGAAATGCAGCCTGCCCCAGCCAGTGGGTGACCAAGAGGAGGGAGAGCAGAGTGAAGAAGTAGAAGAAGAAGAAACACCATCACTTGATTTGACACTCCCAGCCACCAGCTCCTCAAGGTTGACCAGCAAGGCCATTTGCAGTGTCCCCCACTGAAAGTCAGAAGCCTTCCACCAGCCATGCTGCAGCCACTGGGGTAGCTCTGCATGACATTGGTAGGATAGGCAAAGGCACACACAAGACAGTCACTAAGAGAATGCATAACGGTGATGAGTTAATTTCTTGATGTCATATTGGATGGATAGATGTATAAAGTTAGATTGGAAAGTTTGCTTTGTGGCTTTTATTTCAGCATCGTGGCCAAAAGGACGATGTGATGGTCAGTAACAGAGCAAAGGTAAGGTGTGGGACTAATGTTGAAAGGGGAATTGGGGTTGTGGTCACTGGGACCACAGGCAGATGATTCCATCCCGGATATCTCGGCCAGAAAGGGACTGTCTGGGTTGCATTCTTGCTTCTGCTTCCTCCTCTTCAGCTTCTTCTTCTTCTGTTTCTTCCTCTCCTGCACCTTCCTCTTCCCTCTGTGAGCGAATGCTGTACATCTGAAATGACAGCATAAAATGCTGGGAATACTCAGCAGGTCAGGCAACATTTTGACCTGAGACATGATGAACTCTGTTTCTCGCTCCACAGATGTTGCCTAACCTGCTGAGTATTTGCAGCATTTTCTGTCTTCTCAGAGGCCTTCCTTTACCATCTAAGGCCTTGAAAGCATCCAGCAGCACTCCCTACACACTTAAAAAAAAACTTTTACCATCTATTGCAGCAAGCCACTACTTCAGTAAAATAAAAATAAAAACCAGTCTAAAAGCTTAAATACCTGAAAGATGTCTATGTCCCTTTAAGAGGTGCTGACAGCACCTCTGTGAGTCTGCTTGCATACCGGGTTTACCTGGCATGCTGAGGACCCAGTGCGGAACTCAGCACTAGAGTCGAAGTTCGCCGTGGTGATGTTAAGTCGGTGTTGCACGCCGACTGACCACTCCCCCATACTTCTTAACGGCGGCGTTATCGGGCCTGGGAAAATGGAGGACGTTGCGGGACCTGCTGGTGAAAGAGCGGTGGCCGCCCTCTCTCACCATTTATTGCCAGTAATGGGTGGCGTTAAGCCCCTGAATTTTTAGCCCATAGAATTTTACAGCACAATATGAGGCCATTTGGCCCATCATTCCTGTGCTAGCTCTACAAAACAGCCATCCATTTAGCCCCATTCCCCATCCCTTTTAAATTTATATTTATCCACATCCCCACGAAAGCCACTGCAGATTCTGCTACCACCACTGTTTATGTGAGGGTATTCGATGCCTTAATAACCTTTTGCATAAAAAAAAATTCTCCTAACTTCTCCCTTCGTTCTTTTTTGTGATGATCTTAAATATATGTCCTCCAGTTGCTGACTCACCAACCAGTGGAAATAGTATTTTTGCCGATTTACCTCATCAACAGCCTTCATCGTTTTGAACAAAGTGACTGCAGCGATTCTTCCTGTGGAGTTTCTCTGTCCATTCCTCCAATCCACAGACATTAATGTTGTGTAACAGATCACAGCTGTCATATCACGAGTGGGAAATGAGTGTTTTTATTTTAATGAGTTAGAGCTAATTAACATTATAATGGGCTGGTTCATTGGATCTTTTTCTACCTTGTGTTTTTCTTGTTTATTTAATAGATCAGGTCATTATTAGTGATTTTTTGAGTTTGCAGCTGATCTGTAGTGGAAAATAATATGCATTTTACTTTGCAAAATAGACATTGCATTGAAATCCTGTATTGGTTAAATAAATGTCTGCAATCTCATGAAACAGTAATAACTTTCTTTCTGCTAATGCTTTTTCATGTTGTTTTGTTTATTTAATTTGATTTGGACAAAAGAAAATCAATTTCGGTAATAAGATGGAGTTTTCCGTGTAATGTTATGTTTGGAATGTGTTTTGCGCTCAGTGGTGTCGAGTGACAGTCGACATTGGCTGCATGCAGATCTCTAAGAAGCATGTGTCTGTACTAAATAAAGTCAGCCCTACCTTTTCCAAGACTTTGAACCAGTGCGTTGCAATCTACAATTCATGCATTTTGAATTGTGTAAATTGATGCCAGTTAGGAATAAGCGCCAAAGGCTTTCTGAGTTTGCCTAATGAGACCGTAAAATCTCAGGGTATTTGCAAAGTTCTGTAAGCTAAATCTATGATCCCACAAGCTGGCAGACATGGACACATTCTCTTCCCCCTACCCCTCTTTAGAATAAGCCGTTCAACCGAGGCCCCATCTGCCCTCGCAGGTGGATGTAAAAGATCCCGCGGCACTATTTGAAGAAGAGCAGGGGAGATCTCTCCCCCCCACCGCCCCCCCCCCCGCCTCCCACCGTGTCCTGGCCAACATTTATCCCCCAACCAACACTGGGAACAGATGATCTGGTCATTTATTTCACTGCTGTTTGTGGGAGCTTGCTGTGCGCTAATTGGCTGCCGCGTTTCCTACATTACAACAGTCACTACACTTCAAAAGTACCTCATTGACTGTAAACGTCCTGAGGTCGTGAAAGGCGCTGTATAAATGCAAGTCTTTCTCTCGCTGTACCAGAAGGGTGCACGGACATATACTCACCCCCTGCAGCCGAATGGACCCATCACAGGCTCCAGCCAGTGTCGTGGGGAAACAGACACTCAGCTGCATATATATGGATTTTACTTCCTGGAACAACTTGCCTTTAACCTGACGTGCACAAAGTGAGCTATAACTTCAGATTTCCACGTGCAAGCTCTTGGTTGGTGTTCAGTTCAGGAATTCCGAAAACATTCAGGGAGATGGGGAATAGATTTCTTTAAAAAAAAACAACAAATCGAAACGGACTCAGTCCACGGAATGGCCAGTTCCCCAGCTCCCACAGAACTCCATCCAGCCTTTGAGCATCTTAGAGGCTGTGAATCTACTCAGACAGCAGCTGAACCTCAAATAGTAGAATGGAGTGGGGGTAATACTCCTGGCACCGTGAGAATGTACCTGTGCACTATGATGGCAGCTCCCATGGGTGTGAAAGGTTGTGTGAAAAATCACCACAGCCGGGTTTACAGCAGACTTTAGATCAATTCAAGGTCACAGTTCAAGGTTTAATAAAAGTTTAATTGCCAAACTTTATTCTGATGACTTTGAGCTCATGCATTTAACAACTTATAGACCAGCTACCACTGAAATTTTGATTGTGCATCAATGTTTTATTGCCTAATGCAACTCATTAGATATTTAATGGAGAAATGCTTGCTCAGGGCTTAATGTGGAAAGATGAGAAGTGGTGGTATAGGAGTGGAATACTGAATGACTGAGAATCTGAGGACTGCCTTCCTCCCCCTCCCCCCTTGTCCCAGGTAATATAATGCAGGCACTTCTTTCAGAATTATGGCCACTAAGCTCAAATAACAAGGAATGTATTTATTTTATTGCAAACTGGCAGGTCCCCTGTGGAATTGCTTTGTTGTATTTTCGAATGATGGAAGCATTATTCCATGTAACTCGCAATAAATTGTACAGCCGGTAAGGTAGAGCTGAGTGTAACTCAAAGAGTTCCCTTAAGGCCACAAGATCTAATCGACGTGCCACACTGTGGTCAATTAAGGGCGGATCCTGAGGTGAATTCGAGACCAGAGAAGAAGAATAAAAGCAGGATATGAGTGGAGGTTTATGTTTTCTGTTTTTTTGCTGCTTAAATGTGACATAGAAACTAGCATATACGACGAAATGTGATGTGCAACATACGCATCTCAAAACTTTGTTCTTAGGCAGTCCCTCGGAACCGAGGATGACTTGATTCACATTAAAAATGAGTTCTCAGGTGACTGATGAGTCCAATGTGGGACCTACAGTCTCTGTCACAGGTGGGGCAGACGGTGGTTGAAGGGGCGGGTGGGTGGGGTGCTTGGGTTGACGTGCGCTCCTTGCGCTGTTTGCGCTTGGCTTCCGCTTGCTCCCGGCGAAGAGACTCGAGGTGTTCGGCGCCTTCCCGGATGCTTCTCCTCCACTTTGTGCGGTCTTGGGCCAGGGATTCCCAGGTGTTGGTGGGGATGTTGCACTTTTTCAAGGAAGCTTTGAGGGTGTCCTTGAAGCGTTTCCTCTGCCCACCTGGGGCTCTCTTGCCGTGTCGGAGCTCCGAGTAGAGCGCTTGTTTTGGGAGTCTTGTATCGGGCATGCGGACGATGTGGCCCATCCATCGGAGCTGATTGAGCGTGGTCAAAGCTTTGATGCTGGGGATGTTGGCCTGAGCGAGAACACTGACGTTGGTGCACCTATCCTGCCAATGGATTTGCAGGATCTTGCGAAGGCAGCGTTGGTGGTACCTCTCCAGTGCTTTATAAGACACTGGTGAAGCTCCTGTGGCATTGCTTATGGCGAGTTGGTGGATGCGCGGCTTTCTAACAATAGGCTGTTGACCGTGTAACATAGAGTGAACTTTATCAGCCCCGTAGTGACTGAATAAGTGAAATTGCATTTTTGATACAAGTACTCTGGCATTTTTTTTTGGCGATCGAATCTGGCCTTAGTCATCAATATTATATCCGAGCATTCATTTTTTATCTCAACTTTTTTTAAATCTCTTACCTTTAAGGAGTGTATTATGGCAGATAAAATGCATCAAGTCGGAGGTAGGTAATGGGATCGGGCAGGGAGAAGGTTGCCCAGCAGGTGATGGTGAATATTGAAACTAAGAGAAAAGGTGGTCGGGCTGGGGAACGCCAGCTGGGAAGGAGTGGGAAGGCAGGGGTTGGGAAGGAGCAGGAAGTGGCTATGCTGTTCCATAAAGGGGGAGCGGGAATGGGTGTTGTCTGGAAATGGGATAAAGAGGTGCATATATTGAGTGAAATCACTTGAAATCCTTGCAACATATCTGACAGTAAAGCAAGTGTTTTTTGATTGGAAAAATGAATAAAGAAAGAAAGAACTTGCATTTACATAGTGCCTTGCACGATTTCAGGACATCCCAACGTGTTTTGCAGCCACTTAAGTACTTTTGAAGTGTGGTTACTGTTAGGAACATAGGAACATTGGAAGAGGAGGAGGCCATTTAGCCCATCGAGCCTGTTCCGCCATTCAATGAGATCATGGCTGATCTGCGACCTAACTCCATATACCTGCCTTTGCCCCATATCCCTTAATACCTTTGGTTAACAGAAATCTATCAATCTCAGATTTAAAATTAACAATTGACCTAGCATCAACTGTCATTTGTGGAAGAGAGTTCCAAACTTCTACCACCCTTTGTGTGTAGAAGTGTTTTCTAACTTCACTCCTGAAAGGCCTGGTTCTAATTTTTAGGCTCTGTCCCGCGGAATTGGGAGCTTTAGCGCCTGGCCGTTAAGGCCAGTTTGGCAGAAAAAAATGGCGGCCGCCTCGCTTCCGGCACGAAATGCGTCAGCCGCCATTTTGGGCAGGTCAGCAGTGCTGCCGTTGCCTGCATTTGCCACACATATTTAAATGATGCAGATCGTGACGTAAATTGGCGTGAATCGCCTGAATTGATGGATGATCTGTGATTTTCGACATTGCCGCTCTTGATACTGCCCTCTCCAAACCACACAAATAAGGAAATGGCGGACATGTTGAATAATTACTTTGCGTCAGTATTTACAGTAGAGCATACCGGAAACCCCAAGGAAACTAATATTGAATCAGGGACAGGGACTCAACTAAATTAACGTAAGCAAAATAACAATAATGAAGAAAATAATGGCACTAAAGAGTGACAAAGCCTCAGGACCAGATGGTTTCCATCCTAGGGTTTTAAAGGAAGTAGGTGAGTACATTGCAGATGCCTTAACTATAATCTTCCAAAGTTCTCTCGATTCAGGAACCGTTCCTTTAGATTGGAAAATTGCACGTGTCGCTCCGCTATTTAAGAATGGCAAGAGAGGGAAACCGGGGAATTATAGACCAGTTAGCCTAACATCTGTTGTCGGGAAATTGCTAGAGTCTATAATTAAGGTTAGGGTGACTGAACACCTTGAAAATTTTCACTGATCAGAGAGAGCCAGCATGGATTTGTGAAAGGTAGGTCATGCCTGACAAACCTGATTGAATTTTTTGAAGAGATGACTAAAGTAGTGGACAGGAGAATGTCTATGGATGTTATTTATATAGACTTCAGAAGGCATTTGATAAGGTCCCTCATAAGAGACTTAACTAAGTTTGAAGTCAATGGAATTGAAGGCAAATTATTGACCTGGTTGGGAAATTGGCTGAGCGGCAGGAGAAAGACAGATAATGGGCAAGTACTCTAATTGGCAGGATGTGAATAGTGGTGTCCAGCAGGGATCTGTGCTGGGGCCTCAACTATTCACCATATTTATTAACGACTTAGATGATGGGATAGAAAGCCATATATCCAAATTTGCTGGTGACACAAAGATAGGTGGCATTGTAGGCAATGTAGATGAAAGCATAAAATTACAAAGGGATATTGATAGATTAAGTGAATGGGCACAACTGTGGCAAATGGATTTCAATGTAGGCAAATGTGAGGTCATCCACTTTGGACCTAAAAAGGATAGAACAGGGTACTTTCTAAATGGTGAAAAGCTAAAAACAGTGGTGGCCCAAAGAGACTTGGAAGTTCAGGTACATAGATCATTAAAATGTCATGAACAGGTACAGAAAATAATCAAAAAGGCTAATGGAATGCTGGCCTTTATATCTAGAGGACTAGAATACAAGGGGGTAGAAGTTATGCTGCAGCTATACAAAGCCCTGGTTAGACCACACCTGGAATACTGTGAGCAGCTCTGGGCCCCACACCTTAGGAAGGATATATTGGCCTTGGAGGGAGTGCAGCGTAGGTTTACCAGAATGATACCTGGACGAGGAGAGATTACACAAATTAGGGATGTATTCCCTAGAATTTAGAAGGTTAAGGGGTAATCTGATTGACTTTTTCAAGATATGAACGGTAACTGAAAGGGTAGATAGAGAGAAGCTATTTCCGCTGGTTGGGGATTCTATGTGAGAAGTTGCACAACACCAGGTTATAGTCCAACAGCTTTATTTGAAATCACAAGCTTTCGGAGCGCTGCTCCTTCGTCAGGTGAAGTCTGACCTGACGAAGGAGCAGCGCTCCAAAAGCTTGTGATTTCAAATAAAGCTGTTGGACTATAACCTGGTGTTGTGCGACTTCTCACATTTGTCCACCCCAGTCCAACACCGGCATCGCCACATCATGGGGATTCTAGGACTGGGGGCATAGTCTAAAAATTAGAGCCAGCCCTTTCAGGAGTGAAATTAGGAAACACTTCTACACACAAAGGGTGGTAGAAGTTTGGAACTCTCTTCTGCAAATGGCAATTGATGCTAGATCAATTGTTAATTTTAAATCAGAGATTGATAGATTTTTGTTAACCAAAGTTATTAAGTGATATGGGGCAAAAGTGGGTATATGGAGTTAGGTCGCAGATCAGCCATGATCTCATTGAATGGCAGAACAGGCTTGAGGGGCTAAATAAGAACATAAGAACATAAGAAATAGGAGCAGGAGTAGGCCAATCGGCCCCTCGAGCCTGCTCCGCCATTCAATAAGATCATGGCTGATCTGATCCTAACCGCCAATCTACTATCTATCACAGAACCATCTCCTGCATCTAACAGAATTGCACACACGAAATAGGAGCAGAATCAGGCTACACAGTCCCTGGGCCCGCTCCACTACCCACAGGGCCATGACCGAACCGAACCTAGACTCATGTCCAAATTCCTGCCCGCTCCCCGTAACCCTTAATGCCCTTTACTTCTAGGAAACTGTCTATTTCTGTTTTAAATTTAATTAATGTTGTAGCTTCTACAGCTTTTTGTGGCAGCATATTCCATGGACCTACCACCCTCTGAGTGAAGTAGTTCCTCCTCATCTCAGTTTTGAAAGAGCAGCCCCTTATTCTAAGACTATGTCCCCTAGTTCTCGTCTCACCCGTCATCGGGAACATCCTCCCCGCATCCACCCGATCCAACCCCTTCACAATCTTATATGTTTCAATAAGATCGCCTCTCATTCTTCTGAACTCCAATGAGTAGAGTCCCAATCTACCCAACCTCTCCTCATATGACCACCCCCTCATCCCCGGGATTAACCGAGTGAACCTTTTTTGCACTGCCTCGAGAGCAAGGATGTCTTTCCTTAAGTAAGGACACCAAAACTGTATGCAGTATTCCAGGTGCGGTCTCACCAATACCTTGTACAACTGAAGCAATACCTCCCTATTTTTATATTCTATCCCCCTAGCAATGAAAGCCAACATTCCATTTGCCTTCTTAATCACTTGCTGCACCTGCATACTAACCTTTTGAGTTTCGTGCACCAGGACCCCCAGATCCCTTTGCACTTCAGTACTCTCCAGTTTCTTGCCATTAAGATAATAAATTGCTCTAGGATTTTTCCTGCCAAAGTGCATCACCTCACACTTTCCAGTGTTGTATTCCATCTGCCAAATCTCTGCCCACTTACTTAGCCTGTCTATGTCCCCTTGCAGGTTTTTTATGTCCTCCTCACTCACTACTTTCCCTCCCATCTTTGTATCATCTGCAAATTTTGATATGTTACACTTGGTCCCTTCCTCCAAATCGTTAATATAGATTGTGAAGAGTTGGGGACCCAGCACTGACCCCTGTGGAACACCACTAGTTACTGATTGCCAGTCTGAGAATGAACCATTTATCCCAACTCTTTGCTTTCTGTTAGATAGCCAATCCTCTATCCATGCCAGAATATTACCCCCAATCCCGTGATTTTTTACCTTAAGCAATAATCTTTTGTGTGGCACCTTGTCAAATGCCTTTTGGAAGTCTAAATACACTACGTCCACTGGTTCCCCTTTATCCACTCTATATGTTACTTCCTCAAAGAACTCCAGCAAATTTGTCAAACATGACTTCCCCTTCGTAAAACCATGCTGACTTTGTCCTATTAAATTATGATTATCCAAATGTCCTGTTACTGTTTCCTTAATAATGGACTCCAAAATTTTACCTACCACAGATGTTAGGCTAACCGGTCTATAGTTACCAGCCTTCTGTCTACTGCCCTTTTTAAATAAGGGTGTTACATTAGCAGTTTTCCAGTCTGCCGGGACCTTAGCGGAATCCAGGGAGTTTTGAAAAATTATTACCAATGCATCTACAATCCCTACCGCCACTTCCTTCAAGACTCTAGGATGTAAGCCATCAGGTCCAGGTGATTTATCCGCCTTGAGTCCCATTATTTTACCGAGTACCACTTCCTTAGTGATTTTGATCGTGTTTAGCTCCTCTCCCCCTATAGCCCCCTGTTTGTCCAGTGTTGGGATATTCTTAGTGTCCTCTACTGTAAAGACTGATACAAAATATTCATTCAGTGTTTTTGCCATCTCCATATTTCCCACCATTAATTTCCCGGTCTCATCCTCTAAGGGACCAACATTTACTTTAGCCACCCTTTTTCTTTTTATATAACTATAAAAACTCTTACTATCTGTTTTTATATTTTTTGCTAATTTACTTTCATAATCTATCTTCCCTTTCTTAATCAATCTTTTTGTTATTTTTTGCTGCCTTTTAAAGTTTTCCCAATCCTCTGTCCTCCCACTAGATTTCGCTACCTTATATGCCCTTGTTTTTAGTCGAATACTATCCTTAATTTCTTTACTTAGCCACGGATGACTGTCCTTTCTTTTACACCCTTTTCTTTTCAGTGGAATATATATTTTTTGGAAGTTGTAAAATAACTCCTTGAATGTACACCACTGATCATGTGTCGTCTTACCCTTTAATCTATTTTCCCAATCCACTCGACTCAATTCCGCTCGCATACCTTCATAGTCTCCTTTATTCAAGCTTAGCACGCTTGTTTGAGATCCAACCTTCTCACCCTCTAATTGAATATGGAATTCAACCATGTTATGGTCACTCATTCCAAGGGGATCCTTTACTAGGACATTTTTAATTAATCCTGTCTCGTTACACAGGACCAGATCTAAGGTTGCTTGCCCCCTGGTCGGTTCAGTTACATACTGCTCAAGAAACCCATCCCTAATACACTCAATGAACTCATCCTCAAGGCAGCCCTGCCCCATTTGATTTGTCCAATTAATATGATAGTTAAAATCCCCCATAATTATAGATGTTCCCTTATTACATGCCTCAACTATTTCCTGATTGATACTCCGTCCAATAGAGTTGCAACTGTTCGGAGGCCTATAGACTACGCCCACTAATGTTTTTTTCCCCTTATTATTCCTTATCTCCACCCAAACTGTTTCATTATCATGATTTTTTGACCCAATATCATTACTCTGTATTACAGTGATTCCTTCCTTTATTAACATAGCCACCCCACCTCCCCTTCCTTCCTGCCTGTCCTTCCTGATCGTTAAATAACCTGGTATGTTTAATTCCCAGGCATTGTCACCCTGCAGCCATGTTTCTGTAATGGCCACAATATCATAACCATATGTAGTTATTTGTGCCATTAACTCGTCTATTTTGTTACGAATGCTACGTGCATTCAGATAGAGAACTTTCAAATATGCTTTGTGGCACTTAGTTCCTGCTTTTTCACTTTTTACCAGTTTACCTTTTACTCCACACACTCTGTCCCTTCCTGCCACGCTCTGATTTGTGATTCCCCTACTGCTACCTATGTCTATGACCCTCTCTGTTGTCATTTTTATTTTTTGCTCTCTTGAAACCTCCCCCCCACTAATTAGTTTAAAGCCCTCTCCACAGCCCTAGTTATTCGATTCGCCAGGACACTAGTCCCAGCACTGGCCAAGTGAAGTCCGTCCCAACGGAACAGCTCTCTCCTGCCCCAGTACTGGTGCCAGTGTCCCAAGAAGCAAAACCCATTTTTCCCACACCAGTCTTTGAGCCACGCATTCAACTCCCTGATTTTATTTACCCTAGCCAAATTTGCTCGTGGCTCAGGTAGTAATCCAGAGATTATTACCCTCGAGGTTCTGCTTTTTAATTTGGCCCCTAGCTGCTCAAACTCCCTCAGCAGAACCTCTTTCCTTGTCCTATCTATGTCATTGGTACCAACATGGACCACGACAACTGGATCCTCCCCCTCCCACTCCAAGTTTCTCTCCAGCCCAGAGGAGATGTCCTTAACCCTGGCACCGGGCAGGCAACACAGCCTTCGGGACTCTCGCTCTTGGCTGCAAAGAACCCTATCTATCCCCGTAATGATACTATCCCCTACCACTACAACATTTCTTTTTACTCCCCCCACTTGAATGGCCCCCCTTACCACGGTGCTGTGGCCAGGTTGCTCATCCTCCCTGCAGTCCCCGCTCCTATCCACACAGGGAGTAAGAGCCTCGAACCTGTTGGACAAGAGCAAGGGCTGCGGCTCCTCCAACACTACCTCCTGGATCCCTGTACCTGCCTCACTCGTAGTCACACCTTCCTGTCCCTGACCACGGGCTACTTCTGAATTAGTTACTCTAATTGGTGTGACTACCTCCTGAAACACGGAATCCAGGTAACTCTCCCCCTCCCTGATGTGTCGCAGTGTTTGAAGCTCGGACTCCAGCTCATCAACACGGAGCCGGAGTTCCTCGAGCAGCCAACACTTACTGCAAATGTGTTCACCGTGAACATCAATGGTGTCCACCAGCTCCCACATATTGCAGCAGTAACACATCACCTGCTCTCCCATTCTATGTAATTAATTAAAAATGTATTATTTACCCTTCAGTTAATTTATGCCAGCAGTCTCTGCTACACCACAGATACCCGAGAAACAATAAAATTGAAGTTTTGTATAAAAAAAAGAGAAATACTCACCAACCAATCACTTACCTGCTTTCTGGTGACGTCACACTTCGATTATTTTTACCTCTCTCCTGCTCTCGGCTTGGTGAAAGCCTACCTGGTCGCTGCCGCCTTTTACCGCCGCCGCCTCGCCGCTGTTGCTCCACCCAGGTCCGCCGCCTCTGGTCTACTCCTGTTCCTATGTTCTTACGCATGGAAGAACATGCATGCAGCAGTACAACAGAGATGCTGCCTGCACTTCTTAAAGGGACACACAACTTTCAGGTAAGTTTAGATTTTGCTTTTGGACTTTTTTTTAACATTTTACTGGAGTAGTGACTTGGTGCAATACATTTAAAAAGTTGTTAAAGTGTGCATGGAGTGCAGGGAGTGCTGCTGGACGTTTGCAAGGCTTTGGCTGTTAAAAGAAGGCCTCTAAGTACACCACTTGCTCCCTGTCCTGGGGGCTCTAGTTGCAGTCCCCCTTGGGCTGCAGCATCACATGGAGATGGAGCAGAGGCAGCAAAGGGGACAAGCTGCTCACAGCGGGAACAGGAGGAGGAAGCAGAAGAGGAAAAAGCAGAAGAGGAGGAAACGGAAGGAAGAAGCCTTTCTGGTGGGATATCCGGGATCGAATCATCCGCCTGCAGTACCAGTGAACACAATCCCAATTCCCCTTTCAACATTTGTCGCACACCTTACCTTCCGTTACTGACCATCACAGCGTCCTCTTTGTCACATTGCTGAAATAAAAGCCACCATAAAGCAAACTTTCCAATCCAACTTTATCCATATATGCATCCAATATGACATCAAGAAATCAACTAATCACCCTTGTGCATTCCCTTAGGGACTGTCTTGCCTGTGCCTTTGCCTATCCTAGTGATGTTACGCAGTGCTACTCGAGTGGCTGCAGCATGGCTGGTGGAAGGCTACTGACTTTCAGTGGGGGACACTGCAGATGGCCTTCAGGACAACCTTGAGGAGCTGGTGGCTGGGAGTGTCAAATCGAATGGCGGTGTTTCTTCTTCTTCTTCTTCACTCTCCTCTCCCTCTTCTTGGTCAACCACTGGCTGGGCAGACTGCATTTCTTGCGTGTCTGAAATGAGGAAGGCACAAGGGTAGGGTTGTGGTGAGGGGAGGGTGGGAAAGCAAGGCTTATACCATGTGCAGTTTGTAAATCAGAAGATATTGTGGGATGAGGGGTAAGTGGGATGTGAGAAGGAGGATAACGTATGAGGATAACGGCATCTTATATTCTTTCTGCTCCACCGGTGGCCAAGGGCTCAGCCATGCCCCTGCCAAGAATGGCCAGCATTGTCTCCTCCAAGGGGGTGAGGTGAAGCTAGGGATGTGAGCTGTGCCTCATGTTTGGTAGAGATTGTTGGTAGGTGAGTATGGGGGTGTGGGGCGTGCTTTGAGCAGTGTGTGAATCTAGTGGTGCAGTTGGTAGGAGACGGCTTTTGAAGATGCATTCACTGACCTTGACCACTCGTCTGTGGTCATGAAACATCTTTAGGCACTGGAGCCAGGTCCTCGTGGTGACACTGCTGGCAGTGACCGCCTCGGCGTTCTGGTCCCACATCATTCTTTCTGGAGGGCCTCCTGGTCCCCTGTGGATAGAGGACCTCTCTTCCAGTGTTGACCCCCTGCACAAGCTGGAGTACTGCGTCCGAGACCCTGGGTGCCCCTTCCCTAGCCTGTTGAGCTATTTGTGTTAGTGCTGAAGCACATTTAGCATTTTTTATGTGCAGAAGGCAGTTCAGCTTTAAGAGCTGCAGACTGCCTAGCTCTGAAAGACTTTTATTTTTTTATGTGCAGAAAGCAGCTCAGCTTTAAGAGCTGCAGACTGCCTTGAAGAGGAGCAGACCAGCTTTAAGTAAAGCTAGCCTAGTTCCAGCATCGAAACCTTGGGCCCCTGCTGAGCGAACAGCCTGTCAGCAGTTCGTTCCTCACTAGGCTGTGCGCTCCTATCATGTTAATTAGCAGGCAGCACCAAATTGATGTGCTGCCTGCACTTTCTGAATGGGTGCAGGCATATCTCACATCGCGGTGCCCGTGCCCGGTTTTTTGCGCTATTGAATATCACACCCCTAGACTCCCCAACCAGTGGAAATATTATGGGGGAAAATTCAGTTGGTTTGCATGTCCCGTTAGCGCCTTAAGAGGGCGCTAATGGGGCGCAAAGCAACCAGCACCCGGGCGCGGCGATATTTGCACCGCTCACGAAATTGATGACATTTTGCGGCAGCTCTAAACAATACCGCCACGATCTCCTGCGCCGGCAGATCGTGACGTCAGTCGAGTGTGCAGTCAGTCGAGTAGCGCCCCAGACCGGATATTGAGTGGCGCCCCCTGTCTTACTGCCTGCCACTAGCAACGACAGGTTGAGGGGAGCGTTTTGCAGTCGGGAAGGGACTGGGGGAGCGCTATTTAAGGGCGACCACTTCCTGCCTTTTTTTGTCGGCGACATTTTTGCACCACGCATTCTGAGTGAGAGAGAGAGAGACTGCAGGAAATATTCAAAGCTGTGTTGAGGAGTTTTGGGTACTGAGCAGCACTTTGCAGGTTCTTTTTGATTTGATCTTCCTTGCATCGATTTAGAAGAGACTATGGAGCTGCACTCTGAGCTCTTTCCCTGTGCCTCTCCATTGTTCTTTCCAACAGATTTGATGTACAGGTCTCTCCAGGCTGAGATTCAAGGCTGCAATGAGCAGGATGTGGATGGAGAGCAAGATAGACCCTCCCCTTTAAGAACTGGCCGGCGCCAGTGTGTCTGTGTTCCATTGCTGACTGACATCACATGAGCTTCGGCAGCGCTCTGAGGTAGCGCCTCACTCCTCGGCGTTAGCGCCTTAAGAGAGGTGTGTAGCGCCTGATTTAGCGCTCCAATCAGCTCCAGGGGCGATAGAAGCCAAGTTCGCAGTCGGAGGTGATAATTAGCGCCAGGCGCTAAACTTTGCGCCTGGCCGATAATTGCGCCCCAAACGGGATGATACCGAATTTCTCCCCCAATCTCTCTATCTATCCTATCAGTTCCCCTTAATATCTTGACAACTTTGATCAAATTACCCCTTAATATTCTAATTCCAGGGAATACAACCCTAGTTTGTGTAATCTCTGATCATAATTTAACCCTTGGAGTCCAGGGGGGAGAAATTCGGTTGGTTAGCGCCTCCCGTTAGCACCTGGCAGGGTCGCTAGCCGGGCGCTAATGAAGTTGTGCCGGGGTGAGGTGAATCCAGCGCCGCACACCAAATCCAGTCGCCCCTTAGCGCCGCCGCTAGCAGTTAGCGCCTGGGGCTTTAGTGTGCAATGCTCACTCAGCGCCCGATCTGACAAATTCATTATCGCCCCCTGTCTTAGCGCCTCGCCCCGACAACAACAGGAAGAGGAGGCATGAAGCAGGCAGATGGCGGCTCCAGGGGCGATATTTAAAGGGATGAGTCGCAGCTGTCAGGTTAGTGCCGTTTCACTGCTTCCTTGTCAGTTTGCGATTGTGCAAGAGTTTAATTCAGTCATTTAAAGGTTCTTTAGTATCAGGAGTGTTGTGGCTACTAAAAATTTGTTACATTTATTCTGACAAAATTTCAAAGTGCTACACATCGTTAAATTAATGGGGGCTGTACTGGCAGTCAACCTCGCCTTCCAGGATCTACTGCGGAGGGAGCGGAGGCAGCGAGAAAGATTGGAACATGTGGCCAGAGGGAGGAGGAGGGCCATCAGGGCTCTCAACAGGAGGTCTTACCCTCAGAGAGTATTCCGACCGCACTTCTCCTACCTCCAATTAAGCGAGGAGCAGTGTATTAGAAGACTCTGCTTCAGCAAGGTGGTGGTCACCGAACTCTGCCGCCTCCTGCAACCAGACCTTGAGCCTCAGTTCAGGTCAACCACGGCTCTCTCAGTGGCAGTCAAGGTCACCATCGCCCTCAATTTCTTCACCAGCAGTTCCTTCTAGTCTGCAACAAGAGATATAGTGAACATATCGCAGTTCGCCGTCCATCGCTGCATCCAGGAGGTCACAGAGGCTCTCTACAGTAGGACAAGGGACTACATTTCCTTCCCCATCACCAGAGAGAAGCAGGAAAAACGTGTATGTGGCTTAGCCAGGATAGTGGGCTTCCCCATAGTGCAGGGCGCCATTGACTGCACCCACGTGGTTTTGCGCGCAACGCATAACAATCCTGAGGTCTTCCGTAACCGCAAAGGCTACCACTCACTTAATGTGCAGTTGGTGTGCGACCGCAGACAGCGAATCCTCAATGTGAATGCCTGCTATCCTGGCAGCAGCCACGATGCCTTCATCCTGTGCCAGACCGGTGTGCCAACACTCTTCCAGCCACCACATCAAGCTCACGGCTGGCTGATCGGAGACAAGGGCTATCCGCTCGCCACCTGGCTCTTGACTCCCCTCCGCAACCCCAACACTCCTACCCAGCACTCATATAATGAGAGCCATGCTGCCACCAGGAACATCATCGAGCAGACCATCGGGCTGCTCAAACAACGGTTCCGCTGCCTTAACCGCTCGCGAGGAGCCCTCCAGTACTCGTCGGAATGGCTGTCCCATTTCGTCGTGGTGTTCTGCATGCTCCACAAGTTGGCCATCATAAGGGCCCAGCCCTTGCTACCAGGGATTGTGGGACCACCTCAGGAGGAGGAAGAGAGGAGGACGAGGATGAGGAGGAAGAGGAAGACAAGGAGGAACAGGAGTAGGGAGGAGGCAGCCACTCAATCGGCCTTCTGGAAGGGCGGTCTGTGACTGCCTCATCAGACTGCGGTTCAAATAAATTAAACCCTAGATCCCCGTTGCTCACCATATCCCCATCATTCCATCCCTGTCGCAGACCATATCACAGCACACAGCTAAAATGAGAGACACCACAAAATCATCCAAAGCCAATTAATAAATTTATCGATAACCAGTGAACACATATTTACAACAACAGTATTACCTATTCACCCTTGTGCAATCCCTTAGTGCCTCTCGTTACTGTGCCTTTGCCTACTCTAGTGCTCCTACGAAGTGTTGGCCCATTGGCTGCAGCACGGCTGGTGGAAGGCTGCTGAGTCTCCGTGCGGGAGACTTCAGATGGCCTTGCAGGACGCCCTCGACCAGCTCTGGGCCTGGAAGGCCCGGCTGTAGACTGCACCACCTCAGCATGGGCGGCAGCAGTCTGGGCTGGCTGGATGACAGGCAGTGACAAGGGCAATGGCGGAGTGCCAGCGGTGGGAGCAGGAATGCTGTCATCCTGAGAGAGGACAGCAGCTTCCTGCTCAACTGACCCACTGCCACTCCCCCGGGGCAGCACCTCAGCATCCCTAGCAATCTGTTGCAGCACAGATTGCTGGCCTGCTGCAACACCGTGAAAGCCCTGGTCAACGGTGGTAGACCCAGTCACGACGGCAGCAGTCAGAGCTTGCGTGGCATCAAGCTGAGACTGCATGAGAGCAGTCTGAGATTGAATGGCACCAACCATAGACTGTATTACAGCACTAAGACGTTGCGTCGCTTCCGCCTGTGCTGCAATGGAAGCTGCCAGATCGCCCATCACACGCGGCATCAGGTCTGGGTCACCACGGTCTCTCTGGGAGTCCACCATCCTTTCCAGACTGCAAATGATGGGCTCCATGGTGTGCGCAGAGTTCTGTGCCATGTTGGAGGTGGACTCCTCCACGCTCCTTACCACTGCCGAGAGGCCCTCAGGCACCCTTGCAATTGCACCTATTATCTCGTGTGCATGCCCATCACCCTTCTTCTAAAGGCCTCCCCATCGAGGTCCTCGTCTGAGTCCTGTGCAGCAGAACTCGTGCGTGAATTCGCCCTTCGGGGAGCTGGCCCCCGAGCTACCCTTTCCCCCTGGCCTTAGCTGCAGCCCGTTTGCTCCCGGTGCCTCACCCTGTGCAGATCCCGCTACTATACCAGTCTCTAAAGAATGCGTAGTGCCAGTATCTGAGCTGGTGCCTGTGGGTGAGACATGCAGTGACGCGGTGTGTTCTTCCTCCTCCTCTTCTTCCGCCTCGCTCTCAATGGTACCCTCAGGGACAGGCTGCTCAGGTGCTTGCTGATTATCTGAAAGCATAAAGGCACAAGAGTCGGGTTAAGGTGAGAAGAGGGGGGAGCAGGAAGGGAGAAAGGCATGCAAACAGCATGATTAGCTGGAAAGTGGGGAAGGCTTGTGGGGTGAGGGGGAAGTGGGATGTGAGAAGAAAGAGTAGGGATGAACATACTGTTGTTGTTCCCAAGGGGGTCAACGTCGCCAGTGGCCACGGTGCCCACCACCTGGCACCCAATGATTTGCAGCACTCTTTCCTGCAGCTCAGACAGTGGTTGGGTGTCGGCTTGTCCCCCGCCTGTGTGCTCCTGCTCCCTCGTGTTGTGAGTGAGCTTGGCCTGCAAGAGAGAGGAAAGTGTGTGAGTGAGTGTGGAGCAATGTGCTTTGGAGATGTGCCTGCCATAGTTGAATAGCTGTCATTGTGTGCAAGGTGTGAGATGTGGGTGTGAGTGTTGGTAGATGGAGATTGTTGGTGGGTGAGCGCTGGGGGTGTGGTGCTTTGGGCAGTGTGTGCAGACTGAGGTTCAGACAGTGGTATGTAGCAATTGTTGAAGCATTGACTCACCCTGACCACTGAGTGAGGTTGTTAAATTTCTTCCTGCACTGTGTGTGGGTCCTGGGGACCACGGTGCTGCCCGAGACCTGCTGAGCAACCTCCCTCCACATGGTGCGGAAGACTTGCGGCGAGGGCCTCCTGCCACTTGCTGGGTAGAGCACCACCTTCCGTCTCTCCACAGCAAAGACCAATGCCTCCAACGCTTGGTCGCAGAATCTGCGAGCTCTCTCCCTGGGGTGTTGATCTGCCATAATGACACCTCCTTCTCCTTGGCCTTCTGCTGCTTGCTGAGACAGCTGCAGAACCAGCAATGCTGAGAATGAGGTTCTGCAGCATCAATGAACCTCCCCTTTAAGCACTGGAAAGAGCCTGTGGCAATGATGACTAGCGATTAGTTTGCACCTGAAATTGCTTAGCGCTTTGCATCTAACGCCACTGAGCTAGGCCGTTAGTGCTTGATTTAGCGCTCCTATCCTTTCTTTGAGCGATGACACTGAATTTTGCATGCAGCGAGATTCATTAGCGCCTGGCGCTAAATCTCAAACTTTTCAGAAGTTAGCGCCCAGTCCTGGGCGATAATAAATTTCGCCCCCCAGTTATCCTTCTAGTAAACCTACGCTGCACTCCCTCCAAGACCTATATATCCTTCCTAAGGTGTGGTCCCCAGAACTGCTCACAGTACTCCAGGTGTGGTCTAACCAGGGCTTTGTATAGCTGAAGCATGACTTCTATCCCCCTTTTGTTCTAGTCCTCTAGATATAAAGGCCAGCATCCCATTAGCCTTTTTGATTATTTTCTGTACCTGTTCATTACATTTTAATGATCTATGTACCTGGACCCCTACGTCTCTTTGGACCTCCACTAATTCTAGCTTTTCACCATTTAGAAAGTACTCTGATCTATCCTTTTTAGGTCCAACGTGGATGACCTCACACTTGGCTATATTGAAATTTATTTGCCACATTTTTGCCCATTCACTTAATCTATTAATATCTCTTTGTAATTTTATGCTTCCATCTACACTGCTTACAATGTCGCCTATCTTTATGTGGAGGGCTAACAAGGAAAGTGAATACACATTAAATGGTAGGACACTGAGTAGTGTAGAGGAACAAAGGGACCTTGGAGTGCATGTCCACAGATCCCTGAAGGTAGCAGGCCAAGTAGATAAAGTGGTTAAGAAGGCATACGGAATGCTTGCCTTTATTAGCCGTGGCATAGAATACAAGAGCAGGGGGGATATGCTTCAACTGTTTAAAACACTAGTTAGGCCTCAGCTAGAGTACTGCGTGCAGTTCTGGTCACCGCATTACAGGAAAGATGTGATTGCACTAGAGAGGGTACAGAGGAGATTTACAAGGATGTTGCCGGGAGTAGAGAATCTTAGCTATGAGGAAAGACCGGATAGGCTGGGTCTGTTTTCCTTGGAACAGAGGAGGCTGAGGGGAGACCTTATTGAGGTGTATAAAATTATGAGGGGCATTGATAAAGTGGATAGAAAGGACCTATTTCCCTTAGCAGAGGGGTCAAAAACCAGGGGGCACAGATTTAAAGTAATTGGTGGAAGGTTTAGAGGGGATTTGAGGGGAAATTTCTTCACCCAGAGGGTTGTGGGGGTCTGGAACTCGCTGCCTGAAAGGGTGGTAGAGGCAGGAACCCTAACCACATTTAACAAGTACTTGGATGTGCACTTGGGATGCTCTAACCTGCAGGGCTACGGACCAAGAGCTGGGAAGTGGGATTAGGCTGGATAGCTCTTTGTTGGCCGGCACGGACACGATGGGCTGAAATGGCCTCCTTCCGTGCTGTAACTTTCTATGATTCTATGATTGTATGTCATTGGCAAACTTGGATCTGTGGCCCTCTATCCTGTCATCTAAGTTGTTAATAAATATGGTGAATAGTTGAGGCCCCAACGCAGATCCCTGTTGGACGCCACTTGTCACATCCTGCCAATTAGAGTACCTGCCCATTATCCCTACTCTCTGTCTTCTGCCACTCAGTCAATCTCCGAACCAGGTCAATAATTTGCCCTGTTGTATTGTCGGGAAATGCAGCAGTCAATTTGCGCACAGCAAATTCCCACAAACAGCAGTGAGATAATGACCAGATAATCTATTTTAGTGATGCTGGTTGAATAACGTTTTCCTTACCTACTACAGCTGGATAAATAAATAGCACAGCTCCACAAATAAATGTGAAAAATCATTGCTGAATTCTCAATATAAAAGAAAAAGGGGACATGCTGTAACCATTTGTCTCTGTCTCTCACTCTCTCTCTCTCAATCTTTCTGTTCATCTCTCTGTCCCTCTTTATTTGCTAGAGTTTAGTTTGACTTTTGGAAGAGTTTTGCTGTCAAATGTTTACCTCAAAAAACATTCTTTACCCAGCGAGTGGTGAGAATGTATAAATCACTACCACATGAAGCGGTGGAGGCAAATAGCATAGATGCATTTAAAGGGAAGCTAGATAAACATATAAGGGAGAAAGGAATAGCAGGATGTGTGGATCGGGTTAGATGAAGTAAGGAAGGAGGAGGCTCCTGTGGATAATGTGTTGGGCCGAATGGCCTGTTTCTGTGCTGTAGATTCTATGGGGGGAAAATTCGGTTGGTTAGTGCCTCCAGGGGCACTAACGGGGCGCTAGGAACTTAGCACCCGAGCACGGCGATTTTACCACCACTCACGAAACTGACCAGTCGTTTTGCGGTGGCGCTAAACACTACCGCCACGATCCCCTGCGCCCACAGGTCGTGATGTCAGTCAAGCGTGCAACGCCCTGGTAGCGCCCCAGACCGGATATTGAGTCGCGCCCCCTGCCTTAGCGCCTGCCGCTAGCAACGACCGGTAAAGGGGAACGTTTTCAAGTCGGGAAGGGGCTGGGGGAGCGCTATTTAAAGGCGGGCGCTTCCTGCCTTTTCTTGTCGGCAAAATTTTTGGTTTTAACGCTGTCCTAAGGAGTTTTGGCCCTCAGCACCACTTTTGAGGTTCCTAAGTGCCGAGCTCTTTCCCTGGGCCTATCCATTAGTGCTTCCAACACAATTGCTTTTGAGGTCTCTCCAGGCCGAGATTCAAGGCTGCAATAAGCAGGGAGTGCCTGGCTAGCAAGTTGGCCCCTCCCCTTTAAGAACTGGACGGCGCCAGTCTGTCTGGCTTCCATGGTAATTGGCATCGCCTGAGCTTCGGTAGCGTTTGGAGGTAGCGCCTCGCTCTCTGACATTTGTGCCTTAAGAGAGGTGTGTAGCACCTGATTTAGGGATCAAATCACCTCCAGGGGCGGAGGCGATAATTAGCGGCGTGTGCTAAACTTTGTGCCCGGCCGATATTAGCGCCCCAAAATGGGCGATACTGAATTTTTCCCCCTATGTAATTCTAAGATTCACACTCTGAGTTATACTGAAATCATTTGGAAAAACAAACTCATAATTATTCAATCAACATCATTAGTCTCAAGCACTTAGTGATGGAGGCCGTGAGGGTGAATTTCCGCAGGGGCTGTCCTGCTTGTCTGCTGTATCTTTGGCAGACGAGCCACCATAAACACCTTTTACACCATATTTCCGGGGTTTGCGCGAATCTTCCACCAAGGTTAAGGCAGACTAGTAGGAGAACCGCTGTGGAAATTCACTCTCTCCGTGCTCAGTACTGTGCCACCCTATCATTTGTAATACGGTTTATTTGGAGGCAGACATGGGGAAATATCCACAAGCCACCCTGACAGCCGCTGAAGAAATTTGCCTAGCCCTCTCCTGAGCCACTAACAACTGTTCCCCTCCCCCAATGAGACAACAGCTCCAGTTTCGCATCTCTCCTCTTATTCATGCACCATCATTCTTCACACCCCCACTTGTTTTTCCTGTTCCTCCACATTCCAACTACAAAGATATCACAATAATAGATTATCAGCAGTGTTTCATTGAAACAAATCCATCTGCGTGTCTCCCGCTTATCACTAAGGTGCTTCCCTTTTACACAGAATTACATACAACATACAGCACAGAAACAGGCCATTCGGCCCAACTAGGCTGTGCTGGTGTTTATAATCCACATAGGTGTCCTCCCATTCCATCTCCCTCATCTCAGCCTTTCAGCATATCTTTCTAGTCCCTTTTCTCTCATGTACTCGTCTAGTTTCCTTTTGAAAGCATCTAAGCCTCAACCACTTCCTGTGGTAGCAACTTCCATATTCTAACCACTCTCTGAGAAAAGAAATTTCTACTTATTTCCCAATTGGATTTGTTAGTAACTATCTTGTATTTATGGCCCCTAGTTTTGGATTCTCCCACAAGTGGAAACATTATCTCTGCAGCTACCCTGTCCAACGCATTCATAATTTTAAAGACCTCTATCAGATCATCTCTAAGTCTTCTCTTTTCTAAAGAAAGAAGCCCCAACTTGTTCAATCTTTCCTGATAACTGTAATCTCTCAGTTCTGGTACCATCCTTGTTATCCTTGTTAATCTTTTTTGCACTTTCTCCAGTGCTTCTATGTCCTTTGTATACTCCTTCCCCGGCTCATTGCAGATTGTTGCTTGGAGTGGTTCAGCCAACCTAGCCTGGTGGAGCAGAAAGAGCATGTTCAAAGGGGAAGGCACAGGGCAGCAGAGAAGAACAAGTCAAAGTGTTGGGGCAGGCAGCACTGGATTTTAGCTGGCTTAAAAAATGCAGGAAAACTTGCAATACCATTCCTGGTTGAAGAACCTTCTCTTTCAATATCTACCAGCATCTTCTCTTAACTGATTAAACTTTTAGAGGCGTATTTTGTAAGGTAATCTTCTTATGCAATACTTGCATGTTTAACCACACTAAGTCAATTCCAAAATTATACTGCTTCTGTCTGAGAGCTCCTCCTTCACCGGCCTCTTTAATTTTGCTCCACCTTTAAGGCCTCAAAAGCAGCTCAGCTTCCTTTTCCCTGCAGGCCACCACCCAGCAGCATGCCAGTGTGCCCATCTAGTGGATTCCAATCAGGCCCTAAAGGAATTTGGGTGCTGTGGTGAATGTCCCAGTCGAGTGGTGTGCTCTGCCTAAATTACTCCCGGACATCCCTGGAAGAGGGATATCAGCCCCATCAGTTATTATTATAGCAAAATCCGAGCCATTATGCCAAAGTGTGGTGGACAGGAAAGACACCACGGGGGTGATTTTGCCAATGGGGAGCTTTTGGAGGCGGGGCTCCCACTTGTCGGGTTTTAGTCCCGCCTCCATCAACTTCTGGCCAACCCACCTATTTTCCCTTGATTGACCTTGTTAAGCCCGCCCAGTGGGCTTAGTAGGCCAATTAAGGGAAAGCCGGTTGCAGAGAACGTCAACGTATGACGTTTCATCTGTCAAAAAATGTTGACAGATGAATTGTCATCGTTTGACAGCTCTGTGAAGCTGACAAACAGTGACATTCTCTGTAGTTTGATGAGGTCTTGAATTCAAGACCTCATCAAACCTCTTTCTTTTGCAGAAATGAGATGGTTGTTGCATCTGAGTATGCAACGGCCATCTGTCATCTCTGCCGCGGAGGTGCGAGACTCTCCGCATACCCACCGACTGAAGCCTGCAGGAAGAAACAAAGGTAAGTACACTTTTTCTAACACTTTCCACTTACCTCAGATACTCACCTCTCCACACTTGCACCCATCACTTACCTTCATAGCACACTTTTGCACACCCTCCGACCCCCGCAGACCCACTGCTCGCCTCGGTGACCCTGGCAGGGTTCGGAGCCTTCGGGAAGCCCGCTCTTGTGTGGGTAAAATGGTGATAAGCCTATTTTCTGCCTGTTAACTATCTGTTAACAGGCAATTAAGTGGCTGTAATCCCTTCCCGCCTCCAAGGAGACGAGACCTGGCACGGGACAGCTACCCACCTCCTGGCAAGATGGCATGGAGGCGGGTTGGGGGTGGGATGGGCACCCGCCCCCAAATTCTGCCATTTTCCCGGCAGTCCCGCCTCCATACCCGCCCCCCCAGGGCTGGCAAGATTGCGCCCCACGTGTTTAATATATTGTTAGTGAATATTCCTCATGGTAAATCAGAGGTTGCACTTTTTTTAATATAAGGGTATGTAAAATATAACAACTTATTTTGGTGATAAAGTGTAGCTATGTCCCTTTACGGGTATAAAATTCTAACTGTCCTTAAGTAAACTCAGAGTGAGTTCATTTAAAAGGTAACTGCTACTCAGAATCCTGGGATTGTTTGTAGGAAGGTCAAGTAAGGGCTTGCAGATATTGTGGCTCTGGTATTTTCTGTTCCAATAACAAATGACTGCCTTTGAATTTTTTTAAAAACTGGGACAACAAAATTTGCATTAGGCAGTGCATAGGTCCATAGGGGTAAAAATTCAGTTGGTTGCGCCTCCCGTTAGCGCCTTAAATGGGCGCTAATGGGGCGTTAAGGCGCTAACGCCCGGGCGCAGCGCTGTTTGCGCCGCTCGAGAACTTAACTTGAGATTGTGCGGCGGCGCTAAAACTTACCGCTGCGACCACCTGCGCGCGCAGATTGTGACGTCATTCCGTGGTGCAACGCCCTTGGGGCGCCCCGGAGCGGAAATTGAGTGGCGCCCCCTGCCTTACCGCCTGGCGCTTCCAACGACCGGAAGACTGGAACGTTATCAATCGGTGTGGGGCTGGGGGGGGCGCTATTTAAAGGGGGCCTCTTCCTGTCTTTTTCTGTGGTCGACATTTATGCACCACTCGTTCTGAGAGAGAGAGAGAGATTCGGAGAGAGAGAGAGAGAGACTTCTACATTGACTCAACGCTTTGTGAGGTAGTTTTGCCTAGTTCATCCTAACTTTGCTGCTACTTTCGTTGCTGTACCTCATTACTTTTCTGGCAAAGAGAATATGGGGGCTGCAATGATTGGGGGCGTCGTCCTGCTCCAGCTCAATCGGAGGAGAGTGAGACGCAGACAGAGAGTGGCAATGATGGCCAGACGGAGGAGGGCCATCAGGCGCATGTACAGGAGAGCTTACCCTCCCAGGGTATATCGTGAACAGCTCTCCTACATCCACATGTCCGAGGAGCTGTGTTTGCGAAGGCTGCGATTCAGCAAGGAGGTGGTCACTGAGCTCTGCCACCTGCTGCAGCCAGATCTGCAGCCTCAGCTGAGGTCCAGGACGTCTCTGTCGGTGGCAGTGAAGGTCACAGTGGCTTTGAACTTCTACGCCACTGGCTCATTCCAAGCTGCTGTTGGGGACCTCGCCAATATCTCCCAGTTTGCGGTGCATCGCTGCATCCGGCAGGTCACCAATGCCCTCTTCACAAGGAGACGAGACTTCATCTCCTTCCCTATGACCCCAGACAAGCAGCATGACCATGCTATGGGCTTTGCGAGGGTAGCGGGCTTCCCCATGGTGCAGGGCGCCATTGACTGCACGCATGTGGCTTTGCGTGCTCCGCGAGAGAATGCAGAGGAGTTCCGGAACAGAAAGGGGTTCCATTCCTTGAATGTGCAGTTGGTCTGTGACCACAGACAGGTGATTCTCGCTGTCAATGCCCACTATCCGGGCAGCTGCCACGATGCTTTCATCCTGCGCCAGAGTACTGTGGCAGAAATTTTCGAGGCACCGCATCAGCCAGTTGGTTGGCTTCTGGGGGACAAGGGGTACGCATTGAGCACCTGGCTGATGACACCGCTCCGTGCGCCAAACACCCCTGCTGAGCTGCGGTACCAGGAAAGCCAACAAGCAACCAGGAACATTATTGAGCGCACAATCGGCGTGCTCAAACAACGATTCCGCTGTCTGGACCATTCCGGAGGAGCCCTGCAGTACTCGCCTGAGCAAGTTTCCAAATTCGTAGTGGTGTGCTGCATGTTGCACAACATGGCAATCCTCAGGACGCAGCCAATGCCACCAGGCCTTGCAGCACCACAAGAGGAGGAGGAGGAAGAAGAGGAACAGGCCGAGGACGATGATCAGCAGCAGCACCAAGGCAGGAGGGCGGCCCACAATGGTCAAACTGCAAGGGCCGTCCGTCAACGACTAATAGCAAGCCGCTTCCAGGGCCCCTGCCAGTGCTACAAACACGAATCAACCCAGCACGCAACCCCTAAGCCGGCCAAGGCACCAATAATTCCAACCACCAGCCATGTATATTTTGAATACAGAAACTTATTTATTGTACAAACTCTGTGTGTGTCAATTCCTCATGACAAACTCATAGAAATAAACACAAAAAAACAGTCAATAACATAACTGGTTCTCACAACCTGGAGATAATGTCCAAAACACTAAACAAAAGTTGGGCCATGAACCTCGGCCTTTAATAAAAAAATGACCAGCATTTTGGCACACCTCCTACTTTTTGCCCTTCGAGGGTGATCTCCTTCCCTTGCGCACTTCCCCCCTTCTAACCCTACTGCTCCTCCGTAATGGGACCTCAGTGGCTGCAGCAAGGCTGGTGGAAGGCTGCTGCTTGTCAGACCCTGACACTGCAGATGCCCCTGAAGGACGGCCTCGACCACTTCTGGGCCTGGAGGGCCCGGCTGCAGACTGCACCAACTCTGCATGGGCGGCAGCAGTCTGTCCTACAGGCGGTGGCAAGTGCAGTGGAGAAGTGACAGTGTTGGCAGCAGGAATGCTGTCATCGTGAGAGAGGACAGCAACTCCCTGCTCGCCCGACACACTGGCACTCCCACGGGGCAGCACTTCAGCATCCGGAGCAATTTGCCGGAGAACAGATTGCTGGCCTGCTGCGGCGCGGTGACAGCCCCGGGGACATGTGCACGAACCATCGAGGATGGCAGCAGTCAGTGCTCGCGTGGCCTCAATCTGAGTCTGCATGAGAGCAGTCTCAGATGGGTTCCTGGCAGCCAGTGACTGAATTGCAGCAGTAAGCTTTAGTGTGGCATCCGCCTGTGCTACAGCGAAGTGCTCCACACTCCTTGCCAGTGCCTCAATGCATTCGGGCACCCTTCCCACTGCACCCATGAGCTCAGTGTGCATGCCCACCGCCTGGCTGTTCATTTCTGCAATCAGCCGCTCCTCCTCTGCGTCCATTGCATTAGGAGTGTCTGGCATACTCTCCCTCTGGGGAGAAGGCTCCCGTTCTTCCCTCCCCCCCCCATGGCGTTGCTGCAGCCCGCTGGGTCCTGGAACTTCACCATCATCAGCCCCTTCCCCCCTGCTCCCCCGTTCTTCCCTCCCCCCCCAATGGCGTTGCTGCAGCCCGCTGGGTCCTGGAACTTCACCATCATCAGCCCCTTCCCCCCTGCTCCCCTCCGGGGAAGGCGTGTTCCCAGTGTGGCCATGGGCTTCCTCGGGAGAGGGTGGCACTGATGCTCCGGCTTCCTCTTCCTCCTCAGCTGCAGCATCACTCCCAGTGGCAGCTTCAGGGACCATCTCCTCAGCTGGTGAATCACCATCTGAAAGCAGGGAGGTACAAGAGTGGCTTTAGCGTGAGGGCAGGGTGGCAGTAAGGGAGGAATAAGTGCAGCGAGTTAGCAAGTTGGATTGAAAGTGTCAAAGGCTGGTATTGTGAGGGACAAGTGGAAGGACAGAGGACAAAAAGGTGATGACCTTACCATTGCTGTCCACAACGGGGTCGGCGTCTCCAGTGGCGACGGGACCGATCACCCGGCTTGCCACAATCCTGTGGACGCGCTCCTCCAGATCGCTGAGGGGTTGCAGCTGAAGCCGCCCTCCACCCGTCCGTTGCTGCTGTCTCCGATTATGAGCCAGCTTAGCCTGCAAGAAAAAGGACAGCATCTGAGTCAATATACAGCCATGGTCTTGCCTGCTGTGCCTCCCATAGGTGAATAGCCCTTACAATATGCAGCCATGGTCTTGCCTGATGTGCCTCCCATAGGTGAATAGCCCTTACTGTATGCAGCCATGGTCTTGCCTGATGTGCCTCCCATAGGTGAATAGCCCTTACTGTATGCAAAGTGTGGAATGTGTGTGTGTGTTTGATGAAAGGGCCATAGGTGTTGCATGAGTGTTGTGCATTGGGGTTTTAAGACCCTCTGGCCATAGAGTGAGGTTGAGATGGAGGGATGGAGAGGTATTGAGAAAAAGCCACTCACCCTGACGACCCGAGTGAGGTCGTTGAACTTTTTGCGGCACTGGACATGGGTCCTGGGCACCATGCTCCTGGAGGAGACGCTCTGAGCCACCTCCCTCCACACTCTTCTGAACTCGCGTGGCAAAGGCCTCCTGCCACTCTCCGGGAACAGCATGCATCGTCTGCGCTCCACTGCGTCAACCAGAGCATCCAAGGCCCGCTCGGTGAAGCGATGAGCGCGTTCTCTCACCCTCTCCATGCTTGGCAGCAAAATGGATTACAGGTCTCTCCAGGCTGAGATTCAAGGCTGCAATGAGCAGGGTGTGGCTGGGGAGCAAGTGGCCCCCCCCGCTTTAAGAAGTGTCCGGCGCCAGTGTGTCTGTGTTCCCTCGCTAACTGGCAGCAGCTGCGCTGCGCTCGTGCGCTGAGGTAGCGCCTCACTCCTAGGCCTTTGCGCCTTAAGAGAGGTGTGCAGCGCCTAATTTAGCGCTCCACTCACCTCCCGGGGCGGTAAAAGTGAAGTTTCCTGTCAGTGCCGATAATTAGCGCCAGGCGCTAATATTTGCGCGCGGACGATATTTGCGCCCCAAATGGGGCGCGACCTAATTTCTACCCCATAAAGTTTTAATTTTATAGTTAGATATATAGACACAATCTAGATATGTCCATATAGTCGATGGAGTTTGCTTTAATCCAAAAACAGATATTGTTTCACAGCAATTATTAGCAAGGGTAGCCATTTTCCTTTTTAACTATATGATTATTTCTTTAGTCTTTATTAACCTGTTCCAATTGTTTATGTGCTATAGCAGCCAGCTACAGAGCCACTTGCAAACAACCGCACAAGTGCATGCTTATCACGTGTCGTTGTTCCAGGTATCGTGTAAGGGGCTTCAATTTGCACAGTGCTTACATAGTTTGTTAAAGCATTTGAATGAAACTACTTTGTGTCTGCTATTTTAAGAAAGCTATTAACCCCTTTCTTTCAGAGGAATAAAGGAGAATATCATACAAGTACAGTGCAGCTTAATTTCAACCCCAGGTGGTTTTACAGCACTGTGAACCCAAGACAGTACCTCCCAAAGTAGTTCTCCAATATGAATGAGATTTTAATTGTAATCTTAACCCTTGTAACATTTTATGCAATAATGGTCAAGCTTGTTACGAGGACTGAAGGCAACAATTTTAACGTGGGGTGGGATCGGTGAGGAGGGGGCCCAAAGCCGAGGCATGGAATATAAGAGCAGGGAGGTTATGCTTGAACTGTATAAAACACTAGTTAGGCCTCAGCTAGAGTACTGTGTGCAGTTCTGGTCACCACATTATAGGAAGGATGTGATTGCACTAGAGGGGGTGCAGAGGAGATTTACGAGGATGTTGCCTGGGCTGGGGAATTTTATCTATGAAGAAAGATTGGATAGGCTGGGGTTGTTTTCTTTGGAACAGAGGAGGCTGAGGGGAGACCTAATTGAGGTGTATAAAATCATGAGGGGCCTAGATAGAGTGGATAGGAAGGACCTATTTCCCTTAGCAGAAGGGTCAATAACCAGGGGGCATAGATTTATTAAAGTAATTGGTCGGAGGTTTAGAGGGGAGTTGAGGAGAAATTTTGTCACCCAGAGGGTGGTGGGGGTCTGGAACTCACTGCCTGAAAGGGTGGTAGAGGCAAAAACCCTCACCACATTTAAAAAGTACTTGGATATTCACTTGAAATGCCGTAACCTACAGGGCTACGGACCAAGTGCTGGAAAGTGAGATTAGGCTGGATAGCTCCTTGTCGGCCGGCACGGAGAAGATGGGCCGAATGGCCTCCTTCTGTGCTGTAAATTTCTATGATTCTATGAAAGCAGGCAGCGCCCCCATAAATCGATATTAACAGCCGGACCTCATTTAAACTTTTTACATCTGTCTCCCATCCGTAACTGGCGGGAATTATATCAAGGCCAAAAGGCGGGAGCAGGAATTGGGGCGGGAGCCAAATTCCACCGGGGAACTGAGGGAATGGGGAGGGAGGGAGGGTTGCTCAGCACATGGCGGTTCGGGGAGGTCCAAGGACTCCTTCCAAAAATTTAAATAACTGAACTTAGCTTGGCCTATTCTGGTCACACTGCTGCCACCCGCCAGGCTTCTCTGGTGGAATTTCCACCAGGTGGACCTCCCACCGAGCTCCGAAATTGAGGACAGGCCCGAAGTTATCATCCACATGGTTCAAGTGAGTCCTTCACCTTGTGGTTGATCAGCAGCCCCAGTTAGTACCCTGATGAAAATAAATGGCACCAAGATCCAGGACACACTCATGCTATTGAAGGTTGACCTTCACTCGCTCGGTGAAATCACCTGTCTCATTTACACTGCGCGTCAAATAAAGATGGATCTTCCTACTAAGGATAAAAAAATGTTACATGGGCCAACAAGTCAAGAAATTTACACCAATGATTTTGTGTTCAAACCAAAATTTGCCATTTGCGTTATTTTCCTCCTGCCACTTGCGAATTTAATTCAGTAAGTTGCAGAAATACAACCTTTGGGTGAGTGTAGCAGAATATAATGTTACATGTGTCTAATTGAAAGCTTTGTTATAAAAGACCTTGTTGCACATGATACCACGCAACTCAATGGAAAGTGGCAAGTCACCATATTAAACCAAATAAAATTACTGTGTGCAAGATCTCTACAAGGTCCCTTTATTATCTTCTGACATGTAGTGGAGCACCATCTGGTACACACGCAAGCAAGGAGCATTGGAGTTCACAGGAGGAGGAACTGATTTGCCTGCAACAGATTTTTGGTGCAAGAACCTTTGGTTAGGATCACAAATTTTGAAGTGTACAGATGGCCCTGTTATGACTCGCTGATTTTCAAATGTTTGGTCCTGATCACTCTTGTATGAATTCGAAGTGGTAAAGAGCAGCAGGCACTAGGTGGGGATTCAACAACTGATTTCAGTGGGGGATATGAAGGACAGGATAGGATTCAGTAGGAAGCAGCTCAGGTCAAAGGTGTAACTGTTTAATCTAACTAGGATTTGCCATTCCTAGGAAGGTGAAAATAAAAAGATAATTTACCCGTGCAGGTTTATGCCCCTGATATTTTTGGCTGGATTTCCCTCTTCCTAACTAAGCTTCATCAGGGCAGGACTTCCGTCTGCCCCCAATACCACGCCGCAATCCTGACCTGTTCTCTTGGGCCGACAATCATTTGACAAAAAAGAATGAGCTGCATTTATTCACGAACGCTTCACAGCCCTGTTAGTTAATGTTTATGTTGTTTGGAATTTAGCTCGCTGAAACTGAGGTGAGTACCTAGTGCAAAAACCCCCAAAATGTAACAACTTTGATCACTAACATACTTAAAATCCAATTTATGATCTCTTTGAAATTACAATCAGTGATGGTATCGCACGCTAGTGTCAAATTCCTCTCCCCACTATTTTAATTGAGCATTAATCCATTTAAGATAAACAGGTTGACGCCTCCGCTAAAATATCAGAGAGGAATTTGACACAAGGATGCTAAGTGCTTGTACAGTAACACCACTTTCCGGCTTCAAACTTTTGGACTCGTGTTGTTTTTTTATATAAACAATTCTGATTGAAAATACATTTCGCATTCTCTTTCTCTTCTGTCTTTTGATTACTCCAGACATGAGTACAGACACGAGTACAAGGGTACTGCACTTTACTCACATGTATAGCAAGCCTCATCAAACTAATTTGTGTGGACAACCACCAAGCATAATCTCTTTTCAAATATCCATTAGTGAATTCACAGAGGTAGGTGAATTCTTTTGGCAATAATTAACTTGAAGATATGCTCATGTATATTAACACTTTAAGATTAGTTTCAGCACTCTACTTCATTTCATGCCAAAACAAATCCTATTGTGCTAAATGTATGATAACCTCAAGTATCTTTTTCACTATTGCTTAATTAACCTGCTAATAGCCACATGACAGGATCTTCATTTGCCCGATTAACTAAAATATTAGCTCATACATTAGTCTGCCTATCTGAAATGAGTTGTTAAACTATTTTTGTAATGTTTGTTCGTTGTTATCAGTGCAAATCTAAGGGAAACTCTGCTAATTCTGGTTAGTCATATTCTCCTGGGTATTTAAAAAAAAAATCAATATTTTGCCACAGAATGTTATGGGTTTAAGCCCCATTCCATAGTTGAGCACCTCCTGACTCCCCAAAGCCTTTCCACCATCTACAAGGCACAAGTCAGGAGTATAATGGAATACTCTCCACTTGCCTGGATGAGTGCAGCTCCAACAACACTCAAGAAACTCGACACCATCCAGGACAAAGCAGCCCGCTTGATTGGCACCCCATCCACCACCTTAAACATTCGCTCCCTCCACCACCGGCGTACCGTGGCTGCAGTGTGTACCATCTACAAGATGCACTGCAGCAACTCACCAAGGCTTCTTCGGCAGCACCTCCCAAACCCACGACCACTTCCACCTAGAAGGACAAGGGCAGCAGGCACATGGGAACACCACCACATCCAAGATCCCCTCCAAGTCACACACCATCCTGACTTAGAAATATATCGCCGACCCTTCATCGTTGCTGGGTCAAAATCCTGGAACTCCCTCCCTAGCAGCACTGTGGAAGTACCTTCACCACACGGACTGCAGCGGTTCAAGAAGGCGGCTCACCACCACCTTCTCAAGGGCGATTAGGGATGGGCAATAAATGCTGGCTTTGCCAGCGACACCCACATCCCATAAATGAATTAAAAAAAATTAAAATAAACTAGACTGACACTACCGAGTACACTACCGAGGGAGTGCTGCGATGTTGGAGGTGCCATCCTTCAGAAGAGATGTTATATATCTGCCTGTTTTGATTGCCCAGATGGACATTGGACAGCCCAAGGCATATTCAAAGAGCAAGGAATTCTTCTGGTGTCCCGTCCAACATTCCTCTTTAACCAATCAAGACGAGATTAACTGGACATCCTATCCTCATAAGGGCAACAACACCGAAGAGAGATCAGAGGAGAATGCCAAGGATTGTTCTGGGTCTTTGGTTTCAGGCCTGAAGAGAGACTCACAAGAATGATATTATTTTCACTGGAGACAAGAAGATTGAGCTGGGACATCATCCAAGTCTTTCAAATGATAAGGAGAAGGAAGAATGTGGACATTCAGCTGTGAGCACTGAACTATAGGGCCATGAAAACAAAATTGAGAAGTCTCAAATGAGACTAGAGAAGAGATTTTGTTTTCTCTCCAGTGTGCTTGGCATCAATGTTCCCTGTAATGTTTTTGGGGCCGCGTGGCCCCTTTAATGGGCTGTGCGGCCCATTCCGAATTCCGCGCATACGCGTTTTTTTCAGTTTAAAAGCCGGCTCACCGGCTGCGTGGGACCCCTGGAGAAAGGGAGCATTGCTTGGCATATGGAAACAAATACCCAGTAAAGGCAAGTACTACTGCTGAAGTCCTTTAAAAAAAAGAGCTGTATAAACATTCTTTTTTTCTTTGCCTTTCTTTCTCTGTTTTCTTCTTCCTTTATTCCTCTGTTCCTTTATTTCCATCAATTTATTTTCTTGCTTCTCTCCCTCTCCCTCCATTGTTTACTTCACTATTCTAACTCCCAGGGCCTGAGACAGGTGCTGTATGTCCAGCAATGAATGGCTCTGCTGTTCTCCGGGATTCTCGAACCTGGCTCATGCATTCTGAGAACTTTCAGGATTCTCAATGTCTGATTTCATAGCTTCATTAGGCACTAAATGACCGATGGTGAAATGCTTGGAAGAACTGCGACATACGGAATGGGTTCCTTATAGAGGACCCCACAGTACAACCTGAAGGATCAAACCTTCCTCGCAAACAGTGGACAACCATCAACCGCCTCAGAACTGGTCGTGGTAGATGTTGGCACCTTCTCCATAGATGGAAGATTAAAGCATCCCCATCATGCGACTGTGGAGCTGCTAATCAGACCCTGGAGCACATCATTGAGTGCTGCCCTCAGAGGAAATTCGCAGGCAACCTACAAGCTATCCACGCTGTTACACCGGAAGCTTTGGCCTGGATATCTGACTTCGATATTGACATCTGATTTGCTACTACCATATGAAAGAAGAAGAAGGCGGCACTCAATACCCTCTCATCAGTCTTGGGAAGTAAGGTGGGCTGCGAAAATGTTTCCTCTTCCGATATTCACAAGATGACCAATTCTCCTCCTTCTTCCCCTTCCCCACCCCCAGAAACACCTTGGCAAAAGTCAGGTAGAACATACCCAAAGTGCACTCTGCCTGACTTGCTCGGCCTGCATTTCCAAGTTCAGATCATTATCCTACACCTGATGTTCTTCAGCACAGGCCCTCCAATTGGCAAGGGACTTTGCCCAGAAATGGAAGAGGATAGTCAATCACTGGTACAGGCCTGTGACACCTTCAACAGCAGTAGAGGCATTCAGGGTGTACCCAAAAACAGTAGCCAAAAGACCGCCACCTCTAATGCCTGGTCTGCTGTCCCTGAAAGAAAAAGCAACTTACCTATTTTTGGTCTCCAGAACTTCGCTGCCAGCCTGTCTCATATCCTTCAACCTGAGGGAAATGGGCACAATGCCTACTAATTGTGGCAATGCTACCTTTGGGCCTTTGCCGAATGAAGACCCAAGGAAATGAGACAGGAAGCGCAATGACATCAGTCCCATTAACATTTATATGGTATTTGAATGCAACTGGTCAGGCACAAACATTCCCCCATTCTCGAAGGAAACACCAGAAGTGCAAGGACAATGCAAAGGGTACAGGAACCTAGTATCACCGTTCTTCTCCCCTTTTCCTCTGCTTTGCACCTGGGAACTAAGGCCGCGATTTCCCGTGCCTTGGTGGATCCGTGGCGGGCGACGTCGGTGGCGGGTCCCGACCCCGCTGCTGGCTCCAGCCTGCTGTGTACAATGGTTTTACGTTGATTGGGCTTGTTAAGTCCACCCAGCGCTTGCCGGCCAATTGAAGGAAGCGGGTCTGATGACGTCATTTGATTTTGCGTCATCAGCCGGTTTCCTTAAAGGGACCGTGCGCAAATTGATTTTGACATTTATGCTGTCAGTCTTCTACAGCATTGAAGTGCTGCAAACACTGACAAGCACTGCACAGAGGTGCACGGCTGCACCAAGGCTCTCCTATGACTCCCTCCATATGCTTATGGTGATGAGTGTGAAAGGAATGGCTTGGGCATTGGAGGGATGCTTTATGGTGTTGGTGTGGGGTGAGGTGGTGCCAACCTGGCACATCATGTGACAGCCAGGGTGAAGTAAATCTGGCTATGGTGAGGCCATCCCGGGCAGCACTGTGGTCGGGTGCTGATGCCCTGTGTCCTGTGCAGCATCAGGTGATTGCGGAGAAGGTTGATGTTGTTGTTGATGCTGCTGGTGTGCCTGGTGCTGCTGGTGTTGGGGCTGATCATGTTGGGATTCTGAGGACCAAGGTGAGATAGTTTCAAGGGCACTGATGCTGATGTAATAGATGGCAGGTGAGGTTGAGATGACAGAAGCGATCTGTCAATGGTGAGAGAGGTTGTTCCAATGAGGTGACACTGGATAGAGAGTTTGCTCCAAACACTTGCAACCTGCATAAAGCTCAATCTGTCTTCCAAATGCAGTAAGCAACAACTTCTGAGCTTGGAAACTGAACAGCTGTGAGATGGGAGCTTTTATAGCACATTTGCAGCTGTCAAGTAATGAGATGATTCCATGGTTATACAACACCCATCTTCCTTAGCTGACGAGCAGCGTGGACCCCATGGGCGACCTCGTAAACATAGAAACATAGAAACTAGGAGCAGGAGTAGGCCATTCGGCCCGTCGAGCCTGCTCCACCATTCAATACGATCATGGCTGATCATCCAAATCCAGTACCCTGTCCCTGCTTTCTCACACAGAATCCCCATTGAGCCTGCACCGACACATATCCCACCCTATCCCCGTAACCCCACGTATTTAATTCCCCCTAACATATCCCATCCTATCCCTGTAACCCCACATATTTAATCCCCCCCTAACACTAACGGTCAATTTATCATAGCCGAATCAACCTAACCCGCACATTTTTGGACTGTGGAAGGAAACCGGAGCACCCGGAGGAAACCCACGCAGACACGGGGAGAATGTGCAAACTCCACACAGACAGTCACCCGAGGCCAGATTCGAACCCGGGTCTCTGGCGCTGTGAGGCACCAGTGCTAACCACTATGCCACCATGTGGTAAGGTGAGCTCAAAATACTTTTTAATGGGCTGTTAACAAGCTCTTAATCATTTAAATTGCCTCTCCCGCCACTTGGTGTCGGGTCTGTTCAGTGATGACAGACCCGACACCTGGGAGAGTCGCGTGGTGGCGGGTTGATAGTTCCCCCCCGACCCGCCACCGAATGCACCCGCTGACCCCCTGAAAAATTCCCCCCTAAGTGTTCCACAAGGGCAAGGCAGAGCAAAATCAGCCCTATGTGCTTGGCGTGAAAGAGGAAACCAATTTTCTGGGAGGCAGATTTAGCAATGGAGGAGAATTGAGAGTTTTACTTGAAGGCAGAGGAGATGAGTTTGACAGCAATAGATGATGGACTAGGATGAAATCAAAGGTAAGAGGTGGTCGCTGTTGAGAGAGCAGTAGATTTCAAGAGAACACTCAGGAACACGATCGTCCAAGTGCTCTAAACTATGTGTTGTTTTATTACGAGAAATTCAGGCTCTGCACCATCAGTGGGACCTCACTTACGGCGGACAGCTTATTGTAAAATCACCATGCCTTCCCCATGAATTTCCGTCCATTACATTAATGGATGGAAAATTGTGGGGAAGAAACCAATGATTTTCTGATCAGCTGCCCACTGTTTGCAAGGCCCCACTCATGGCGCAAGGCCACAGAAAGCCTTCAATTTTCACCAGTCCTGCTGCTTATTGCAATACATTCTGAGAAGACTCATTACAATAGACAAAACCTTGGTCAACGAACAAGCATTTATTATTCATCGATAACAAAGCAAAATAGTAACTTTAATTTTAGGCATAAGCTTCTTTTACTATCTTTTGTTTCTGCCCTCTTATGGGCTGGAATTTTCCAGCCAAGACGAGTTGGGGGCGGGACTGCTGCCTTCCGGGTTCTAGTCCCGCCCCCAGCAACGTCTGACCAACCCACGCTATTTATCCTTGATTGGCCTTGTTAAGCCCGCCCTGCGGGCTTACCGGCCAATTTAGGGAAAGCCGGTGACAGATGACATCTGTGTATGATGCCTCATCTGTCGAAAACATTTTGACAGATGAATTGTCAGCATTTGACAGCTTTGAGAAGCTGTCAAACACTGACAATCTCTGTTCTAAGGTGAGCCCTTGCACAAAGGCCCACCAAGACCTCTCTCCTCAGCAGATGGCTGCTGCATCTGGGAATGCAGCAGCCATTCTGTCATCTCTGTTGTTGAGATGAGGAGCCTCCGGATCCTCAAAGGTTGAAGCCTGCAGAAAGAAACAAAGGTAAGGAAACTTTTTCCAACACTTTACACTCACCTCTCATACTTACCTCTCCACACTTGCACCCATCACTCACCTCTACAGCTGACATTTCGACCACTCTCACCCCCGCAGACCCACTGCTCACCTCGCTGAACCTGGCGAGGTTCGCAGCCGTCGGGAAGCCCGCACTTGCAGGTGTAAAATGGGGAAAAACCTCAAAACTGCCTGTTAACTATCTGTTAACAGGCAGTTAATTGGCTTTAATCACCTTCCCGCCTCGAGGAGACGGGTCCCTGCGCGACTCGGGGACCTGCCTCCCGGGAAGATGGCACGGAGGCGGGTTGGGAGCGGGGTTGTTACTCGCTCCCAGTTTCTGCCATTTTCCTGGCAGTCCTGCCTCCAAATCCGCGTCCTCCGGGCTGGCAAAATTCCCCCCTTAAGTGTTTTGTTGCCCTAGTGCTTTTGGTTCTATTTTTGCCGAATCCCAGGTCTTTTACGGCTTTTTCCTGTTTTGCACTTTTACTTACTTGCTTCATTTTCATCAAGCTTGTATCGTGCAGGCAAAGGCATTTGATCATGGCCACTGTCTAAGTGCATCAGTAAAAAGTTCCAAGTGGCAAATATGAGGCAAGGTACTAAAATAAAGATACATATTAAATAAATGACTTCAACACATGTTTGAATGATTGGCTTGGACAGATCTGGATTATTGCCGACATTTCCATCACTACAATGATTCTTAAGGTACACTTGCCTTGTCACTTACTTAATAATGTCAGGGTAGCACAATCTTCATAGTTTTGTTTTACCTTTCTGCTTTTGGATGGTGGAGTGGAGGAAAGAGCAATATCACCATTGCATTATCGTCCTGCTATTTATCTTATTAGATGGTATTTGACACAGTAACTAAATACTGTGACTAAATTTTCTTACCTGAAATAGCTAAGTAGATTTTGGGGGGGAAATTGGGTGTCGCCCCTTTTGGGGCGCTAACGTCGCCGGGGCACTAATTTTAGCGCCCCGAAAAAATTAGCGCCCCACCACCGGAAATTCAGTTGTAGCGCCCCAAGCAGAAGGTGGGACGCTACTGGAAGCGCTCCACCTCCTTCTTGGGGCGCTACAACTGAATATCGCGGTGTTACGTGCAACAGCGCCACGCGCGTCGGCACGTAGCGCCGCGTCATTGCAGGCCTCCTCCCCGATTAAAGGGGAGGGGCCTAGCGCTGCGCGCATCGGGGCCCTGCTGGACCACCGGGGAGCGGGGTGCCGGGAAAACAGCCGGCACTCTTCTTGAGCGATCGCGGCCGGCACCCCGAGGAAAAAAGGGGAAGGGGACAGGTGCTGGCAGTCGGCCAAAAAAAAAATGGCCGCCCGATACCTGCCCCTTTCACTAAGTGACAAGGCAAGTGTACCTTAAGAATCACTGTAGTGATGGAAATGTCGGCAATAATCCAGATCTGTCCAAGCCAATCATTCAAACATGTGTTGAAGTCATTTATTTAATATGTATCTTTACTTTAGTACCTTGTCTCATATTTGCCACTTGGAACTTTTTACTGATGCACTTTTGCCGCCGCCGTTGCAAAAATGCCCCCCTGACCCTGTCGGACATATCGTCCGGCGATAGGTCAGGGGGCACAAGTGAAGTTTGCGGCTGGGGCGCGAGCGGGGCGCTGCGCAAGGCAACGACGTCATCGCCAGCGGCGCAGCATTGCGGGGCGCTACTGGCTACCGCCGCCACTAACCTCCTGCTTAATTTCGTGGGAGGCGTTAGCGGCGCCGCGCCCGGGCACTGGGGGGTTTGCGCCCCGTTAGCGCCCCGAGAGGCGCAAATCAACCCAATTTTTCCCCCAGTGTTTAAAAAAAAAATCAAAGCCTTCCTTGATATACAGGACCCACTAACATACACATTTGTAAAGAATACAGTGCTAGATGGAATATATTTAATTACATTAAACAGTGAATGCAATTTAAAATCAATATAATCATCTTTGTGCACTATTTATAGTTCTGAAATAGATTTTGGTTAAAATAATGAGGAATGTTACTGATTGATGTTCCCTTAGTTGATAACCCATTCAGACATAGACACATGTGGCTAGTCCCTGGTCTGAAGAGTCATCAACACAACTTTTCAGATCTTTCAGTTCTATTCTTTAAGTTGAGAGAGGATTTCTCTGAGTATTTAAGTCAGGCAATGTTGTTATGTGCATTACCACTAGATGTCCTATGAGGTAAAGAAGAAAGAATGTGGAAGAAGAAAAGAAATTCCTTCTGTCTGAAAATGATTGTTTACGACTTGTACTAAAATGAAATCTACAGGTTTTGAGTTGTTTCAGGGTCTGTTCACAGTATGTACAATCGTAAAGGTAGGGGGTGTTGAAAGTGTGTTAGGGGATTGGGGATGGGTGTGGGGGGAGAGATAAGGCATACCAAAGAATATGTGAATGGGTGGGGGAGTTGAGAATGTGTACCCAAGTGTCTGGGGCAAGGTGGCGGGGGGGGGGATGTGGGAGGGGAAGAAATCTTATGCAAAACATATAGGAGTAGGAGGGTTGTGTGAAAGGTATTTTCATTCCATTTTTCAACATTAGTATCTCTGTTTATAATGTTCATCTGTTTATAATGTTATTAAATTGGTTTTATCTGAATTGAAACAAAAATGTGTTATATTTGAAGTCCTCTTTGGAGGTGTGAACTTTATGGATGGGCCCTTAGGAAATTTCCCAGAAATTAGTTTATTCTTGGGATCTAAATGTACACCATCATTCCCAGATCATGTGGGAATTTGTGCTTTTGATGTAATGTTGAGGACTATATTAGGACTGTATTGTTGTAAATCTATTAGCTTTTGCTTTTACTTTTCTCCCTTCTTCTCCTGGAGGCTGTGACACATTTGCTTTGGCATAAGAACATAAGAACATAAGAAATAGGAGCAGGAGTAGGCCATACGGCCCCTCGAGCCTGTTCTGCCATTCAATAAGATCATGGCTGATCTTCGACCTCAACTCCACTTTCCTGCGCTATCCCCATATCCCTTGATTCCCTTAGTGTCCAAAAATCTATCAATCTCTGTCTTGAATATACTCATCGACTGAGCATCCACAGCCCTCTGGGTAGAGAATTCCAAAGATTCACCACCCTCTGAGTGAAGAAATTTCTTCTCATCTCAGTCCTAGAGGCTAAATGGCTCCACAGGAGTTTTCTGGTATCTCGGCCATGTTGCCATTCTTCATTTGTGAATCTGGACATTGAGTGACAGCATGCTAGTCACCATGGCGATGGTCCACACTCATTGTCCAGATCCACACATTACTATCCTTACTCAACATGCACGCACACGAACTTTACAGGAGGTGGTGACAGGATAACAAACAGGGACAGCTTGTCCAGGTAGAACGAGTATAAAATGTGGCCACCAAACACTAACTCCGGGCAGAATGGAGGCCCAACCTGGGACCATGTGTCAATATGGCTCAGTACTGCACCACAATCGGGTCTTCACTCTCTGACTATCAAGGGGAGCTCTGACTAGGGAGTCATTTTAACCTGACTCGTCAGGCGGGTAGCGCATGGGATCGGGTGGAACGTCGGTTTAATACCCGCACAATATTACTCGCCATCGACTTCAGTGGCGAGTAAAAATCGGGCAGGGTGTAAAACCAGCACTGCGCCCAATTCCATCAGTTTCCCGATGGGAAGGTTAGGTTAAAATTGTGCCCTATGATTAGTTTATAATATATTAACAATACCAAGATGAGACCACTGAATTCTTCATTATGTCTATGCAACGTTACAGGAAATGAGGTGGTGGCACTGTTGCTCTCAGCCGAGTGCTGGAATACTCTTACACTTGCCCCGAAACCAGACTTGCTCCCCTCAGCTAATATCTGCAAGACTGAAAGTTAAGGAGGTCCAGGTGAATATTATAAAAGAAATGAAAATACAACAAAGAAACAGTTAATATGTTTCATTCTGAATAATATAATTTCAGTAAACGGCACATAAACCCCCATAGTGCATTGCTGATTGGCACTTGGCTTCTATCTTACCATTAATATCAAATTATGTTTGAATAAATTGCTGTACTGGTTGAGTGCTGTACAGACTAGAACATATGCTTTGTCTTGGCATTGTACATGTATTATACCAGTGGGCATAAATGTTGGCTTGATTGGGTAAATAGTCACCATATGATGCTGCAATAAGCCGAGCAAAGCCTCGAGGCCTTCATAAGGCAATAAAGAGTCCCACGTGTTGAATAAATGCTGAGGCCAAAAGTTATTAGCAATTTTTTTTTGTTTTGTTTTTGTTTTTAAACAGTTTTCACTTTTGTCTGCTAATTAATATCAGGGGGCTATAAAATGTTAGCGAGTCATGACATGCAGACACCAGAACAAAGGCTATTGCTCACTGGCGTCACACCGCAGATACTGCTGCCCACTGATATTACACAGAAGAGGTCGCAGCCTGCTTGTCCGCTCACCAAAACTGATACAAGCTCCCCTTTGTTTTTATTTAATTAAGCTCAATGGTACAATAAAAAAAGAGATATTGACTACAATTTTCATTTTTCTATCTAGAATTGGTAATCTATTGCCCCTTAGATTATGGGAGTGACTGTGAGTGTACTATTAGCTTTGAGTATTCCAGTTTACTCTCGGGCAGTTCAATAGTCTTTTCCCCACCTCCAGGCAATGGTTTGCTTGCACAGACCTCAAACCTGGTTATAAATATTGCTGTAGCTGGAATGTTTTTCAACAAATCTAGTGCTTCTAGACTTCCTGCAGTTGTTGCCAACTGTATTTCCTGTTCAATTCAATCTGGAATATGTTATGCTATTGATCCTACTGGTCAATAGTGAATTAATGTGGACCTATCAGAATAAATTTGAAACAGTTGAAACTTCAGCTTTGGCTAAGGCTGTTTTTTTAGTGTTTATGGGATGTGGGCGTCGCTGGCAAGGTCAGCATTTATTGCCCATCCCTAATTGCCCTTGAGAAGGTGGTGGTGAGCCACTTTCTTGAACTGCTTCAGTCCGTGTGGTGATGGTACTCCCACAGTGCTGCTAGGGAGGGAGTTCCAGGATTTTGACCCAGTGACGATGAAGGAACGGCGATATACTTACAACTCAGGATGGTGTGTGACTTGGAGGGGAACTTGGAGGTGGTGGTGTTCCCATGCGCCTGCTGCCCTTGTCCTTCTAGGTGGAAGAGGTCGCGGGTTTGAGAGGTGCTGCTGAAGAAGCCTTGGCGAGTTGATGCAGTGCATCTTGTAGATGTTACACACTGCAGCCACGGTACGGTGGTGGAGGGAGTGAATGTTTAAGTTGGTAGATGGGGTGCCAATCAAGCGGGCTGCTTTGTCCTGGATGGCGTCGAGCTTCGTGAGTGTTGTTGGAGCTGCACTCATCCAAGCAAGTGGAGAGTATTCCATCACACTCCTTAATTGTGCCTTGTAGATGGTAGAAAGGCTTTGGGGAGTCAGGAGGTGAGACACTTGCCGCAGAATACCTAGCCTCTGACCTGCTCTTGTTGCCACAATATTTATGTGGCTGGTCCAGTTAAGTTTCTGGTCAATGGTGACCCCCAGGATGTTGATGGTGCGGGATTCGGCAATGGTAATGCCATTGAATGTCAAGGGCGGCGGTTAGACTCTCGCTTGTTGGAGATAGTGGCGCGAATGTTACCTGCCACTTATCAGCCCAAGCCTGAACGTCGTTCAGGTCTTGTTGCATGCGGGCATGGACTGCTTCATTATCTGAAGAGTTGTGAATGGCACTGAACACTGTGCAGTCATCAGCGGACATCCCCATTTCTAACCTTATGTTGGAAGGAAGGTCATTGATGAAGCAGCTGAAGATGGTTGGGCCTAGGACACTGCCCTGAGGAACTCCTGCAGCGATGTCCTGGGGCTGTGATGATTGACCTTCAATCACCACAACCATCTTCCTTTGTGCTAGGTATGACTCCAGCCAGTGGAGAGTTTTCCCCTCGATTCCCATTGACTTCAGTTTTACTAGGGCTCCTTGATGCCACACTCGGTCAAATGCTGCCTTGATGTCAAGGGCAGTCACTCTCACCTCACCTCTGGAATTCAGCTCCTTTGTCCATGGTTGGACCAAGGCTGTAAAGAGGTCGGGAGCCGAGTGGTCTTGGCGGGACCCAAACTGGGCATCAGTGAGCAGGTTATTGGTGAGTAAGTGCCACTTGATAGCATTGTCGATGACACCTTCCATCACTTTGCTGATGATTGAGAGTAGACTGATGGAGCGGTAATTGGCCAGGTTGGATTTGTCCTGCTTTTTGTGGACAGGACATACCTGGGCAGTTTTCCACATTGTCAGATAGATGCCAGTGTTGTAGCTGAACTGGAACAGCTTGGCTAGAGGCGCGGCTAGTTCTGGAGCACAAGTCTTCAGCACGATAGCCGGGATGTTGTCAGGGCCCATAGCCTTTGCTGTATCCAGTGCGCTCAGCCGTTTCTTGATATCACGTGGAGTGAATCAAATTGAATGAAGACTGGCTTCTGTGATGGTGGGGACCTCATGAGGAGGCCGATATGGATCATCCTCTCGGCACTTCTGGCTGAAGATGGTTGCAAACGCTTCAGCCTTGTCTTTTGCACTCACGTGCTGAACTCCACCATCACTGAGGATGGGGATATTCTTGGAGCCTCCTCCTCCCATTAGTTGTTTAATGGTCCACCACCATTCACGACTGGATGTGGGAGGACTGCAGAGCTTTGATTTGATCCATTGATTGTGGGATCGCTTAGCCCTGTATATAGCATGCTGCTTCCGCTTTTTAGCATGCATGTAGTCCTGTGTTGCAGCTTCCCCAGGTTGGCACCTCATTTTTAGGTACGCCTGGTGCTGCTCCTGGCATGCTCTTCTGCACTCCTCATTGAACCAGGGTTGGTCCCCTGGCTTGATGGTAATGGTAGAGTGAGGGATATGCTGGGCCATGAGGTTACAGATTGTGGTGGAATACAATTCTGCTGCTGCTGATGGCCCACAGCACCTCATGGATGCCCAGTTTTGAGCTGCTAGATCTGTTCTGAATCTATCCCATTTAGCACGGTGGTAGTGCCACACAACACGATGGAGGGTGTCCTCAGTGTGAAGACGGGACTTCGTCTCCACAATGACTGTGTGGTGGTCACTGCTACCAATGCTGTCATGGACAGATGCATCTGTGACAGGTAGATTGGTAAGGACGAGGTCAAGTAGGTTTTTCCCTCGTGTTGGTTCTCTCACCACCTGTCGCAGGCCCAGACTGGCAGCTATGTCCTTCAGGACTCAGCCAGCTCGGTCAGTAGTGGTGCTACCGAGCCACTCTTGGTGATGGACATTGAAGTCCTCCACCCAGAGTACATTCTGTGCCCTTGCTACTCTCAGTGCTTCTTCCAAGTGGTGTTCAACATGGCGGAGTACTGATTCATCAGCTGAGGGAGGGCGGTAGGTGGTAATCAGCAGGAGGTTTCCTTGCCCATGCTTGACCTGAAGCCATGAGACTTCATGGGGTCCGGAATCAATGTTGACGACTCCCAGGGCCACTCCTTCCCGACTGTATACCACTGTGCCACCACCCCTGGTGGGTCTGTCCTGCCAGTGGGACAGGACATACCCAGGAAAGGTGATGGAAGAGTTTGGGACATTGGCTGAAAGTTATGATTCTGTGAGTGTGACTATGTCAGGCTGTTGCTTGACTAGTCTGTGGGACAGCTCTCCCAATTTTGGCACAAGTCGTCAGATGTTGGTGAGGAGGACTTTGCAGGATTGACTGGGCTGGGTGTGCCATTGCCGTGTCCGTCGCCGGTGCCGAGGTCGATGCCGGGTGGTCCGTCCGGTTTCATTTTTATTATTTTGTTTCGTAGCGGTTTGTTACAACTGAGTGGCTTGCTAGGCCATTTCAGAGCAGTTAAGAGTCATCCACATTGCTCAAGAACATGAGGAGGTCCTGCTGCACAGCAAAATCTGACACTATTGGAAGATGCAACATCATTGGCAGACAATAGGCGATGGTGAGGCTGGCGGCTATGCACAGCAGGGTGCTTGGATATTTTCCCCATTTTTTTTCTCTTTCCACTTAACTCTCAGAACTCTCTCACTCACATAGCAGGACTACTTGGTGTTGCATTCCATTTCCACTCACCTGCTATTGCTTACCTTGTCATTATGTCCTCCTGACCTCATTCTAGGTCCTGCAGATGACTTGGGCTATGCAGCCGCCCAGATGGAGGGGAGTACCCTCCTGAAGATGCATCGTAACTCGCTCTTACCCTTCCAAGCTCAAGCACAGAAATCGTCTGCCCCCGTGGTAAGATAGTGAGGGTGCATTTCTTCAGAGGTTCTCCTGAAAATCCGTCATAACTTCGGCAGAAGAGCCGGATTTCAGCACTGAATACCAACGAGGGTGATGACACATTGGGTGAGTGCAGTCTAGAGCACATCCACGGCACCGGGGGGCAAATAACTGCACAGGTTGGGCACAGCAAAGTGTAGAAATGCAGTGGTCATAGGGGATTCGACAGTCGGGGGAGAGACAGGCGTTTCTGCAACCGTCGACGTGTGTCCCGCACGGTGTGTTGCCTCCCTGGTGCCAGGGTAAAGGACATCACTGAGCGGGTGCAGAACATTTTGTGGTGTGAGGGAAGGGGAACAGCCAAAAGTCATGGTCCACGTGGAAACCAATGACATAGGAAGGAAATGGGTTGTCGGCCTGCAGTCAGAGTTTCAGGAGCTAAGGAGGGAGTTAAAAGGCAGGACCTCAAAGGTAGTAATCCCTGGATTAGTCGCAGTGCCACACACTAGTGAATATATGAATAGTAGGATAAAACAGGTTAACACGTGGCTGGAGAAATGGTGCAGGAGGGAGGGCTTCAGATTCCTGGGGCACTGTGGCCAGTTCTGGGGCAGAAGGGACCTGTTCAAGCTGGGCGAGTTGCACCATGACAGAACTGGGACCAATGTCCTTGCGGGAAGTTTAACTAGTGCTATGGGGGAGGGTTTAAACTGATTTGGCTGGGGAATGGACACCAGGATGAAATATTAGAGAGGAGAAACAAGGTGCACAGAGGACTGGGAGAGGCAAATAGCACTAGACTAAAGAATAGTTCAGAAATAGGAGGAATCAGACAGGGGCAAATGTGAGGCAGTCTAAGGTGGGTTTGGAGTGCATGCATGTAAATGCACGGAGCATGGTAAATAAGGTTGGTGAGCTGCAGGCACAATTCGCTAAATGGGACTATGATATAGTGGCAATAACAGCGAACTGGCTCAAAGAAGGGGAGGATTGGGAACTTAATATTCCTGGCTACAAGGTATTCAGGAAAGAAAGGAAAAGAAAAAAATGGTGGGGGTTGGTTGGCATTATTGATCAAAGAAACTATTGTAGCACTGGAGAGGGATGATGTAGTTGAGGGGCCAAAGACAGTGGCCCGTAATTTGCGGTCAGCAGCGAAGCAAAGGCGCTCGCCGCTGACCTCAAAGAAAACTGCCCACAGAGATCTCGTGATCTCTGTGGCGAAAGCTTGAGGCTTCTCGACGTGCAATTGATTGCAGCGCTCCGTAATGGGAATTCCCAGCGAAGAGCTGCAGTGATGTCAACAAGCTGTCTAAGCAGCCAATCATATTGAAGAATTCTCACAGACAGCAAACTAGGAAATGAAAAGCAGCTTTTCTCCAGACTTTTTTTAAAATGTTACAGAGATCGAAATAAAGATTGAGGCTTTCACATGATAAGGTACAAGCTGAAATATCATGAACTTTAAAAAAAAGTTAAAAGTTTTAAGAAAATTGGAATTTTTATCATAATGGAGAAATTTGACACTCCACAAATATAAAAATTAGTTTTTCAGGGCCGGAACGGTTGTTTAGCAGTCAATACGCTGTTAAAACCCCAGTTACACTTATTCCAACAAGGCTTAACATTTAATGGGAAAACAGCGATATTAGCACGGAAAAGCCCAAGATTTTATCAGTTCCACTGATTACCCTGATTGCTGGCTGCGAGGTGGTGGTGGTAGTGATGGGGGCCTGTGTTGGAGCAGTGAATGACTGCAACTTCAGGATTTCCACGTTTAGAAGTCCTGATGTTGCGGTCAGTTTCAGAGGTGTAATAACAGTGAACTCTGATAGTTCGCCGTCATTACCCACCGCAAAATCTGGGCCAGAGTCTATTTGATTAGAATTAAGGAATAATAGAGGATCTATTATGCTACTGGGTGTATACTATAGGCCACCAAATAGTGAGAAGGAGATAGAGGAGCAAATTTGCAGGCAAATTACAGGAAAATGCAAGAACTACAGAGCAGTGATAGCGGAGGACTTCAATTATCCTAATATAGACAGGGATAGTAACAGTGTAAAGGGCAAGAGTGGGGGAAGGAATTCCTGTAATGTGTACAAGAGATCTTTCTTGACCAGTGTATTTCCAGCCCACTGAGGAAGGAAGCAGTGTTGAATCTAGTTCTGGGGAATGAAGTGGGGCAAGTGGAGTATGTTTCAGTGGGAGAGCATTTGGGGAACAGTGATCATAGTATCATCAGGTTTAGAATCGTTATGGAAAAGGACAAGGTGCAATCAAGCATAAAAATACTTAACTGGAGGAGGGCTAACTTCAGTGAGTTGAAAAGGGACCTCGCCCAGGTGGATTGGAATCAAAAATTGGCAGGCAAAACAGTAATTGAACAATGGAAGGCCTTCAAAGAGAGATGTTTCAGGTAGACACATTCCCATGAGGGGTAAGGAAGGGTATCCAAACATAAGAACATAAAAATTAGGAACAAGTGTAGGCCATACGTCCCTTTGAGCCTGCTCCACCATTCAATTAGATCATGGCTGATCTTTGACCTCAACTTCACTTTCCCACCCGATCCCCATATCCCTTGATTCCCCTAGAGTCCAATATCCCTTGATTCCCCTAGAGTCCAAAGCTAGAGCTCCATGGATAACCAAAGACATAGAGGTTAAAGTGAGACAGAAAAAGTAGGTTTATGACAATTGTAGGGTTCATAATACAATAGAGAACCAAGCTGAATATAAAATCAGAATATAAATTCAATCTAAAAACGGGAATAAGAGGGGCAAAGAGAGTATGAGAATAGATTAGTGGCTAACATAAAAGGGAACCCAAAAATCTTTTATAAATACATAAATAGTAAAAGGGTAGTCAACGGAAGGGTGGGGCCATGTAGGGACCAAAAAGGAGATATTCTTGTGGAGGCAGAGAGCATGGCTGAGGCACTAAATGACTACTTTGCATCTGTCTTCACTAGAGAAGAGGATGCTGCCAATGTAGCAGTAAAGGAGGAGGCAGTAGCAATATTGGAGAGGATAAAAATAGATAGAGAGGAGGTACTTAAAAGTTTGGCAGTCCTCAAAGTAGAAAAGTCACTCAGTCCGGATGGGATGCCTCCTAGTTTGCTGAGGGAAGTAAGGGTGGAAATTGTGGAGGCTCTGGCCACAATCTTCTCATCCTCCTTGGATATGCAGGTGGTGCCAGAGGCCTGGAGGATTGCAAATGTTACACCCCTGTTTAAAAAAGGGGAGCGAGATAATCCTGGCAACTACAGGCCAGTCAGCCCAACATTGGTGGTGGGATAACTTTTAGAGAAATTAATCCGGGACAAAATTAATTGGCATTTGGAAAAGTATGGGCTAATAAATGAAAGTCAGCACAGATTTGTTAAAGGCAAACTGCAATAAAAACAGAAAATGCTGGAGATACTCAGCAGGTCAGGCAGCATCTGTGAAAAGAGAAACAGAGTCAACGTTTCAGGTCGATGACCTTTTGTCAGAACTGGAAAAAAGCAGGAAATGGAACAGATTTTTAAGCAAGTGTAGGGGCTGGGAAATGGGGGGAGGGGATGAAAGAACAAAAGGGAAGGTCTGTGATAGGGTGGAAGGCAGGAGAGGTTAAGAGACATTAAGAGATATTCAAGGCAAAAGGAGATGGTAATGGGACAGGATAAGAAACAAAGGATGGCTCTAGATGAAGTGTAAATTGCACTGGCAGAATGAAAGACAGCTGCCATGTGGGAGAGAAGAACAGACACAAACAAAAAGTGTGGATAAAAAATACATATATGATAGGGGCCGAGGTTATGATCTGAAATTGTTGAACTCTATGTTGAGTCCAGAAGGCTGTAAAGTGCCTAATCGAAAGATGAGGTGCTGTTCCTCGAGCTTACGCTGAGCTTCAGTGGAACAATGCAAGAGGCCGAGGACGGTGAGGTCTGAGTGGGAATGGAGCGGAGAATTAAAGTGACAGGCGACCGGAAGCTTGGGGTCCCCCTTACGGACTAAACGGAGATGTTCCGCAAAGCGGTCACCCAATCTGCGTTTGGTCTCCCCAATGTAGAGGAGACCACATCGTGAGCAGCGAATACAGTATACTAAATTGCAAGAAGGAAATCGCTGTTTCACCTGGAAGGGGTGTTTGGGGCCCTGGACAGTGGGAAGGGGGGAGGTATAAGGGCATGTGTTGCATCTCCTGCGCTTGCATGGGAAGGTGCCGGGCGAAGGGGAAGGGGTGTTAAAGGCAAATCGTGTTTGACTAACTTGAACAAGTTCTTTGATGAAGTAACAGAGAGGGTTGATGAGGGTAGTGCAGTTGATGTTGTGTATATGGACTTTCAAAAGGCGTTTGACAAAGTACCACATAATAGACTTGTTAGCAGACTACAAGGGTCCAGCCGTTAAAAGTAAAATGCTGCCCCTGCACCAGTAATTGCTGAATGCATTGGACTGCCTGCCAGGGAGTTACCACAACATGATGCCCTGAACTTGGAAGATGCCTGCAATATGTGTGAACCTCAGAGCCCTATCCCGTTCTTTCCAGGTGTCTATGAAGAAAGTGATGACAATGGTTTCTCTGGAAAACTTGGCATCAGTCATCTGCTTACTGTAATAATAAAATAAAATGCTGGAAATAATCAGCAGGTCAGGCAGCATCTGTGGAGAGAGAAACAGAGTTAATGTTTCAGGTCGATGACCTTTAATCATGGACCTGAAACGTTGGGGGGAATTTTGCCAGCCCTGGAGAGGCGGGTTTGGAGGCAGGACTGCCGGGAAAATGGCAGAAACTGGGAGCGGGTACCAAACCCGCTCCCAACCCGCCTCCGTGCCATCCTCCCGGGAGACGGGTCCCCGACTCGCGCAGGGACCCGTCTCCTCGAGGCGGAAAGGGGATTACAGCCACTTAACTGCCTGTTAACAGGTAGTTAACAGGCATTTAAGAGGCTTATCCCCATTTTACCACACAAGTGCGGGCTTCCCGACGTTGGGAAACCCCGCCAGGGTCAGCGAGGCGAGCAGTGGGTCTGCGGGGGTGAGAGGGGTCGAAAAGTGCACTGTGGACGTGAGTGATGGGTGCAAGTGTGGAGAGGTAAGTATGGAAGGTGAGTGAAAAGTGTTAGAAAAAGTTTCCTTACCTTTGTTTCTTCCTGCAGGCTTCAACCCTTTGGATCCGGGGGCTCCTCATCTCCACGGCAGAGATGACCAAATGGCTGCTGCATTCTCCGATGCAACAGCCATCTGATTTCTGCTCAGGAAATAGGTTTGGTGAGTCTTGAGTACAAGGACTCACCAAAGAACAGAGATTGTCAGTGTTTGAAAGCTTCTCAAAGCTGTCAAACGATGACAATTCATCTGTCAAAAATTTTTGACAGATGAAACGTCATACGTTGACGTCCTCTGTCACCGGCTTTCCCTTAATTGGCCGGCTAAGCCCACAGGGCAGGCTTAACAAGGTCAATCAAGGGAAAATAGCGTGGGTTGGCCGGACCTCGTTGGGGGCGGGACTGAAACCCGACAACCAGCAGTCCCGCCCCCAACGCGCCCCCATTGATAAAATCCGGCCCGTTAACTCTGTTTCTCTCTCCACAGATGCCACCTGACCTGCTGAGTATCTCCAGCATTTCTGTTTTTATTTCAGATTTCCAGCATCCGCAGTATCCTGCTTTTGTCCTGCTTACTGTCGACTGACTACTGGTGGAAGGAGTCAGAGGCAGAGAAGTTCAAGACTGCTGCGACCCTGACTGCAACAGGCAATGCTGTGCTAGTTGTGGTAGTTGGCTGTAGGTCTCGTTGCAGGAGGTGACACACTTCTGCGACAGGCCCCCCTAGAAAAGTGTAGCCTCTTTATGCACTGCCCCTCAGAGGAAGCCATGATGTGGAGATGCCGGTGTTGGACTGGGGTGGACAAATGTGAGAAGTCGCACAACACCAGGTTATAGTCCAACAGTTTTATTTGAAATCACAAGCTTTCGGAGCGCTGCTCCTTCGTCAGGTGAAGTCAGAGGAAGAGCAGGTGTGCTGTCCCAGGTTTATAAACACTGTTGGGGAGGGTGAGGATTCCTGGGAACAAGAATCATTTCATTTGCTCTCCCTACAGCTGCAGTTCTGTTATTCCTTCTCCCCCGTTGCTGCCTCTAGCCAGAGCAGAATTACCAAAGGACCCGCCATGAAGATAAAAGAATGTGTGTTGCCAGAATCCCCTTACGAGTTCAGAAGCTTGCACAGCTACTACACACACTTTAAAATCACCTAAGTGGGCAGGAACCACTATCGAATACCAACAAAATGTCTCTCAAACTGTTTAAGCTGAGAGCAGGTAAGGAGCCCTTTAAATACCATTGGAAATGGCTACCTCCTGACTTGTACCGTCCATGGTTTTTGGGCGAGTTGAGGAACTGGCAATAGCAACGCGAGTGGAGATGAAAATAAGTCAGTCCTAACTGTCGGTCATTTGATCTCCACTTACATACAGTCATGAGGCCCCCGCTTGTTTCTGGCAGGAGCACTGATCACCTAAATCGAGGTCCACCAGGAAATGGGAATGGACAGATTTCCAGTGATAAGTCACAGGATATTTTTTCCAATTCTTATCCTGCTAATGCCTTTTTACATATCTTTAGATACTAGAAAACACACTCCGAGCAATTGGTTGATTGAGCCTTGACTACAATAATAGTAACTTTGGCCGCGATTTCGCCGACCGAGGCGGGTCTGGTGCGGCCGGGGTCGGTGGCGGAGTGCTACCCCGCTGCTGGCTCCAGTCCACTCTGTGAAATTAATTTTACGCTGATTGGGCTTGTTAAGCCCGCCCAGCGCATTTGCCGGCCAATTGAAGGAAGCAGGTCTGATGATGTCACTTGATGGCGTCACTTGACGACGCGTCATCAGCCAGGTTTCCTTAAAGGGACCGTGCGCAAATTGATTTAGACATTTGTGCTGTCAGTGTTCTACAGCATTGAGGTGCTGCAAACACTGACAATGACTGCACAGAGGTGCACGGCTGCATCCAGGCTCTCCCATGACTCCCTCCATATGCTTATGAAGGGAGTCACAGCACGCAGGGAGATTCTCTTCCCTTCCCAAGGGCGGAAGAGACCTCCCCAGGAGATCAACGCAGCCTGGTTGCACATTGCACAGGAGGACACAAGCAGGGATGTGGTCAGGAGGCCCAGGCTGCAGTGGCGCCAACCTTTCAATGATCTCAGTAGATCACGAAATGTTACTGCAAAGCCACGCTCAACCTCATCCTGCTGTGCCACTCATCACATCCCCATCACTCTGAACTGATTCCCAGCTTTCATGAAATTGGGTTTAGCGCTCCAGGAAGGAAGTGGAGCGCTAAATCAAGCACTCCACTTCCTTCCTGGAGCGCTAAAGGATGCAGGCGCAGCGCTGGACAATGGGCCGTGCTATCTGCTACGTTCCGAGGCTCCTTCCCTCCCTTTAAAGGGAAGGGCCATCGCTGCAGGCTCTGCATTGGGACCAGTTAGCTGGTCTCCGACGGCAGCCACGATCCGGCCCGATCAGCCCCATGCACTCCTGCAGAGTGCCGGGCTGATCGATGGCGGCCCAGGAGAACTGAAATTTTTTTACCAAAACCATTTCACAAATGTAGGTACTTACCTCGGCGACCTGCCCTTTAACTTTCACCCCCGAAGCGCCCAGCCTCCCGAACAATGCCTCCTGCAGCTGTCGGTGTTATCGCCCACCAATACTGCGGGGGGCGGAACCGAAGTTCGGGTCCAGGGCGCTACCAGGGCGATGCTCACGGCAATGGCGTCACGATCTCCAGGCGAAGGAGATCGTGTCGCAAAGTCTTACCACCGCCGCAAACCTCTCACCGAAGTTCGCGGAAGTGGTTCATCTCATCGCGCCCGGGCGATATATCGCTATCACCCCCGGGAGCGCTGACGGGAGGCGCTAACCCACCGAATTTCTTCCCCTTATTTTTTAATCTATATTTTTCAAGCAATGATTCCTGTTTGTAAAAAGTGGGAAATTAGGAGGGACAATAATGGAAGTCCACCACAATTTTCTTAATGAAGATATATTTTGAGAATTTCAAGTGTGATCTTTATATTAAACATTTTACATTTCTGCCAACGTCTTTATTCTACCAACCTGCCCCCTCCTCCATTGCTATAGTAACAGTTCAGGCAGTTCTAATCGATAGTCATGATTGCACGGACTCCCGACCCTCTGATATTTTGAAGGCTGAAGAAGGATATTCAGGCCGCAAAGGATGTAGCATTCAAACATACTCCTGTATTTCCCCCCTCCCCATTAAAATGTAACCATCTCTTCATTTTGCCATATACGACTAATATTTACTTTTTTTGCTATTGTACCATCTAATAGTTGAACCAGTTGCCAATGAACAAATTTTATCTAATTTATTTAGCGACAGGAATCTTTGTGCATTGAACACACAGACTGCAAGGGATGAATACAAAGAGCTGTGAAGTGTTTGAGCTTTAATTGAAAAGAAATGAATTTAATTATTTGACAAAAGTCATTGTATGAAGCTAAAAAAAATGAATTTCACAGGAATGCATTTAAATACGTTTTAAAAGTTCCCCCCTGAAGCAAATCACACGTTTCAATAAAGATGGAGACGCCTTGTTACTCTTAACAAAAATAGAGAGTTGTCAAAATGTTCTAAAGAAAACAGGTCAATAGCTAAACCTGCAAACAGCGCAGTCAGATATTTCCCACAAGACACGGTTGCTTAAGCACTTAAATAAAAGTCTCTGGACGTAGCCTGATGTCTTGGACAAGTGATTTTACATGTAGATTTAGAGTACAACTGCTCAAGAGGCATGGGCCCAATAGTCAATTCCATTAAACACTTTCAGGTTGAATTACAATGCTGAGTGAAGACATACTGACGTGAGGTTCCTCAGATTTACTGGAGTTAATGCTAGAATAAATGAGTCTGAATGTTTATATTCCATTAAGCACAATTTTATAAATAGCCACTCAGAGATGTTAATAAATAATTAGGCAGGCAAAACATGGCTCACCTTTTATAATAATAGAAAATTAATGATAAATGCCACTTCAGGGCAACTGGAAACTAAATTAGAACCACAAAAATGCATTATAAGTACACTAATGTGCAGTGAATATTTAACAGTGTTCTTGTAGATAAAATCTTTGAATAAAACAAGACAACATAAATCTGAACTATTTAGGAGTTGAGATTTTTGATTCTGTAGTCAAACCAAGTAAATCTTCTATGTTGAACTCAATAGCACGCACTGAAATTTTCTATTATTATAAAAGGTGAGCCATGTTTTGCCTGCCTAATTACTTCACCAAGGAAGAGGATGCTGCCATAGACATAGTGAAGGAGGAAGTAGTGGAGATATTTGATAGGATAAAAATTGATAAAGAAGAGGTATTAGAAAGGCTGGCTGTACTTAAAGGAGATAAGTCACCAGGAGCAGATGGGATACATCCTAGGATGCTGAAGGAATTGAGGGAAGAAATCACGGAGGCACTGGCCATAATATTCCAATCCTCCTTAGATACGGGGGTGGTGCCAGAGGACTGGAGAATGGCAAATGTCACACACTTGTTCAAAAAAGGGTGTAAAGATAAACCCAGCAACTACAGGCCAGTCAGTTTGACCTCGGTAGTGGGGAGGCTTTTAGAAACAGTAATCAGGGACAAAATTAACAGTCACTTGGATAGGTGTGGATTAATTAAGGAGAGCCAGCACGGATTTGTTAAAGGCAATCGTGTTAAACCAACTTGATCGAGTTTTTTGATGAGGTAACAGAGAGGGTTGATGAGGGCAATACGGTTGACGTGGTGAACATGGATTTCCAAAAGGCGTTCAACAAAGTGCCACATAATAGGCTCACCAGTAAAGTTGAAGCCCATGGAATAAAAGGGACAGTGGCAGCATGGATATGGAATTGGCTAAGTGACAGGAAACAGAGTAGTGGTGGTGAACAGTTGTTTTTCGGACTGGAGGAACGTATACAGTGGTGTTCCCCAGGGGTCGGTTCTAGGACTACTGCTTTTCTTGATATATATTAATGACTTGGATGTGGGTGTACAGGGCACCATTTCAAAATTTGCAGATGACACAGAACTTGGAAGTATAGTGAACAGTGAGGAGGAGAGTGATAGACTTCAGTAAGACATAGACAGGCTGGTGGAATGGGCGGATATGTGGCAGACGAAATTTAACACAGAAAAGTGTGAAGTGATACATTTTGGTAGAAAGAATGAGGAGAGGACATATAAACTAAATGGTACAATCCTAAAGGGGGTGCACGAACAGAGAGACCTAGGGGTATATGTGCACAAATCGTTGAAGATGGCAGGGCAGGTTGAGAAAGCAGTTAAAAAGGCTTACGGGATCCTGGGCTTCATAAATAGAGCTATAGAGTACAAAAGTGTGGAAATTATGATGAACCTGTATAAAACACTGGTTCGGCCCCAACAGGAGTACTGTGTCCAACTCTGGGCACCGCACTTTAGGAAGGATGTGAAGGCCTTAGAGAGGGTGCAGAAAAGATTTACAAGAATGATTCCAGGAATGAGGGATTTCAGTTACGTTGATAGACTGGAGAAGCTGGGATTGTTCTCCTTGGAGTAGAGAAGATTGGGAGGAGAGGTGTTCAAAATCATGAGGGGGTCTGGACAGAGTAGGTAGAGAGAAACTGTTCCCATTGGCAGAAGGGTCGAGAACCAGAGGACACAGATTTAAGGTGATTGACAAAAGAACCAAAGGCGACGTAAGAAAAAACTTTTTTATGCAGCGAGTGGTTAGGATCTGGAATGCACTGCCTGAAAGGGTGGTGGAGGCAGATTCAATCTTATCTTTCAAAAGGGAGTTGGATAAGTATCTGAAAGAAAAAATTTTGCACGGCTACAGGGAAAGGGCAGGGGAGTGGGACTAGCTGAGAGTCAGCACGGGTTCGATGGGCCGAATGGCCTTCTTCCGTGCTGTAACCATTCTATGATTCTATGATCCTATGAAATCAATGTTAAAAAGGTCATATTTTGCCATTCTAATTTTTCCAAATTATATTTCTGTATAGCACAATACTCTAGTCCTGTAGTTTCCAGTGATTTATCTGCACTGCATGTGTGGGCACCAATAATATTCTCCGGTTTTTCAGACAGTTCAGTTTGACAGTCATTACAGATGCATGACATTTTGATATGTGCCATTCTCCAGCACAAAGACACTGGGTTATCTAAACCCACAGAGATTCAATTAAAGCCACAAGAGTAAATTAATGAAGTTGGTAAAAAAAAAAAAGTGCAAGAATTAATTTAATATTGATTCCATTTGGAAACTTTTTCATATTTTATAGAACACTTTCAAAAATCTTTAGCTATCCACAACCACAATAGACATCTTCCACCGGAGCTCTACACTCCGATATATTAGCACCACAACCCCACGTTATCCCATGGCTTCCATCCTTTTGTTATTGCCCAATCATTTCACTCTCAGAAGAGTCACTTGTCGGGTGGCCATTGTAATGTTCGGCAAAATCATTTCGGCTGTTTCCTTCCTGAAACTCAAAAGAACTTGGTTGAGACGGGATAAAAATCAGACACTCTGACATTTTAAAGAAATGGCTGGTTGCACTGATTTTTTTTCTCCTCTTTAAAAAAAAACCAACTACGCAATGAAATAATTGTTCATATCAGCCACCAGTTTTTCTGTTCTGTATTTGTGATGGGCGTGACTGTGGGGGACTTCCCAACCATTTCTGAAACAGAAACATTTACCTTTTTTGTAATCCTAAAGTGACGGGCCGTAGTGAATTGCCCACAGCGGAAGAGTCTGAGTCTGAGAACAGCTCAGCCAGCCTGCTCCATGTCGTTTTATAAGTCTCGCTCAATTCACACTTGCAGCTACATCTTGGTATTGTGTAGGAGTTAAAAACGTTGGTGCACGGAAACAAACATTACCAGAATATTATGTGCTCTCTGACTGATGTCACTTTCATCCCAAAACTGAACAGCTGAACGGAAACCCAAACAAATCCAGGCACAAAACTAAATGAAAAACATGTGATTCATTTGCAAAAGAACAGGAAGAGATTTTAGACAATATATTGATTCTAAACTAAAAGTAGTAACCGGAAAAAAAAGTCAAGCCTTTTATCTAACAGCTAATTCTGACTTAATTCTGAGCTATAAAGGTATGTAAAGCAATTCAAGACTTAACAAGCCCACCAGTACAATCAGATGTGAATAAATGGTTTCTGTTTATAAGCAGTACACAGACATAACATTTACCAATGCTTTCGATATTGTTTAACATAAGTCCTCCTTTTAAGCAAAAGAAACTCTAAGTTAAAACATCATTTAAGGAGTAACTTCTTTATCAGACCATTGCAATTGTACAATTTTCATATCAACTACGTCCTGCTTTGAGAGAAATTATTGGTGATATATCAATTGATTACCTAATAAATATGCTGAAGTAAATTTAAAAAAAAACCTCAATGCTAGAAAACTGGACTATTTTATTTTAAAATATAGCGGGGGAGAAATTCGGTATCGCCCCGTTTGGGGCGCAATTATCGGCCGGGCGCAAAGTTTAACGTCTGGCGCTAATTATCACCTCCAACTGCAAACTTGGCTTCTATCGCCCCTGGAGGTGATTGGAGCGCTAAATCAGGCGTTACACACCTCTCTTAAGGTGCTAACGCCGAGGAGCAAGGCGCTACCTCAGAGCGCTGGTGAAGCTCATGTGATGTCTATCAGCAATGGAACACAGATACACTGGCGCCGGCCAGTTCTTAAAGGGGAGGGTCGATCTTGCTCTCCATCCACACCCTGCTCATTGCAGCCTTGAATCTCGGCCTGGAGAGACCTGTACATCAAATCTGCTGGAAAGAACAATGCAGAGGCCCAGGGAAAGAGCTCAGAGTGTAGCCCCCACAGTCTCTTCTAAATTGATGCAAGGAAGGTCAAATCAAAATGAACCTGCAAAGTGCCACTCAGTACCCAAAACTCCTTCACACAGCGTTGAATCTCTCCAGAAGTCTCTCTCTCTCTCTCTCTCTCTCAGAATGCATGGTGCAAAAATGTTGCCGACAGAAAAAGGCAGGAAGCGGTCGCCTTTAAATAGCGCTCCCCCAGTCCCTTCCCGACTGCAAAACGCTCCCCTCAACCTGTTGTTGCTAGCGGCAGGCGGTAAGGCAGGGGCGCCACTCAATATCCGGTCTGGGGTGCTACCGGGGCGTCATGATCTGCGGGCGCAGGAGATCGTGGCGGTAGTGTTTAGCACCACCGCAAAATGTCTAGTCGATTTCGCGAGCGGCGCAAACATCACCGCGCCCGGGCGCTAGTTGCTTTGTGCCCCATTAGCGCCCTCTTAGGGCGCAAACGGGAGGCACAAAGCAACCGAATTTTTCCCCCCAGTGAGTTACAGCCCATATATTCTTTGTAAAGTGAAATCTGCTTTGAATCACACTTCATATTCTGCTAATTATAGAACTAGAAAACAAACTAACCAAATCTGTTTACATATATTGAGTTCTACTGAATATTATTACTGAACTTATTGAATGTCCCCAACACTTTGAAGCAATACATCAAATCGCACCTTATTTCAATTTAACCCACAAACACCCCGGCATGTTTTAGACCAGGGCTCAGTGGCATTGTCTCTGTGATGAATTTAATTGATTTGGCAAGTTGGTCTCGTGGTGTAGTGGCTCTCAGTGGTAGAGTGACGGACTCCAGTCCAGGGGCCCTATTTAACTTGAACTAGTTTGTAGACCCAGCTATTGTTTATGGCTAAGTTTTGTTCCATTTTGGCCACAAGCTGGAGTGCCCTGTAATGGCAGAATACACCGTCTTAAAAGAAGGGGAAAGTATTGGTGGGGGGTTGGGGATGGGGAGCTTGTCAGTGCTGTAATGGTACGGAGCATCACTAATGGTAAAACCAGAGACTTACACCTTCCAGCCGGTAGCAAAATACTTTCGAGAGCTTGGATGTGAAAATCGAGATGCAAATCAAATCAAAAATGTAATTAATGTTCCTATTCATTAGATTCTGCACTAGCCTGGCCTTTTATTTAATCTTAACAGTTTTTTCTCACTTTCTTCAAACAACTTGAATTTAGTGTTCTCATTATCTCTTTCTCTAATGTATGCTTTCTTTTAAAAAAAAATGTTTTCTTTATTTCATCGTTTTGCTTTGCTTGATTTCACAGCTCACATCGTTTGGCAGTCATGAAAAGAGGGTAGCGCAGTAAACCTATAATACCCTGATCCTTACCCAAATTTGTATTTCTGAGTGTAACACTTCTGCTCCACTGGGGAAGATTACATAGACTCCTGGGATGCTGTTGCACAGAACAGTGGGACTGGCCCCTTCAAGAGTCACAGTGGCAGTGATTCTCACATATGCTGAATACTGATGCTCATGCAAATTAACAGGACAGCAAACCCACTGGAGAACATCTTTTTGAAAACAATTATCATCTTCCAGAGTTCAAAGGCAATGTTGTGTTGGTCTCACTAGATCTGTATGTTGCATCCTTAGGGACCACAGAAAAACACGACTTCAAAGGGCCTCCCCAACCACTGGAGTAAGCATTGTAACAAGAAGGAAGAATCCCAGAGGGTTTTTCACACTGACTCTGTGAGTAACATTGTATATTTTCCTCATAAATCTATCCAAAGGGAATAATCATGAATCTGCATCAAAAGATGTAACAAAGGGACTGAAAATTGAAGGGATTAGCAGCCCTGTGGCTTCTCAGCCATAGAATTTAGAAGCTAAACCACAAGTTAAAGAGTTGTTTCTTCACATAGTTATTTTTATTCACACTTTCATTGAAAATATAGAGTTTTCATGCAAAGTGCATTCTGCTTTTTATTAACTACATAGCAATTGATTAACTGTTAAAATGAATTAAGTTTTGCAGTCATTGGATTTCATGTTAAACTGTTCTAATGTTCTAATCTTATGATTTCATACTTAGACCTAGCATAGTTTACATTGACTTGGGTGAATCAATCACAAAGGAAATGGAGAGATTCAATATTCAACTGGAAGTAGAAAGATAGAGAGTTGGTAGCAAGAAGAGAAGAAAAAACTTGGATGTACTGGTTTGGAACAAAGACTCAAACGGTGGTATTAGCTAAATGGGGGACATGGCCTTTCCATTTCTACTCATTTCTATATTACTTGCTGGTTAAGAAAGTGATATAGCAACAGAGAAGCCATAATAAGTGTTTAATGATAAAATCATTCTCTTTTCTTAGATTATTCAGCATGGGTCGTTGGATATCCGTACCCGACATGATGGGAGCATCATCACTGCAACAATTGGAAGACAGCCCACCACCTCCTTCTCAGAGAAACTAAGGATGGAAAAAAAATGCAGCTTTGCCGATATCCACAGACCAAATAAAAAAACTTAGCAGAACGTGATCTGAACTGGGATGTGCATGTTAACTACTGCATATGGCTGTAAGTACTTCTATTACTTAGCTTGTTCAGGCATGTTGGCCTTAGTAATAATATAAATAGAAACAGAACCTTACAGCACAGGAGGAGGCCATTCGGTCCATCGTGCCTGTGCTGCCTCCTTGAAAGAGCAGTCGTGCTCAGTCCCACACCCTCGCTTTTTGTCCATAATCCTGTAAATTCCTCATCCCCAGGTACCCGTCCAACTCTGTTTTAAAATGATTTATGGAATCAGCTTCCACCACCTTCTCAGGTAGAGCATTCCAGATCCCGACAACTCTCTGAGTGAAAAGATTTCTCCTCATCTCCGCTCTCGATCTTTTACCAATGATTTTAAATCATTGACCTCTGGTTATTGACCCACTCGCCAGAGGGAATCGTTTTTCTCTATCTACTCTATCAAAACCTCTCATCATCTTGGAAGCCTCTATTAGGTCATCTCTTAACCTTCTCTGGTCCAAGGAGAACAGTCCTAACTTTTCCAACGTCGCCTCATAACTGTAGTCCCTCATCCCTGGTAACATCCCTAAAAATGGCTTTTGTGCTTGCATAAAGTAGACAGCTAGGTAATTATTGTAAGATTTGTTTTGATTGGGGTGATTTTGGTCTTATAACAAACTCTGGATGCACAACATCCTAGTGCATGCAGCTCCACAGAGTGGATGGGCACAGGTTGATTTTTTTCTCCTCCCTCCTCCCCGCCCCCAGAAGCACTGACTCATGCTGGTGTACACGTCTATGGGAACTAGACTCCCTCTGGTGCCTTGTCCAAGTGCCTACTCTTCATATGCGAGTCTACACCGTGAATGTCAGCAAGCTGTTCCAACTATGGGATATCACAACTAAGCTATAGATTGTCCCTCACCCAACAGCCACATGTGGGCAAGTTTCCAGTGGGGGTTAGATTAATAATCGGGAGGAGGAAGTCCAACTGAGTTTTCTGCTCACTAGCACCCTTACCATCACTCTCACTGAGGTTAGTTAGCTCAACACAATATGGGGATCGAACCCAAGACCTTTCCAGTCTGTATTGCTCAGCTCCATTTACTAATTGAGCCATTGGAAGGCCCCATGGACACTGGTTCATTATCCTACAATCCCTGCCCATAAGGTCTGGGGCAGCTGTCGCTGGCCTGGCACTGTGTGACTCCTACCGTTCAGCTGAAAAGTAACAGTGATGGAGGTCAAAGAATAGTTTGACCCCATAATTTTGGTTTGCAGGAAGAGTATGTGCCAAGGCCTAGTGAGATCTGCTTGGAGAGAAAGAAGGGAAAAGAAAAGAAGGATTTTACAACTTAAAAAAAAAGACGCAGTCACAAATTAAGAGAGTAGTTTATGCAATCATTCAAACCGCTTAACAATGAAATTATGATAATACTTCACGTCAGTTATTTTACATAATAGAGTTTTAGTCTGCTGAACCAAAACGAGAGGTCGCACAACACCAGGTTATAGTCCAACAGTTTTATTTGAAATCACAAGCTTTCGGAACTATCGCTCCTTCCTCATCTTCACCTGAGGAAGGAGCGATAGTTCCGAAAGCTTGTGATTTCAAATAAAACTGTTGGACTATAACCTGGTGTTGTGCGACCTCTCAATTTTGTCCACCCCAGTCCAACACCGGCATCTCCGCATCAGAACCAAAACGAACCAGAGGAGGCTGGTGGAGCCAGCCAGGATTGACAATAATGGACAATTGGTAAACATTTTTCAAATTACTCCTGGGAAGAATTCCACGGCATCAGTAAAACTTTACAGAATGGCCCTAGAGAGTTTGAGGGGAACAGTAAACTTCAAAGAAATATTGCCTGAAGGAGTTGGAAGAAGCTGGTAAAATACAACAGTGGTTACCTGCCGGAGTCAGAGTAGCAAAACTGACTATTTTACTGCTTGTGCTGGATAGATAAATGACAAGAGAATCATAATGATCACATAAATGTATTGCATTATAACCACTCTTTTCAGCAGTTTAATCTTTTCATAACCCTCTATAGTACCTATACACACACTGTGACTCAGTGGTGTCATTCTCACATTTGAGTCAGAAGGTTGTGGGTTCAAGTCCCACTCCAGAGATTTGAGCACAAAATCTAGGCTGACACTCCAGTGCAGTGTTGAGGGAAAGCTGCACTGTCAGAAGTGCCGTCTTTTGGATGAGACATTAAAACGAGGCCCGTCTGCCCTCTCAGGTGGACGTAAACGATCCTATGGCACTATTTCGAAGAGCAGGGGAGTTCTCCCAGGTGTCCTGGCCAATATTTCTCCCTCAACCAACATCACTAATAAGGATGCAAAAGTAAAATACTGCGGATGCTGGAAATCTGAGATAAAAACAGAAAATGCTGGAAATACTCAGCAGGTCAGGCAGCATCTGGAGAGAGAGAAACAGAGTTAACGTTTCAGGTCGATGACCCTTCGTCAGAACTGGAGTTCTGACAAAGGGTCATCGACCTGAAACGTTAACTCTGTTTCTCTCTCTATAGATGCTGCCTGACCTGCTGAGTATTTCCAGCATTTTCTGTTTTTATTTCACTAATAAGGATTATCTGGTCATTATCACATTGCTGTTTGTGGGACCTTACTGTACACAAATTGGCTGCCACGTTTCCTACATTGCAGCAGTGATGACACTTCAAAAGTAGTTTACTGGCTGTAAAGCACTTTGGGACGTCCTGAGGTTTGAAAGGCGCTATATAAATGCAAGTCTTTCCTTTTTTTCTTTTAAAATGACTATTTGCCCATGTAGATTTGCATATAAGAGCACCCATCAGTTTCCATGTTGAAGATCAGAGGGCTCTCCTATAGCCACAGTACACTGTTGCTCCTTAGTGCATTTTGGACCTCTGGGTCAGAGGTCACTCGTCCCTGCTTTTTTTAATTGTTGTAATTACATTGCCACTTACTTCATGTGTATAACACCATCCTATAGTTTGGACCCATAATAAAGAGAATGTTTTTATCCAAGGGACTGGGCAATAGGAATTTTGGAAATGGTCACAGGCAAGGTTGAGATTGTGCTGCACGTGCGATCATGAGAAGCTGCAGTATAATCAGTGAGAAGTGTTTTTTTGAGGGGTAAGTCCTGACAGTTGCTAATGGCCCAGAAATTAAAGACGGAGCCTTCGTGCGGGGGTAAGGCTTCCCCGCGATATCTCACTGCGCGCCTGCCTTTTCATTCCGAGCTCGCACGAACTTGATTTTCTAGACAGCAGCTGTGCAGTGCTTCCGTATCCCACAGGTGCAGTTAATTCGTGCGAGCTGTGGGATCACGTGATTCAGTTAGAGCCAATGGCAGCACACCATCTTTCATTCATAGTTTTCACAGCAAGTGCTGTGAAAGCTATGAATCTATACCCCCTCAAAAGAACAGCTAAACCTCAATTAAATTTTTTTTAAAAACCATCACATTAATAAAATAAGTATAGTTAAATAAATTAACCACTTTAAACAAAAAATTTAATTTTTGAAAAAATTTAAAATCTTTTAAAAAGTTATAAAAATAAACTTACCTTTCTTTAAAGTCTCTAAAAAAGATATACCTGTTGAAAAAAATTCAAAATAATACTTAATTAACTACTTACCTTGTTAAAAGAGGGTCTTACGCCTCCTTTCTTTATGTGCAAAATCTTCCATGCTTACCTGCGCGTTCAAAGCACTAAGTGCACTGCGTGCGCACAGCCTGTAGCGCGCACGCGGTTCACTTAGGAACCGCCCCCTTTTGAAATCACCAAGTGCCGGTTTTCAGCGCATGCGCAGTGCATGCAGAAAACCGGCAATTGGAGACAGAATATGCGAGAGTACACAGTGCGTACTCTCGCGTAGAGACACTAATTTTTGGGCCATTATGTTTTATATTTCAGCTGCCTCTGCCACTTCCAGTCTTATCTATCTAATCGTAGTCAGAGAATCACCTGCAATGGCTTCTCTTCCCGCTCCCATGCCGTTATCTCTGGTGTCCCCCAAGGATCAATTCTTGGCCCCCTCCTAGTTCTCATCTACATGCTGCCGCTCAGCGACATCATCCGAAAACACAGCGTCAGTTTCCACATGTTCGCTGATGATTCCCAGCTCTACTTCACCACCACCTCTCTCGATCCCGCCACTGTATCTAAATTGTCAGACTGCTTGTCCGATATCCAGGACTGGATGAGCAGAAATTTCCTCCAACTAAATATTGGGAAGACCGAAGCCATCGGCCGGAATTTTCCTTACCTCAGTGGGTCCGGTGCGGGTGGTGTCCGTGGTGGGTCACGACCCCACTGCTGGCTCCATCCCGCTGTAGAAAATGAACTTACCTTAATGGGGCCTATTAAGCCTGCCCAGCACGTTACCCGGACCAATGAGATGGAGCGGGTCTGGTGACATCATTCATGACACGTTTTCAGCCAGGATCCTTAAAGGGATCCTGGCCACATTAAATTTTAAGTTTAATCTAACATAGTGGGTGTTGAATCCTTACTGTACAATAATATAACAAAAGTTATGTATGAGTGACAAATAAATATTTAAATAATATTATCATTAAGTAATATGACTCTATCTGCAAATACGATCAAGAACATAATTAAAAAGGTACATTAATTGGGAAGTTATTGTTGCCTTAGTCACAAAAATCTATCGACTTTTGTATCAGTAATTGGTACAAATAAAAGATGTGTGTGTATAGGTAATGCATAACATTCAGCAGATTTTAAATGTAATTGTAAAGGGGTGGATTTACAATCTTATGCAAGTTCAGTGGAACAGCTGCGGAATCCCTGACAAACAGTGTAAGTGGTGCTTACAATGTGTTTCTGGGATTTCTGCAGCTCTTCCGTTGAAGTTAACAATGGACAAGTGAGAGAACCTCTGCAGAAATTCACCCTAAAGTCTTAGACTGAAAAATTAAATTAGTCATAGTCAGAGACTGAAAGCAAATTGAACCAGTGGAATGAGTGATGAGAATGAAATTGTTATGGTTGCTGACTTGATTTAATGTGTAACTGGACAATCACAGTATACTGTGAGAAAAACCTGACCAGAAACAACACAAACATTTATTTAAATGGTATATGTATTTTTTTATAGTGCAGATCAATTCACTGCAATTACTGTTGAGTTGGAAGGCAACAGGCGAGATTGGCCAGTGAAAAATGTATTACCCTCACCATCCAGGGAAGGATGAGAGCTTTCAGCACTCACATCCTTTCAGGAATTTCTGAATGACCATTTACCAGCAGCTTTTCAAGCAGAACAGAATCTCCATTAATCTGTTAGCTGATATAATCAACATGTTTTTATATTGGTTTGTTTTTCATGCTGTCAAGTAATCAGTTGGAGCAATGGCCACGGAACTCACGCCTCAGGTTGACAGACGTGCTTCCCGAGCTGTGTGAATCCCATGGCCAGGCAGGGAAATTTAAAAAGTAGTGGTGGGGGGGCAGGGGGGAAGGCCCTTAAGTGCCTGTAAAGTACCTCATAATGGCCCAGAAATTAAAGACTGAGTGTTGACGCGGGGGTAAGGCTTCCCCGCGATCTCTCACTCCGCGTTGGCTTTTTCAGATCCAGCTCGCACGAACTTGATGTTCTAGACATCAGCTGGGCAGTGCTTGCGTATCCCACCGGCGTAGTGAATTCGTGCGAGCTGTGGGATCACGTGACTCAGTTAGACCCAATGGCAGCACACCATCTTCCATTCATAAGTTTCACATAAGTGCTGTGAAAGCTATGAATCTTACACACACCCAAAATAACAGCTAAACCTCAATTAAATTTAAAAAAAAAACCATCACATTAATAAAATAAGTATAGTTAAATAAATTAACCATTTTAAATAAAAAATTAAATTTTTGAAAAAATTTAAAATCTTTTAAAAAGTTATAAAAATAAACTTACCTGTCTTTAAAGTCTCTAAAAAAGATATACCTGTTAAAAAAAATTCAAAATAATACTTAATTCACTACTTACCTTGTTAAAAGTGGGTCTTACTCCTCCTTTTTTCATTTCTAAAATCTTCCGTCCTTACCTGCGCGTCCAAAGCACTAAGTGCACAGTGTGCGCGCAGCCTGTAGCGCGCACGCGGTGCACCGAGGAACCGCCCCCTTTTCCAAAAACCAAGTGCCGGTTTTCAGCGCATGCGCAGTGCATGCAGAAAACCGGCAATTGGAGACAGAATATGCGAGAGTACACAGTGCGTACTCTCGCGTAGCGGCACTAATTTTTGGGCCAATGATTTCAATTGGGTCGCCCACCACTGCAGGTCAGGTTGGCTCCACGATGACAGATGCCAAAAAATTCAGCCCATTGTCTTCAGTTCCCGCCACAAACTCTGTTCCCTAGCCTCCAACTCCATCTCTCTCCCTGACAACTGTCTGAGGCTGAACCAGACTGTTTGCAACCTTGGTGTCATAATTGACCCTGAGATGAGCTTCCGACCACATATCTGCACCATCACTAGGACCGCCTATTTCCACCTCCGGAACATCGCCCGGTTCCGTCCCTGCCTCAGCTCATCTGCTGCTGAAACCCTCATCCATGCCTTTGTTACCTCTAGACTTGACTATTACAATGCACTCCTGGCCCGCCTCCCACGTTCTACCCTCCGTAAACCTGAGGTGATCCAAAACTCTGCTGCCCATGTCCTAACTCGCAGCTAGTTCCGTTCGCCCATCACCCCTGTGCTCATTGACCTACATTGGTTCCAGGTTAAGCAACGCCTCGATTTCAAAATTCTCATCCTTGTTTTCAAATCCCTCCATGGCCTCGCCCCTCCCTATCTCTGTGATCTCTTCCAGCCCCACAACCCTCCGAGATATCTGCGCTCCGCTAATTCTGGCCTCTTGAGCATCCCTGATTTTAATTGCTCAACCTTTGGTGGCTGTGCCTTCAGCTGCCAAGGACCTAAGCTCTGGAATTCCCTCCGCCTCTCTCCCTGTCTTTCAAACTTTAAGACACTCCTTAAAACCTACCTCTTTGAGCAAGCTTTTGGTCATCTGCCCTAATATCTCCTTATGTGGCTCGGTGTCAAATTTTGTTTGATAACGCTCCTGTGAAGCGCCTTGGGACATTTTACTACATTAAAGGCGCTATACAAATACAAGTTGTTGTTGTTATTGTTATTTCTTTGCTTGCTTGAATATCTGCTCCCTGGGTTATAGGTATGCTAACTTAATGGCCCGAAAATTAGACCTAATACGCGAGAGTACGCACTGTGTACTCTCGCGTTTTAGGTCTCCAATTGCCGGTTTTCAGCATGCACTGTGCATGCGCGGGAAACCGGCACTTCGTGAACTCAAAAGGGGGCGGTTCCTAAGTGAACCGCGTGCGCGCTACAGGCTGCGCGCACGCAGTGCACTTAGTGCTTTGAACGCGCAGGTAAGCATGGAAGATTTTACACATAAAGAAAGGAGGCGTAAGACCCTCTTTAAACAAGGTAAGTAGTTAATTAAGTATTATTTTAAATTTTTTCAACAGGTTTATCTTTTTTAGAGACTTTAAAGAGAGGTAAGTTTATTTTTATAACTTTTAAAATGATTTTAAATTTTTTCAAAAATGTAAATTTTTGTTTAAAGTGGTTAATTTATTTAACTATAGTTATTTTATTAATGTGATGGTTTTTTTTTAAATTTAATTGAGGTTTAGCTGTTCTTTTGGGGGTAAGTTGTATTCATAGCTTTGACAGTTGTCCTGTCAAAACTATGAATTAAAGATGGTGTGCTGCCATTGGCTCTAACTGAATCACGTGATCCCACAGCTCGCACGAACTAACTGCGTCTGTGGGTCACGCAAGCACTGCACAGCTGCATGTGGGACTGGCCTTGAAACTAAAGTTCGTGTGAGCCCGGAGGGAAAAGGTAGGCGCGCAGTGAGATATCGCGGGGAAGCCTTACCCCCGCAGGAACGCTCCGTGTTTAATTTCTGGGCCAATGTAATTGGGAAATGTAAAGCCAAATGTTTGTAATTAGGAAACAGTATACACCATCCCTTTGTTAAAAAGAGTAGCAGTGACGACATGATTGAACTTCACCATGACTGAATAGTGCTTAAACCTAAAATTAAATGCTTCCAGAGCCAACCTACGTGTTTGAATGATGTATAATCCCTTACCTACTTATTGCAAAAGGAAATATTCTTAATGACTTTAACTGGTTTAATTTAGGTGTCCTGGATGTTGATTGCATCTCATGATATATGATACCACCTTTATGAAGATTCCTGTGGTTGTCTCCGCCTTTTCCTCCATAGAGTATTAATCTATTTTTAATATATAGGCCTTGGATAAGATCTTTTGAGATGTGCAGTCATTGACTTTATCGTTGTTATAATACATGATGTGATTTGTTACCAAACTTTGAATGGTCTATCCATTCACTTGATACTGTAAATCATTAAAGCATTAGCCCGGCAATGTACTTTATAGTAAAAGTTACATTAATCTACTACCTTAATATAATGTGCCACAACAAAACCAAATCATGTTAGGAAAATGTCACATTTAACTTCATAAACACTCATCGTTAAAATCTACTAAGTACAGTAAATAAGCTTAATTCGATGTTTATATTTAAATAGCAATTAGAGAGAATGTAGTGGCAATTTTCTGGGAGGGGTCAGATTTGGTTCTCTGCTGAAAGATGAATAGTCTTGTTTATTTTTTTGAGAGGAGGGTGAAGATGAGGATCATTGCTGTTGGTAGTGTATTCATTAACCTGCTACTACACAATATCCAGAGTTAGCAAAAGTCCATGCATGAAGGTTATGCTAAACCTTTATAAATCACTGGTTAGGCCCAGCTGGAGTATTGTGTCCAATTCAGGGCACCACATTTTAGGAAGGATGTCAAGGCCTTAAAGAAGGTGCAGAGGAGATTTATTAGAATGGTACCAGGGATGTGGGATTTAAGTTATGGGGAGAGACTAGAGAAACGGGGGTTGTTCTCCTCAGAGCAAAGAAAGTTAAGGGGGGATTTAATAGAAGTGTTCAAAATCATGAAGGGTTTTGATAGAGTAAATAAGTAGAAACTGTTTCCAGTGGTAGAAGGCTCGGTAACGAGAGGAGACAGATTTAAGATAATTGGCAAAAGAACCAATGGTAACTTGAGGAAAAATGTTTTTAGGCAGCAAGATGCTATGAACAAGAATGCACTGCCTGAAAGGGTGGTGAAAGCAGATTTAATAATGACTTTCAAAAAGGAATTGGATAAATATTTGAAAGGGACAAATTTGCAGGGCAATGGGGAAAGGGCAGGGGAGTGTAACCAATTGGATAGCTCCACAGGCACTATGGGGGAAAAATTGGGTGGCGCCCATTTTGGGACGCTAACGTCGCCGGGGCACTAATTTTAGGACAAATCAGCCCGCTTGATTGGCACCCCATCTACTACCTTAAACATTCACACCCTCCACCACCGGCATACCGTGGCTGCAGTGTGTACCATCTACAAGATGCATGGAGCAACTCGCCAAGGCTTCTTCGGCAGCACCTCCCAAATCCGCGACCTCTTCCACCTAGAAGGACAAGGGCAGCAGGCGCATGGGAACACCACCACCTCCAAGTACCCCTCCAAGTCACACACCATCCTGACTGAGAAGTATATCGCCGTTCTTTCATCGTCGCTAGGTCAAAATCCTGGAACTCGCTACCTAACAGCACCGTGGGAGTACCTTCACCACAGGGACTGCAGCGGTTCAAGAAGGCGGTTCACCACCACCTTCTCAAGGGCAATTAGGAATGGGCAATAAATGCTGGCCTTGCCAGCCACACCCACATCCCATAAAAAAAACAAATTAAAAAAAAATCTTCTCTGCACCCTCTCCAGTGCCTCTATAACTTTTATTAATATGGCGACCAGAACTACACGCTGCACTCCAAGTGTGGTCTAACCAAGGTTCGATACAGGTTTAGCATAACTTCCCTACTTTTCAATTCTATCCCTCTAGAAATAAACCCTAGTGCTTGGTTTGCATTTTTAATGGCCTTGCTAACCTGTGTCGCAACTTTTAGTGATTTGTGTATTTGTACTCTGAGATCCCTTTGTTCCTCTACCCCACCTAGACTCGCACCCTCCAAGTGATAAATGACCTCCCTATTCTTCCTATCAAAATGTAATACCTCACATTTATCTGTGCTGAACTTCATTTGCCAATTATTTGCCCATTCTGCAAGTTTATTAATGTCCTCCTGTAATTTGTTGCAGTCCTCCTCAGTATTGACTATCCCCCCCCAATTTGGTATCATCCGCAAATTTAGAAGTTGTGTTTTTGATTCCAAAGTCTAAATCGTTAATGTAAATTGTGAACAGCAGTGGTCCCAGCACTGATCCTTGTGGAACACCACTACCCACCTCCTGCCACTGTGAATAACTACCCTTTACTCCCACTCTCTGCTTTCTGTCTTGAAGCCAGCTAGCAATCCATTCTGCTACTTGTCCCCTGACTCCACATTCTCTGACCTTATTCATTAGTCTATTATGGGATACCTCATCAAAGGCCTTTTGAAAATCTAGATAAATTACATCTACTGCATTACCATTGTCTACTCTCTCTGTTACCTCTTCAAAAAATTCAATAAGGTTGGTCAAGCAAGATTTTCCCTTTTGAAATCCATGCTGACTATTCGTTATTATACTTTTCATTTCTAGATGTTCTTCAATTCTCTCCTTTAGTAGGGATTCCATTATTTTTCCTACCACCAATGTTAAGCTGACTGGTCTATAATTCCCTGGACATGTTCTATCCCCCTTCTTAAATATAGGTATTATGTTAACTATCCGCCAGTCCTCTGGCACTACACCTTTTTCTAATGAATTATTAAATTATGTGTAGTAATGTCTCTGCTATCACTTCCCTAGATTCTTTTAAAATGCGTGAATGCAATCCATCCGGACCAGGGGTTTTATCCTCTTTGAGTTTGATTAGTTTATTTAATATATCCCCTTTTTTAAATTTTAAATGCACTTAGAAACATAGAACATAGAAGATAGGAGCAGGAGTAGGCCATTCGGCCCTTCAAGCCTGCTCCGCCATTCAATGAGATCATGACTGATCATCCAAATTCAGTACCCTGTCCCTGCTTTCTCCCCATATCCCTTGATCCCTTTAGCCTTAAGAACTATATCTAACTCCTTCTTGAATATATTTAATTATTTGGCCTCAACTGCCTTCTGTGGTAGAGAATTCCACAGGTTCACCACTCTCTGGGTGAAGAAATTCCTCCTCATCTCAGTCCTAAATGGCTTACCCCTTATCCTTAGACTGTGACCCCTGGTTCTGGACTCACCCCCCATCAGGAACATCCTTCCTGCATCTAGTCTGTCTAGTCCTGTTAGAATTTTATAAGTTTCAATGAGATCCCCTCTCATTCTTCTAAACTCTAGCGAGTATAAGCCTAATCGACCCAATCTCTCTTCATACGTCATCCCTGCCATCCCAAGTATCAGTCTGGTGAATCTTCGCTGCACTCCCTCCATGGCAAGAACATCCTTCCTCAGATAAGGCGACCAAAACTGCACACAATACTCAAGGTGTGGTCTCACCAAGGCCCTGTACAACTGCAGCAAGACATCCTTGCTCCTGTACTCGAATCCTCTCGCTATGAAGGCCAAATTACCATTTGCCTTCTTAACCGCCTGCTGCACCTGCATGCTTACCTTCAGCGACTAGTGCACAAGGACACCCAGGTCTCGTTGCACCTCCTCTTTTCCCAATCTATTGCCGTTCAGATAATAATCTGCCTTCCTGTTTTTGCCACCAAAGTGGATAACCTCACATTTATCCACATTATACTGCATCTGCCATGCATTTGCCCACTCACCCAACCTGTCCAAATCATACTGAGTTTCTCTGCATCCCCTCACAGCACACTCGCCCACCCAGCTTTGTGTCGTCTGCAAACTTGGAGATATTACATCTAGTTCCCTCGTCTAAATCATTAATATATATTGTGAATAGCTGGGGTCCTAGCACCGATCCCTGCGGTACCCCACTAGTCACTGCCTGCCACTCGGAAAAAGACCCGTTTATTCCAACTCTTTGCTTCCTGTCTGCCAACCAGTTCTCTATCCAAGTCAGTACCTTACCCCCAATCCCATGTCCTTTAACTTTGCATGCTAATCTCTTATGCGGGACCTTGTCGAAAGCCTTCTGAAAGTCCAAATACACCACATCCACTTGTTCTCCCTTATCAATTCTACCAGTTACATCCTCAAAAAATTCAAGTAGATTTGTCAAGCATGATTTATCTTTTGTAAATCCATGTTGACTTTGTCCGATCCTGTCACTGTTTTCCAAGTGCTCTGCTATTACATCTTTTATAATGGACTCTAGCATTTTCCCCACTACCGGTGTCAGGCTAACCGGTCTATAATTCCCCATTTTCTCTCTACCACCTTTTTTAAATAGTGGGGTTACATTAGCTACCCTCCAATCCATGGGAACTGTTCCAGAGTCTGTAGAATTTTGGAAGATGACCAGCAATGCATCTATTATTTCTAAGGCCACTTCCTTAAGTACCCTGGGATGTAGATTATCAGGCCCTGGGGATTTATCGGCCTTCAATCCCGTCAATTTCCCTAACACCATTTCCCTACAAATACTGATTTCATTCAGTTCCTCCCTCTCATTAGACTCTATGTTCCCCGACTTATCTCATTACTAATCTCATCATCCAAGTTCATGTCCACCTGTTCTATCTCCCTGGTAAATACCGAAGCGAAATAATGATTTAATATTTCTGTCATTTCCCTATCGTTACCTGTGGTACTGCCCTTTCTATCCCTTAATGGACCTATTCCCATCCCAATATTCCTTTTTTTATTGATGTGCCTGTAAAATATTTTACTATTTTATTTTATGTTCCTTGATAATTTAATTTCATAGTTCCTCTTTGCCTTCCTAATTGTTTTTTTGACTTCTCTGTTAATCCCTTCATATTCTCTCTTATCATGCACTCCTCTGCTATCTATATAGTTAATGTATGCCTCTTTCCTTACCCTCAATTGTTTCCTTATGTCTTTATTCATCCATGGAGTCTCATTAGTGTTTAGTTTGTTCTTTCCTTTTAGAGGAATATATTTTTCCTGCACTCTGTTGAATACCATTTAAAATGTTTCCCATTGTCGTTCTACATCGTTGTTTGCCAATGTTGTTGCCCATTTTATCTTCCCAAGTTCTATTCTCAGCCCCTCAAAATCAGCTTTTCTCCAATCTATTAACTTGATTTTTGTCATTCTTATGCTCTTCTCTATTGTCATCTTAAAGCGTATTATATTATGGTCACTATTGCCTAGATATTCCCCTACTTTTACTTCTCTTATCTGCTTTGGCTCATTCCCCATAACTAGATCCAATAGCGAATCCTCAATTGTTTCCTTATGTCTTTATTCATCCATGGAGTCTCATTGGCTTTTTACATATTGGGTTAGAAAGGAGTCCTGTACACATTGTAGGAACTCCATTCCCTTATCCCCTTTACCTACCTCTTCTGTCCAATTAATATCGGGGTAGTTGAAAGCCCCCATGATTATTATTCTATGTTTTTTTACTAATTTCTCTAATTTGTCTGTATAATTCTTCCTCCGCCTCCCTTCCACTATTAGGTGGTCTGTAGACTATGCCTATTAGTGTGATTGATCCTTTATTATCTTTTATCTCTATCCATATGGATTCTATTTTTGTCTTGTTGATAGCGGCATCACTTATTTCTACTGCCATTATGTTATCCCTAATAAGTACAGCTACTCCACCTCCCCTTTTTCCCTCCCTATCTTTTCTAAATATGTTATACCCTGCAATGTTTAATTCCCAGTCCTGATTTTTCTGTAGCCATGTCTCAGTAATTCCTACTATGTCTGGTTCCTCCCAACGCATGATTGCCTCCAGCTCCCCTGTTTTATTACGGACACTGTGTGCATTGCTGTACAGACAGTCTAACTCATTTTTAATAGGATTTCCTCTCACTTTATGGTTAACCATCTTTTTAGAATCCTGTTCTATAACTCTATTTGCTCCCTTGCCTTCTATGCCTCCTTACTGAACTGTTGCTTCCTTGAGCAGACATCTTTTGAGACATAAGGGAACAGTGTGGTCCGTAGGCTGTGGTGGAGGGTACCTCTTTTTGGTGTAACCTTATCCCACTTTCCTCTCTAATTTCCTTCCTTTCTGCTTCTGTCCTCCCTCCATTACAAGGACATATATGGGACTGTCAACAAGAACAACAACTTGCATTTATACAGCGCCTTTTAACAAAATAAAACATCCCAAAGCACTTCACAGGAGCGTTATCAAACAACATTTGACACCGAGCCACAGAAGGTGATATTAGGACAGATGACCAGTCATAGAGGTAGGTTTTAAGAAGCATCTTAAAGGAGGAAAGAGGTAGAGAGGGACTTCCAGAGTTTAGGGCTCAGGCAGCTGAAAGCACGGCCGCCAAGGGTGGAGCGCGGAAAATTGGGAATACCCAAGAGGCTAAAATGTGAGGAGTGCAGAGATCTCGGAGGGTTGCAGGGCTAGAGAAGGTTACAGAAATAGGGAGGGGCAAGGCCATGGAGGGGCTTGACAACAAAGATGAGAATTTTATAATCGAGGCGTTGCAGGACCGAGAGCCAATGTAGGTCAGCGAGCACGGGATGATGGGGTAATGGGACTTGGTGCGAGTTAGGACACGGGCAGCAGAGTTTTGGATGAACTCAAGTTTACGGAGGGTGTAAGGCCAGGCCAGGAGAACATTGGAATAGTCGAGTCTAAAGGTAGCAAAGGCATTGATGAGGGTTTCAGCAGCAGATGAGCTGAGGCAGGTGTGGAGATGGGTGATGTCCATAGTGAACATCATGTTAAGGGTTCTGTGACAGACGAGTGAGATAGAAAAAGGTTTTCCTGTCTGAAACTGCTGAATGCAGCTTGCCAAATTCTTTCTTAGTTGCACAGCTAAGAACAGATTTTTGTAAGGGCTTCAGTCAAAACCAATGTTTCAGACCAAGTCTGCGGATATTTAAAATTGTGAACTCAACCACACCCTGATTTGACAAGAGACGCAGGTAACTTAACTCTCTTTGCTTCAAGTTTAAGTTAAATGTGATACCTGCGTAAATGGCAGAATTTCTGAGACAGCAGCTTTTGCCTTCCTTATCCTGTCATTTACAAGCATGCACTACTTTGACAGGCACATCTTCAGCCAACAGTCACTGCCACTGGAATTTAGTGTGTACTTTGGAACGGGTGTAACTCTGGCATATTTGACTTACACCCCAACATTCTGTCCCCTTTGCAGGAACTCCACCAATTTTTTTATTCATTCCTGGGATGTGGTTATTGCCCATCCCTAATTGCCCCCGAGAAGGTGGTGGTGAGCCACCTTCTTGAACTGCTGCAGTCCATGTGGTGAAGGTACTCCTACAGTGCTGTTAGGGATTTTGACCCAGTGACGATGAAGGTACAGCGAGATATTTCCAAGTCAGGATGGTGTGTGACTTGGAGGGGAACTTGGAGGTGATGGTGTTCCCACACGCCTGCTGCCCTTGTCCTTCTAGGTGGAAGAGGTCGCGGGTTTGGGAGGTGCTGTCGAAGAAGCTTTGGCAAGTTTCTGCAGTGCATCTTGTAGATGGTATACACTGCAGCCACGGTGCGCCGGTGGTGAGGGAGTGAATGTTTAAAGTGGTGGATGGGTGTCAATCAAGCAGGCTGCTTTGTCCTGGATGGTGTCGAGCTTCTTGAGTGTTGTTGGAGCTGCACTCAACCAGGCAAGTGGAGAGTATTCCATCACACTCCTGACTTGAGCCTTGTAGATGGTGGAAAGGCTTTGGGGAGTCAGGAGGTGAGACACTCGCCACAGAATACCAGCCTCTGACCTGCTCTTGTTGCCACAGTATTTATGTGGCTGGTCCAGTTAAGTTTCTGGTCAATGGTGACCCCCAGGATGTTGATGGTGGGGGGTTCGGCAATGGTCATGCCGTTGAATGTCAAGGGGCGGTGATTAGACTCTAGCTTGTGGAGATAGTCATTGCCCGGCACTTGTGTGGTGCGAATGTTACTTGCCACTTATTAGCCCAAGCCTGAATGTCGTCCAGGTCTTCCTGCATGCGGGCATGGACTGCTTCATTATCTGAGGAGTTGCGAATGGTACTGAACACTGTGCAGTCATCAGCGAACATCCCCACTTCTGACCTTATGATGGAGGGATGGTCATTGATGAAGCAGCTGAAGATGGTTGGGCCGAGGACACTGCCTCCCACCAAATAAACATCAGCTTTTCGGGTCCACTTCCTCTTCCTAGAGCTCTATACACAAGCTAGCTAATGATTGTTAATTAAGACCCGTGTCACTGACAGTTCCAGGAATGCAACCCAGGCCAATATATTCTCCAAGCCCTATTCCTACTTCATTTCTTTGCATCTCTCTGTCATTAAGGTGATAATGATGCGGAGATGCCGGTGTTGGACTGGGGTGGACAAAATTGAGAGGTCGCACAACACCAGGTTATAGTCCAACAGTTTTATTTGAAATCACAAGCTTTCGGAGCTATCGATCGCCCCTTCCTCAGGTGAAGTAGTAAAGAAATACAGACTCGACAAAGCATATATAGATAGAGAACAATGCATGTGTACCTTACAATTGCAGACAACTAAATTAAATCATCCTGACTATCTGCCGAGGTGACCTGATTAACTTTATCACACCTCGGCAGATAGTCAGGATGATTTAATTTAGTTGTCTGCAATTGTAAGGTACACATGCATTGTTCTCTATCTATATATGCTTTGTCGAGTCTGTATTTCTTTACTACTTCACCTGAGGAAGGGGCGATCGATAGCTCCGAAAGCTTGTGATTTCAAATAAAACTGTTGGACTATAACCTGGTGTTGTGCGACCTCTCAATTAAGGTGATAACCAGAGATCTTGCAGTCAAACTATTCCCTCTGGGCTCTCTTCAAACACCACTTGCAGAAGATTTGGAGAACCTGAAAGGAGATCTGTTTTCTTTAAATGAATATTTAATTGTTTTGAAAACAGTTTGTGTATAGTTGAGCTACAACAGAAATGCAGTCAATCACCACCAGACTTGCTGAAAAACTGTTTTTCACATATATTGAAATTTCTGCTACTGACAGTACAACAGACGAAAGTTCTCTGCAAGAGGCTCTTACAGGCGTGAGAAAATAAGCTGCAAACAATGTGTCGAGGCACAGAATTTTCAAAATTGATTCCTTGATTGTCAGCAAATTAACTAGTTGTTATGGTCGGCAGAGGATAGACAATCCGATGGGACAATAACTATGCACTTAGCAATGGTTTAAACATTTAGATATTACATCAAGTTTCATTTAATATGTAATAGTTTATTCTGACTAAGACCCATTCTATAACAAACAAGAAAGAAAGGCTAAAAAGAAAGAAAGACTTGCATTTATATAGGGACGTCACAAAGCGCTTTACAGCCAATTATGTACTTTTTGGAGTTTAGTCACTGTTGTAAAGGAGGAAACGCGGCAGCCAATTTACGCACAGCAAGCTCCCACAAACAGCAAGGTGAAAATGACCAAATTTTTTTTTTGTGATGTTGATTGAGGGATAAATATTGGCTAGGACTCCCTTGCTCTTCTTCGAAATAGTGCCACGGGATCTTTTACATCCACCTGAGAGAGCAGACGGGGCCTCGGTTTAACGTCTCATTCGAAAGACGGCACTTCCGACAGTGCAGCGCTCCCTCAGCACTGCACTGGAGTGCCAGCCTAGATTTTTGTGCTCAAGTCTCTGGGGTTTGACCTAAACCCACAACCTTCTGACTCAGAGGCGAGAGTGCTACCCACTGAGCCACGGCTGACACTGTTAACTAAAGTGATATCTTTGTTTCAAGGGTCAGAAGGCTGTCTGTTTCAAACTTCTGCTGAATAATAAAAGCCTATTAGGGCTAAATTAGCTAATGCTTTATTCCCGTGTATGCTACCCTGTCTGCTATTTTAAGGGAGGCACTAACCCATTTATTTAAACAGGTTAATGACGCTTAAAATAGGCGATAGAACAATGTCATACCAACATGTCAAGCGGCTTTCTGCTAGTGTTGCCAGTAGTAATTTATGAGTCAATATATGCAAGCAAAAGTTAGAGTGTGAATACCTCATCACTTTTATGACATTCACACAAGCAAGATGCAGAGTTCGAAGATAAAGCTGTTGAGTGTATTATGAGCCCCACTTAACTGACGCTGGATTGATTGAGAAGAGGCCCAACAGTGGCATGTTAATGAGAGTAAATGAGTAACACATCTTCCCTGCAGCTTTAACTTAGTGCTAATGGAGCCTCGAAAGCCCAATCAGTCACTGATCTGATTTACTCTTTTGAGTTCAGCAACAATTAAATACTTTTTTCAATACTTTTCTTCAACTTTCTGACCCTGCAAAAATGCAGTTTACATTAATTACAGAAACTTGATTTGTCCATATCAATTATGCTTTCTACTAGTTTCCAGTAGATCATAGAATCTTACAGCACAGAAGGAGGCCATTCGGCCCATCGTGCCTGTGCCAGCTCTTTGAAAGAGCCGTCCAATGAGCCCCACTCCCCCAATTTTCTTCTCTTCAAGTACTTATCCGACTCCCTTTTGAAAGTTACAATGGAATCTGCTTCCACCACTCTTTCAGGCAGTGCATTCCAGATCAGAATAACGCGCAGCGTAAAAAAAATCTCCTTATCACACCTCTGGCTTTTTTTCCAATTACCTTAAATCTTTCTCCTTTGGTTACCGACCCTTCAGTTTCTCCTTATTTACTCTATCAAAACCCTTCATGATTTTAAAAGCCTCTATCAAATCTCCCCTTAACCTTCTCTGCTCGAAGGAGAACAATCCCAGCTTCTCTAGTCTCTCCACATAGAATCGTAGAATCAAAGAATGGTTACAGCACAGAAGGAGGCCATTCAGGCCCGTCGAGCCCTTGCCGGCTCTCTGCAAGAGCACTTCAGCTAGTCCCACTCCCCCGCCCTTTCCCCGTAGCCCTGCAAATTTTTTTCCTTCATGTACTTATCCAACTCCCTTTTGAAAGCCATGATTGAATCAGCCTCCACCACCCTTTCAGGCAGTGCATTCCAGATCCTAACCACTCGCTGTGCAAAAAAGTTTTTCCTCATGTCGCCTTTGGTTCTTCTGCCAATCACCTTAAATCTGTGTCCTCTGGTTCTCGACCCTTCCGCCAATGGGAACAGTTTCTCTCTATCTACTCTGTCTACACCCCTCATGATTTTGAACACCTCTATCAAATCTCCTCTCAACCTTCTCTGCTCTAAGGAGAACAACCCCAGCTTCTCTAGTCTATCCACATAACTGAAGTCCCTCATCCCTGGAACCATTCTTGTAAATCTTTTCTGCACTCTCTCTAAGGCCGTCACATCCTTCCTAAAGTGCGGTGCTCAGAATTGGACACAATACTCCAGTTTGTACTCTATGGGCTGGATTTTGTCAGTGTGAGCGGGCTGGAGCGTGTCAGGTGGAAATCGTGCCAGGACCCCAACTCCTGATTGAAGTGCTGAAAAAGTGGGATTTTCCCCTAATTGGCCAATTGATTTCCTGCGTGTGGGAACACCTGGCCCAATGAGTCTTTTCAGACAGAACGTCGCCTCCGATGACATCATCAATGCTGCTGGATTTAAGGCCTGCAAGCAGCCTTGCTTCCTCTGGAGACTGCAAACTTTATGGCCATTGCTGTCTTCGTCTTCTTCATCAAATATGTCCAGCAGTAGGCCAAAGTATGCTCCACGCTTCGATGAGCCCTCCCTCCAAGCTCTGGTGGAGGGAGCGAGATCCAGGAAGGAGGTGCTGTTCCCTTCCTCAGGGAGAAAAAAGCCACCCCAGCAGACAAAAGCTGTGTGGCTGCAAGTGGCCCAGGAGGTCAGCTCCATCTCGCTGAGCCGCAGAACCTGGCTGCAATGCAGGAAGAGGTTTCATGATCTTCTCCGAACAGGAAAAGTGAGTATGACTTTCCCATCACCCTCAATCTGATCCCCATCGCCTCTCCTCATCAGCACTCTGCTTTGCCAACCTCTTCCTCCACATTCCACTTGACACTTACATGCCTGCACCCTTACCCATTCCCTCTCTCTCTAAGGTCACATTCACTTAACTATTCGACCATGCAGCCCTCACACTCCCTATCACTCTGATGCCATGACAACAACAACTTGCAGCACACAGGGAGGGTCCTTTGTATCATTTGCAGGTGGCAGAACTTTGTTGTTTCAGGTCTGGGGGAACTTTTAGCAGGCATACTCAGTGTTGTGGAAGTTTGGAGCCTGACACCCATCTCCAGTGTGACCTCCTTGGAAACCCCTCTCCCCACCTTGACTAAGCGCTTCCTCAACTGAGGCATATACCAGAAGCATGGCGACCATTCCTTTCCTCCTGGACATCAGATTCGGATGAAGACCAGCCGCGGCAGCAGCAGAACCATGAGCAACAGCAGCACCAACAGCAGGAACATCAACAGGAGCGCCAAGCTGCTAGTCACCCACCTGAAGATGCACAGGCCAGAAGGCGCCAGAGTGCCACCATATTGCTGCCCGGGATGCAAGGGACGCACTCATGTTGGTCACACTTGCTTACCCTGCACAATCAAACAGTTTAGCCTCGCACCTTCTTATCAGACCATCGACAATGGCCAAGAACCTGCGATTCCTATCACTCTGACCACCATACTGACAATTGCAAGTCGCCCTAAGCCCTCAATGTGGAAGTCCCATTAGCGAAATGACACACGCCACAACTGCAACAGTTTGCCATCAGAATTTTTTATGACAATAAGCAACTGATGGCTTTTCAAAATTAAACACAGCATTACACCCAAGTGACTACCCTTGTGACTACTTGTGCATTATCTTCCTCTTACGCGTGCTCCTACGTGGTGCTTCCCCTGTGGCTTCAGCAGATGAGGAGGCTGCTTGCTCACTTTCTTGCTGCTCCTGTCTCGACACCTTTGGCGGCCGTCCTCTGGGGTTGCGAACCTGTGAGGGCTCGGCAACAGTCTGCTGCTCCTGCGGCTGTGCAGGAGATGAGACGCCCATCTCAGTTGGGTGAGGACTTTGGTGGGGCTCTGACCGAGAGCTTTGCAGTGGCATGGTCGTTTGAGCGCTTGGAGAGGAGCCCCCACTTCTTTGTTGTATGCCACCAACATCCCTCTCATGGGTCAGCCCCACTTCAGAGCTAGCAAGTGGCTGGACAGCACCTTGCTGCACTGCAGGGGGGCCATGAGGACCCGTTCTGCACTGGAAGTCCTACTCCAGAGGACTTCCATGAAGGTCTGGTTTCTATGCTCAATAGCTGACCATCGCTCCTCAAGAGATGCCAGTCTATTCTGAACAATGACCATGTTTTCTACACTCTGGCAACTTAGCTCCTCCATGGCCGCAGCCATCCTCTACTGTAGCCATCCTTTCCACGGAGGTTGTCATCCTTTCCGTGGTGATGCGTTCATGCGCCAATGCCTCCACAAAGGCTCTGCTCATGTGCGCGATAGACTCCTCCATTCGCTCGACACTCGCAGCGACCCTGGAGACAAAACCTGCCAGAGACTCCTGCACCTGTTCCTGGAGTTCCAGCACCGCTCTCGTTCTGGATGGACCCAGAGGCACAGGGTCAACATGCAACTGAGCCAAGCTGGCAGAGTCCTGCGCCCTCCGACGAGGACTCTCCACTGCTGTCCCTGTCTCCACCATCTGCTGATGCTCACTTGTGAGCTGTGATACACCAGGTGCCAACACTACTCTATCTCGCGAAGGTCCCACCGAGGTGTGAGTGTCTGCGCTGGTGCTGGGTGAATTCTGCTGAGGCTGCGCCCTCAGAGGTTGCAGCTTCCTCTGAGGAGTCTGGAAGCTCAGGCTCTTCCTCCTGGACAGTGGGGACGGGGGCTGTCGATGGTCCTGTGGGGGAGTAAAGGAAAGAGTTAGAGATGTGAGGTCAAGGTTACATGAACATTGAATAGTGCAGATGATCATAAGTCAATCTGTTAGAGCATCAGATTTATTATCAGTGACTCTTGCAATGTCAATGAGAGAGATGCCAAACTATTCTGTCACCAGCTTGCTGCGATGCGCCCATCTGTCCGTCCCCACTTGGGAATCCTCCTCGATCCCGGCGATTTCCAGGGCCGTCTCCTCCCAGGCGGTGAGCTGGGCTACTGAGGGTGGCCCTCCTCCTGTCATGGCTCTTTCCCTTTTATTGTGGGCTCTCTTTTCCTGCAATGAGGGACACAAGTGGAGTTTGAGTGAGAATGAAGGAGTGAGTGTAGATAATCCATAGCATAGAAGGATACAAAGGACCATCCCTGTGTGTTGAAAGTTGTTGTTGTCATGGCATCAGAGTGATAGGGAGTGTGAGGGCTGAATGGTCGAATAGTTAAGTGAATGTGACCTTCGAGAGAGAGGGAATGGGTAAGGGTGCAGGCATGTAAGTGTCAAATGGAATGTGGAGGAAGAGGTTGGCAAAGCAGAGTGCTGGTGAGGAGAGGCGATGGAGATCAGATTGAGGGTGATGGGAAAGTCATACTCACTTTTCCTGTGCGGAGAAGATCATGAAACCTCTTCCTGCATTGCAGCCAGGTTCTGCGGCTCAGCGAAATGGAGTTGACCTCCTGGGCCATTTGCAGCCACACAGCTTTTGTCTGCTGGGGTGGCTTTTTTCTCCCTGAGGAAGGGAACAGCACCTCCTTATTACATCTGGCTCCGTGCACCAGAGCTTGGAGGGAGGGCTCATCAAACCGAGGTGCACACTTTTGCTTGATCGTGGACATTGTCGGGAAATCAACACCTTCATACAATTTGCAGAGCGTTTGCAGTCTCCAGAGGAGGCAAGGCTGCTTGCAGGTCTTAAATCCAGCAGCATTGATGACATCATCGGAGGCGACTTTCTGTATGAAAAGACTCATTGGGCCAGGTGTTCCCACACGCAGGAAATCAATTGCCCAATTAGGGGAAAATCCCACTTTTTCAGCACTTCACTTAGGAGTCGGGGTCCTGACACGATTTCCACCTGACACGCCCCAGCCCGCCCACACTGACAAAATCCAGCCCTATGTCTCCAGGACATGCTCCACTGTATCCCACCTTCCCACAGTTTTCCACTGATCTTTCTTTGGGGAGAAACTGTGCCTGCCTAAAGACCAGCTACGACACCCTCGGCCACCAACTGACGAATTGGTACTCTTCCATGTTAAACATCACTTGGAGGAAGCTCTATGGGAAGCAGGGGCACAGAATGCACACTGGGTTGGGGACTTCAATATCCACCAACAGTGGCACCAGCAGTACCACCACTGACCGAGCTGTCCAATTCCTAAAGGGCCTAGCTGTCAAACTAAGCCAGCGTCAGTAATGATGGATCCAACTGAGGAAGTAACTTACTTGACCTCTTCCTCCTTAACCTACCTGTTGTAGACACATCAGTCCACAATAACACATTGCTAGGATTGACCACTGCACAGTTCTTATGAAGACAAAGTCTTATCTCCACAATGAGGACATCCTCCATCGTGTAGGGTGACATTACCACCATGGTAAGTGGGACGGACTAAGTATAGATTTAGCAGCCTAAAGCGTGGTATCCATGAGGTGCTGTGGGTCATCAGCAACAGCAGAATTGTACACCAACATAATCTGTAATCTCATAGCCCAGCACATTCCTCAATCCTTGATCACCATTGAGCCAGAAGACCAACCCTGGTTCAAAGTGGAATATAAAAGGGTTTCCCAAGAGCAGTACGCTGCCTTAGAACAAGTTATCAATCTAGTGAAGCCCATGCTACCTAACCGCTAAACACCAAAACCAGCAGGCTAAGAGAACCCACAGGAAAGCTCTGTAGCCATACCACATCCAGTCAAGAATGATGGGGGGCAACCAGGCAACCCACATACAAACATAGAAGATAGGAGCAGGAGTAGGCCATTTGGCCCCTCGAGCCTGTTCCACCATTTAATGAGATCATGGCTGATCATCCAAATTCAGTACCCTGTCCCTGCTTTCTCCCCATATCCCTTGATCCCTTTAGCCTTAAGAAATATATCGAACTCCTTCTTGAATATATTTAATGAATTGGCCTCAACTGCCTTCTGTGGTAGAGAATTCCACAGGTTCACCACTCTCTGGGTGAAGAAATTCCTCCTCATCTCAGTCCTAAATGGCTTACCTCATATCCTTAGACTGTGACCCCTGGTTCTGGACTCCCTCGCCATCGGGAACATCCTTCCTGCATCTAGTCTGTCTAGTCCTGTTAGAATTTTATAAGTTTCAATGAGATCCCCTCTCATTCTTCTAAACTCTAGCGAATATAAGCCTAATCGACCCAATCTCTCTTCATACGTCATCCCTGCCATCCCAGGTATCAGTCTGGTGAATCTTCGCTGCACTCCCTCCATGGCAAGAACATCCTTCCTCAGATAAGGCGACCAAAACTGCACACAATACTCAAGGTGTGGTCTCACCAAGGCCCTGTACAACTGCAGCAAGACATCCTTGCTCCTGTACTCGAATCCTCTCACTATGAAGGCCAACATACCATTTGCATTCTTAACCGCCTGCTGCATCTGCATACTTACCTTCAGCGACTGGTGCACAAGGACACCCAGGTCTCGTTGCACTTCCCCTTTTCCCAATCTATTGCCGTTCAGATAATAACCTGTCTTCCTGTTTTTGCCACCAAAGTGGATAACCTCGCATTTATCCACATTATACTGCATCTGCCATGCATCTGCCCAATCACCCAACCTGTCCAAATCATACTGGAGTTTCTCTGCATCCTCCTCACAGCACACACGCCCACCCAGCTTTGTGTCGTCTGCAAACTTGGAGATATTACATCTAGTTCCCTCGTCTAGATTATTAATATATATAGTGAATAGCTGGGGTCCTAGCACCGATCCCTGCGGAACCCCACTAGTCAACAAGTGGAGGAAGCTCCTTGAACATTCTTATCCTCAATCATGGCAGAGTCCAACACGTGAGTGCAAGAGAAAAGACTGAAGTGTTTGCAAGTGTCTTCAGCCAAAAGTGTTTAGAGGACAATCCGACTCAGCCTCCTTCTGAGGTCCGCACCATCATAGATGCTGGTGTCCATCCAGTTCAGTTCACTCCACACATGACATTAAGAACCATCTGAGTGCGCTGGGCGCATAACATTCCAGCTGTAATGCTGAAGACCATCGCACCAGACTTACCCGTTCCCCTAGCCAAGCCGTTCTAATATAGTTATGACACTGACATCAACCAGCAATATGGAAGACTGCCCAGGTATGTCCATCCACAAAAAAACAGAAGAAATCTAACCCAATAAATGACCACCACCCCCCTTCCCCGCCCCACCCCCCCACCATCAGCCTCCTCCCAATCATCAGCAAAGTCATCACTAGTCTCATCAAATGATACCTATTCACCAATAATACACTCCTGGTGCTCAGTTTGGGTCCACCCAAACATTGGATGCAAGATCTGAATGTCAGAGGAGCAATGAGAGCAGCTTCCCTCAACATCAAGGCAGCATTCGAATGGATATGGCACCAAGAAGCCCGAGCAAAACTGAAGTTAGTGGGCGGGTCAAAGGAAAAGCCCTCTAGGGACTGGAATTATACATAATACGAAGGAAGATGACTATTGTTATCAGAGGCCAATTGTCGCAGGTGTTCCTCAGGGAAGCATCCACAGTCCAAACATCTTCAGCAGCTTCACCGATAACCTTCCCTGCAGACAGTGTTCAGTTCTATTCACAATTCCTCCGATAATGAAACAGTCCATACCAGCCTACAGCAGGACTTGGACAACATCCAGGCTTGGGCCTCAGGATGTCATAAGCGGATTTGCAACTAAAGGATTACTTTTCAAATGTAGTCACTGTTATGTAGACAAACGTGGCAGCCAATTTGCCACAGCAAGGTCCCATAAATAGCAAATTAATGAATGACCAGATAATCCGTTTATGGTGGTGTTGGTTGATGGAAGGATATTGGCCAGGACACCAGGAAAACTCACTGCTCATCTTTGAATAGTGCCTTGGGGTCTTTAACATCTGCCTGAGCAGGCAGAGAGAGCCTCGGTTTAATGTCTCATCCAAAAAACAGCATTTCCGATCATGCAGCATTCCCTAAATATTCCATTGAGTGTCAGCTGAGATTTCGGAGTTTGAACAATCCTTCACATGCTGTTGCTCTCACTCCTGGGAGGTACCAGCAACTGGAATTTTGGACTTTTCACCTGTAAAAACAGCAAACTTTAAATGGAAAGCACATTAACTTGACTGCACATATATACTGCATGAATGTCTCTACTGCCTGCATGCTGTGATATTTGGCATAGACATATTATACCAAGCACATGCACCTACATTTACGTACTTTGTGGGAGCAATACCTCTCACTTTAAGGAGACCTACTGCTAGAAGGATTTCTCAGCTGGGCAAAATAACTAGATGGTCTTCCCAGAGCAGCACACTCTTCCGAAACCTTCCCCCTTCCATGCAACTTCTGGCCCTGCCATCATGCTACTGTGCCAAATTATAAATAGATGTTCCCAATAATTGCCACAATGTCAATCACAAGATAAGAATGACAATGAGAGTGGACAATGGATGGTTTCCCTGTAGCATGTCTCCCTCTCTGTTTACTGAGAGTCACCTGCCCTGATTGGACAACCTGTGTTATAAACAATAGACCAGTTAGTCTCTGTGGGAAAACTAAGAATCCGTAATTTGAGATAAAATTAGCAAGCACTTAGAAATCCATGGGTTAATCAACAACAACTAACACAGACTTGCTAAAGGCAAGTCATGTTTGATAAATTGAATGGAGTTTTGTGAAGAAGTGACTGATTGGATAGATGAAGGTCAGTGTAGTATATATGGATTTTCAGAAGACATTTGATAAGATTTGTTAGAGAAAAAAATCTGGCTTATATACAAGAGAAAATGCAACAACATGGATAGAAAATTGGTTGACGGACAGGAAACAAAGAGCTAGGGTATATGGGTGTTGGCTGGATTGGAGATGGGTTTGAAGTGGTGTCTTTCAGGAGTCAGTGCTGGGTCCACTTTTGTTCTCAGTATATATAGATGATTTGGACTTCGGTGTGGGGAACATAATCTTGAAATTTGCTGATGACACATACGTAGGAGGTTTGACAAATAGTCAGAAGGATTATAAACTACTTCAGGAAGACACAGACAGGACAGTGGTATTGGCAAACAAGTTAATGTGGATTAAGTGTGAGGTAATACATTTTTTGATTAAAAAAAAACAAGGAATGGGAGTACACACTTAATGAAAAGACACTGAAGAGTATGAATAAACAAAGAAACCTAGGGGTTTAAATACATTGGGGTATACATTCGTCTTGGGTAAGCGATACTGAATCGGCAGCCCGCTTTGCACTCCGCCCGAATTTTCTTTTTCGTTGCTTGGGGCTGCCGATTTGCTAGCGCCTGTTTGCCACTACTATCCAAGCTGAATTTATACTCCATAATTCATTTAAAGTGTGACTCTGGGTAAATAAAGTCATAAAGTCAGCACCAACTGTGGCTCAGTTGGAAGCCTACTTGCTTCTGCATCAGAAGGTTGTAGGTTCAAGTCCCACTCCAGACACTTGATCGCGGGAGCACTGAGGGAGTGCTGCACTGTTGGAGGTGCTGTCTTTCGGATGAGACGTTAAACCGAGGCCCGATCTGCCGTCTCAGGTGGACGTAAAAGATCCCATGGCACTATTTTCGAAGAAGAGCAGGGGAGTTATCCCCGGTGTCCTGGGCAACATTTATCCCTCAATCAACATCACTAAAACAGATTATCTGGTCATTATCATGTTGCTGTTTGTGTGATGTCAGTGGGTGTGCAACGCTCGCTTGACGCCCGATCTGCCATTTTGGAGTGCGCCGCTAAACTTACTGGCCTGTGACCAAGTGCTGACGAGCAGGAAGGAGGCTCCAGCAGTGTTGTTTAAAGGGATCATTTTGCAGCTGACATGTTTCTTCAGATTGACTGGCTCTGTGGAACTAGCTGGAACACCAGTAGCTTCTTGAACTTCTTTCAAGGTCCTAAGGTGACAGGGAGTCTTGGGGCAAGTGGAGAACACCTTCATTCTTATTTAAGGGCTTCTGCTCACAACACTTGCTGACCGTCATGGGGGCTCGACTGGCAGTCCCCCTCACACTCGAGTATCTTCAGGAGAGGGAACGGAGCCAGCCAGGAAGAGGAGAAGATGTGCACAGAGGGAGGAGGAGGAGGGGCAGGAGTGCTCTCAGCAGGAGGCCATACCCACCTAGGGTCTTCTGAGAGCACTTCTCCTACCTGCACTTAAGCCAGGAGCAGGGTATTAGGAGGCTACGTTTCAGCAAGGCGGTGGTCACAGAACTCTGCCACCTCCTGCAACCAGACCAGAAGCCTCAGAGTAGGGCTCTCATGGCTCTCCCAGTGGCCCTCAAGGTCACTGTGGCCCTCAATTTCTTCACCAGCAGATCCTTCCAGTCTGCAGCAGGAGAAATAGCTAACATCTCCCAGTTCGCCATCCATCGCTGCATCCGGGAGGTCACAGAGACTCTCTACACCAGGAAAAGGGACTACATTTTCTTCTCTCTCAGCAGAGAAAAGCAGGATGAGTGTGCATGTGGCTTTGCCACGATAGCGGGCTTCCCCATGTTGCAGGGTGCCATCGACTGCCCCCATGTGGCTTTGCGGGAACCGCATAACAATTCTGAGACCTTCCTTAACCGCAAAGGCTACCGCTCACTTTTTTTAAAATTCGTTTATGGGATGTGGGCGTCACTGGCAAGGCCAGCATTTATTGCCCATCCCTAATTGCCCTTGAGAAGGTGGCGGTGAGCCGTTTTCTTGAACCGCTGCAGTCCGTGTGATGAAGGTACTCCCAGAGTGCTGCTAGGGAGGGAGTTCCAGGATTTTGGCCCAGTGACGATGAAGGATCGGCGATATACTTCTAAGTAAGGATGGTGTGTGACTTGGAGGGGAACTTGGAGGTGGTGGTGTTCCCATGCGCCTGCTGCTCTTGTCCTTCTAGGTGGAAGAGGTCGCGGGTTTGGGAGGTGCTGCCAAAGAAGCCTTGGCGAATTACTGCAGTGCATCTTGTAGATGGTACACACTGCAGCCACGGTACGCCGGTGGTGGAGGGAATGAATGTTTAAGGTGGTGGATGGGGTGCCAATCAAGCGGGCTGCTTTGTCCTGGATGGTGTTGAGCTTTTTGAGTGTTGTCGGAGCTGCACTCATCGAGGCAAGTGGAGAGTATTCCATCACACTCCTTACTTGTGCCTTGTAGATGGTGGAAAGTCTTTGGGGAGTCAGGAGGTGAGACACTCACCACAGAATACCTAGCTTCTGACCTGCTCTTGTTGCCACAGTATTTATGTGGCTGGTCCAGTTAAGTTTCTGGTCAATGGTGACCCCCAGGATGTTGATGGTGGGGGATTCGGCGATGATAATGCTGTTGAATGTCAAGCAGAGGTGGTTAGACTCTCGCTTGTTGGAGATAGTCATTGCCTGGCACTTGTGTGGCGTGAATGTTACCTGCCACTTATCAGCCCAAGCCTGAATGTTGTCCAGGTCTTGTTGCATGCGGGCATGGACTGCTTCATTATCTGAGGAGTTGTGAATGGCGCTGAACACTGTGCAGTCATCAGCGAACATCCCCATTTCTGACCTTATGCTGGAGGGAAGGTCATTGATGAAGCAGCTGAAGATGGTTGGGCCTAGGACACTGCCCTCAGGAACTCCTGCAGCGATGTCCTGGGGCTGTGATGATTGACCTTCAACCACCACATTCTTTATTTGTGCTAGGTATGACTCCAGCTAGTGGAGCATTTTCCCCCCGATTCCCATTGACTTCAGTTTTACTAGGGCTCCGTCATGCCACACTCGGTCAAATGCTGCCTTGATGTCAAGGGCAGTCACTCTCACCTCACCTCTGGAATTCAGCTCCTTTGTCCATGTTTGGACCAAGGTTGTAATGAGGTCGGGAGCCGAGTGGTCTTTGCAGAACCCAAACTGGGCATCAGTGAGCAGGTTTTTGGTGAGTAAGTGCCGCTTGATAGCACTGTCGATGATACCTTCCATCACCTTCCACCTTCCACCATGGCAAACAAAAGAAATTAAAGCTAGTATTGAGTCAAAGGAGGAAGCTTATAAAGTTGCCAGAAAAAGCGGTCAGCCTGAGGATTGGGATCTTTTTAGAAATCAGCAAAAGGGGACCAAGAAATTGATAAAGAAAGGGAAAATGGAATATGAGCACAAACTAGCGAAAAATATAAAAACAGATTGTAAAAGCTTCTATAGGTATGTGAAAAGGAAAAGACTGGCGAAAGTAAATGTAGGTCCTTTACAGTAAGAGACAGGAGAATTTATAATGGAGAATGAGGAAATGGCAGAGAAATTAAATAAATACTTTGTTTCTGTCTTCACGGAGGAAGACACAAGAAACCTCCCAGAAATATGAGAAAACCAAGGGTGTGGCGAGAATGAGGAACTTAAAGAAATTATTATTAGTAAAAAAAACAGTACTAGCAAAATTAATGGGACTAAAAGTCAATAAATCTCAAGGACCAGATGACCTACACCCTAGGGTTTTGAAAGAGGTGGCCATTGGGATAGTGGACGCATTGGTTGTCATCTTCCAAAATTCTATAGATTCTGGAACGATTCCTGCAGATTGGAGGATAAGAACATAAGAAATAGGAGCAGGAGTAGGCCAATCGGCCCCTCGAGCCTGCTCCACCATTCAATAAGATCATGGCTGATCTGATCCTAACCTCAAATCTAAAGAACACAAGAAGTAGGAGCAGGACCCAGCCACTCAGCCCCTGGGCCCGTTCCGCCACCCACAGGGCCCTGACCGATCCGAACTCAGCCTCATGTCCAATTTCCTGCCCGCTCACCGTAACCCCTAATAGCAAATGTAACCCCACTATTTAAGAAAGGAGGGAGAGAGAAAATAGGGAAATACAGACCTGTTAGCCTCACATCAGTAGTTGGGAAAAATGCTGGAATCTATTATAAAGGATGCAATAACTGGGCACTTAGAAACTAATAGTAAGATTGGGCAGAGTCAACATGGATTTATGAAAGGGAAATCCTGTTTGACAAACCTATTGGAGTTCTTTGAGGATGTAACTAGTGGAGTAGACAAAGAGGAACCGGTAGATGTGGTGTATTTGGATTTTCAGAAGGCCTTCGATAAGGTCCCACACAAGAGGTTGGTGAACAAAATTAGGGCACATGGAATTGGGGGTAATATACTAGCATGGATTGAGAATTGGTTAACAAACAGAAAACAAAGAGATGGGATAAACGGGTCTTTTTCTGGATGGCAGGCTGTGACTAGTGGGGTACCGCAAGGATCGGTGCTTGGGCCCCAGCTATTCACAATCTATATCAATGATTTGGATGAGGGGACTAAATGTAACATTTCCAAATTTGCTGATGATACAAAGTTAGGTGGCAGTGTCAGTTGCAAAGAGGATGTGAAGAGGCTTCATGGGGATCTCGACAGGCTCAGTGAGTGGGTGAGAACATGGCAGATGGATTATAATGTGGATAAATGTGAAGTTATCCACTTTGGTAGAAAAAACAGAAAGGCAGAGTATTTCCTAAATGGTGAAAGATTGGGGAATGCAGATGCTCAAAGGGACCTGGGTGTCCTTGTACATGAGTCACTGAAAGTGAATGTGCAGGTGCAGCAAGCCATTAGGAAGGAAAATGGTATGCTGGCCTTCATTACAAGAGGATTTGGGTACAGGAGTAAAGAAGTCTTACTCCAATTATATAGGGCCTTGGTGAGACAACACCTAGAGTACTGTGTACAATTTTGGTCTCCTTACCTAAGGAAGGATATACTTGTCATAGAGGGAGTGCAACGAAGGTTCACGAGATAGATTCATGGAATGGCGGGACTGTCGTATGAGAAGAGATTGAATAAACTAGGCCTGTATTCTCTTCAATTCAGAAGATTGAGAGGGGATCTCATTGAAGCACACAAAATTATTACAGGGCTTGATAGGGTGGATGCTGGGAGAATGTTTCCCTTGGCTGGGGAGTCTAGAACCAGGGGCCACAGCCTCAGGATAAAGGGTAGGCCATTCAGGACTGAGATGAGAAGAAATTTCTTCACACAGAGGGTGGTGAATCTTTGGAATTCTCTATCCTAGAGGGCTGTGGAGGCTCAGTCATTGGGTATATTCAAAACAGAAGTCGATTTCTGAGTAGTAAGGGTATTAAGAGATATGGCGATAAGGCCGGTGAATGGAATTGAGACAGAAGATCAGCCATGATCTCATTGAATGGCAGAGCAGGCTCGAAGGGCCGAATGGCCTACTCCTGCTCCTATTTCTTATGTTCTTATGTTCTTATTGAGAGTAGACTGATGGGGCGGTAATTGGCCGGGTTGGATTTGTCCTGCTTTTTGTGGACAGGACATACCTGGGCAGTTTTCCACATTGTCAGATAGATGCCAGTGTTGTAGCTGTACTGGAACAGCTTGGCTAGAGGCACAGCTAGTTCTGGAGCACAAGTCTTCAGCACGATAGCCGGGATGTTGTCGGGGCCCATAGCCTTTGCTGTATCCAGTGCGCTCAGCCGTTTCTTGATATCACGTGGAGTGAATTGAATTGGCTGAAGACTGGCTTCTGTGATGGTGGGGACCTCAGGAGTAGGCCGATATGGATCATCCACTCAGCACTTCTGGTTGAAGATGGTTGCAAACGCTTCTTAATGTGCAGTTGGTGTGCGATCATGCCCAGCGCTTCCTGATGGTCAGTCAAAGTTTTTCCTAACTTTTCACCCTGTAGGAAGAGGCCGGTGTCGGGAGCAGCAGGAGAGTACAGTGAGTATTTAAACTCACTTTCGCGGGCTTTTTTTCAAAGGCCGGTCTATCTCGCAGTGTTCCAGAGCCAGGTCACGATTCAGTGTGACGCGGGCAAGAGGAAGCAGCTGATTGGGTGAGTATGGCCAGGTGAGTATTTATACTACTCTATAGTTTGACAGTTAAGGTTAACAGTTTATAAAGTTTAGAAGGTCTTAATTTTTGTGGTTATAGTTTCTAAGGTCTCTGTTGTGTAGTGGGGAGTGCTAGTAAACAAGGGCCCTTGAGTATATCATTTAATTGTAGTGTAATTAGTGGTATTGATTTGATTTAATTTAATTTAAATTAATTCAAGGGTAAGTCATGGCAGCACAGCTCGGCCCCGTGGCATGCTCCTCCTGCACTATGTGGGAAATCAGGGACACTTCCTGTGTCCCTGACGACCATGTGTGCGGGAAGTGTATCCAGCTGCAGCTACTGGCAGACCGCATTGCGGCGCTGGAGCTGCGAATGGATACATACTGGAGCATTCGCGATGCTGAGGACGTCGTGGATAGCACGTTTGATCAGTTGGTCACACCGCAGGTAAAGGCTGCATAGGCAGGAAGGGAATGGGTGACCGCCAGGCAGAGTAGTAAGCGCAGGCAGGTAGTGCAGGGGTCCCCTGTGGCCACTCCCCTCTCAAACAGATATACCGCTTTGGATATTGTTGAGGGAGATGGCTTATCGGGGGAAGGCAGCAGCAGCCAACTTCCTGGCACCGTGGGTGGTTCTGCTGCACAGGACGGGAGGAAAAAGAGTGGGAGAGCTATAGTGATGGGATTCTATTGTAAGGGGAATAGATAGGCGTTTCTGCGGCCGGAAACGAGACTCCAGGATGGTATGTTGCCTCCCTGGTGCAAGGGTCAAGGATGTCTCGGAGCGGCTGCAGGGCATTCTGGAGGGGGAGGGTGAACAGCCAGTTGTCGTGGTGCATATAGGTACTAACGATATAGGTAAAAACCGGGATGTGGTCCTAAAAGCTGAATATAGGGAGTTAGGAGGTAAATTTAAAAATAGGACCTCAAAGGTAGTAATCTCAGGATTGCTACCAGTGCCACGTGCTAGTCAGAGTAGAAATAGAAGGATATTTCAGATGAATATGTGGCTAGAGGAATGGTGCAAGGGGGAGGGATTCAAATTCCTGGGACATTGGAACCGGTTCTGGGGGAGGTGGGACCAGTACAAACTGGACGGTTTGCACCTGGGCAGGACCGGGACCAATGTCCTAGGGGGAGTGTTTGCTAGTGTTGTTGGGGAGGGTTTAAACTAAAATGGCAGGGGGTTGGGAACCTGTGCAGGGAAACAGAGGAAAGGGAAGCAAGGATAAAAGCAAAAGTGGCAGTCAGAGAAATCAAGGGTGTAAATCAAACATGGCCACAGTAAATAATAATTCTAAAAGGTCTAGTGTTAAAAAAAACAAGCCTGAAGGCTTTGTGTCTTAATGTGAGGAGCATTCGTAATAAGGTGGATGAATTAGCTGCACAAATAGATGTAAATGGATATTATATAACTGGGATTACGGAGATATGGCTCCAGGGTGACCAAGGCTGGGAATTCAACATCCAGGGGTATTCAATATTCAGGAAAGACAGGCAAAAAGGAAAAGGAGGTGGGGTAGCATTGCTGGTTAAAGAGGAGATTAACACAATAGTAAGGAAGGATATTAGCTCTGATGATGTGGAATCTGTATGGGTAGAGCTGAGAAATACCAAGGGGCAGAAAACGTTAGTGGGAGTTGTATACAGACCCCCAAACAGTAATGCTCAGGTTGGGGATGGCATTAAACGGGAAATTAGAGATGCGTGCAATAAGGGCACAGCAGTTATCATGGGTGACTTTAATCTACATATAGATTGGGCTAACCAAATTAGTAACAATACTGTGGAGGAGGAATTCCTAGAGTGTATACGGGATGGTTTCCTGGACCAATATGTCGAGGAACCAACTAGAGATCAGGCCATCTTAGACTGGGTATTATGTAATGAGAAAGGATTAATTAGCAATCTTCTTGTACGAGGCCCCTTGGGGAGGAGCGATCATAATGTGATAGAATTCTTCATTAAGATGGAGAGTGAAGTAGTTGACTCAGAGACTAGGGTCCTGAATTTAAATAAAGGAAACTATGATGGTATGAGGCGCGAGTTGGCCAGGATGGATTGGGGAACGTTACTTAAAGGGTTGACGGTGGATAGGCAATGGCAAACATTTAAAGATCGCATGGATGGACTACAGAATTTGTTCATCCCTGTTTGGCATAAAAATAAAACAAAAAAGGTGACTCAACCGTGGCTAACAAGGGAAATTAGGGATAGCATAAGATCCAAGGAGAGGACATATAAATTGGCCAGAAAAAGCAGAAAACCTGAGGATTGGGAGCAGTTTAGGATTCAGCAAAGGAGGACAAAGGGATTAATTAAGAGGGGGAAAATAGAATATGAGAGGAAGCTTGCAGGCAACATAAAAACTGACTGTAAAAGCTTCTATAGATATGTGAAGAGAAAAAGATTGATGAAGTCAAGGGTAGGTCCCTTGCAGTCAGAATCAGGGGAATTTATAATGGGGAACAAAGAAATGGCAGACCAATTAAATACATACTTTGGTTCTGTCTTCACAAAGGAGGACACCTCCCAGAGATGTCGGGAACATAGGATCTAATGAGAGGGAGGAATTGAATGAAATCAGTAATCGTAGGGAAATGGTGTTAGGGAAATTGACAGGATTGAAGGCTGATAAATCCCCAGGGCCTGATAGTCTACATCCTAGGGTACTTAAGGAAGTGGCCCTAGAAATAGTAGATGCATTGCTGGTCATCTTCCAAAATTCTATAGACTCTGGAACAGTTCCAAGGATTGGAGGGTAGCTAATGTAACCCCACTATTTAAAAAAGGTGGTAGAGAGAAAACGGGGAATTATAGACCGGTAAGCCTGACATCGGTAGTGGGGAAAATGCTAGAGTCCATTATAAAAGATGTAATAGCAGAGCACTGGGAAAACAGTGACAGGATCGGACAAAGTCAACATGGATTTACAAAAGATAAATCATGCTTGACTAATCTACTGGAATTTTTTGAGGATGTAACTGGTAGAATAGATAAGGGAGAACCAGTGGATGTGGTGTATTTGGACTTTCAGAAGGCTTTCGATAAGGTCACGCATAAGAGATTAGCATGCAAAGTTAAAGCACATGGGATTGGGGGTAAGGCACTGACTTGGATAGAGAACTGGTTGGCAGACAGAAAGCAAAGAGTTGGAATAAACGGGTCTTTTTCCGAGTGGCAGGCAGTGACTAGTGGGGTACCGCAGGGATCGATGCTAGGACCCCAGTTATTCACAATATATATTAATGATCTAGACGAGGGAACTAGATGTAATATCTCCAAGTTTGCAGACGACACAAAGCTGGGTGGGCGTGTGTGCTGTGAGGAGGATGCAGAGAAACTCCAGTATGATTTGGACAGGTTGGGTGATTGGGCAGATGCATGGCAGATGCAGTATAATGTGGATAAATGCGAGGTTATCCACTTTGGTGGCAAAAACAGGAAGGCAGATTATTATCTGAACGGCAATAGATTGGGAAAAGGGGAAGTGCAACGAGACCTGGGTGTCCTTGTGCACCAGTCGCTGAAGGTAAGCATGCAGGTGCAGCAGGCGGTTAAGAAGCCAAATGGTATGTTGGCTTTCATAGCGAGAGGATTCGAGTACAGGAGCAAGGATGTCTTGCTGCAGTTGTACAGGGCCTTGGTGAGACCACACCTTGAGTATTGTGTGCAGTTTTGGTCGCCTTATCTGAGGAAGGATGTTCTTGCCATGGAGGGAGTGCAGTGAAGATTCACCAGACTGATACCTGGGATGGCAGGGATGACGTATGAAGAGAGATTGGGCCGATTGGGCTTGTATTCGCTAGAGTTTAGAAGAATGAGAGGGGATCTCATTGAAACGTATAAAATTCTAACAGGACTAGACAGACTAGATGCAGGAAGGATGTTCCCGATGGCGGGGGAGTCCAGAACCAGGGGTCACGGTCTAAGGATAAGGGGTACGCCATTTAGGACTGAGATGAGGTGGAATTTCTTCACCCAGAGAGTGGTGAACCTGTGGAATTCTCTACCACAGAAGGCAGTTGAGGCCAATTCATTAAATATATTCAAGAAGGAGTTAGTTATATTTCTTAAGGCTAAAGGGATCATGGGATATGGGGAGAAAGCAGGGACAGGGTACTGAATTTGGATGATCAGCCATGATCTCATTAAATGGCGGAACAGGCTCAAGGGGCCGAATGGCCTACTCCTGCTCCTATCTTCTATGTTTCTATGTGCCCGTTATCCTGGCAGCAGTCATGATGCCTTCATCCTGTGTCAGTCCGGTGTGCCAGCAATCTTCCAGCTACCACATCAAACTTGTGGGTGGCTGCTCGGAAGCGAGGGCTATCCACTCTGCACCTTGCTCATGACTCCCCTCAGAAACCCCACCACTCATGCCGAGCACTCATATAATGAGAGCCGTGCTGTCTCCAGGAACATCATCGAGCAGACCATCGGGCTGCTGAAGCAACGGTTCCGCTGCCTTGACCACTCGGGAGGAACACTCCAGTATGCGGTGGAGTGGTTATCCCATTTCGTGGTGGTCTGCTGCATGCTTCTCAATTGTCGATCATAAGGGCGCAGCCCTTGCCAGCAGAAATTGTCGACCACCTCAGGAGGAGGAAGAGGACGAGGGAGAGAAGGATGAGGAGGAGGGAGGAGGCAGGCAGCAAATTCCCCTTCAGCATGGGCTGTCCGTGAACGCTTCATCAGACTCCGATTCCAGTGAGTGAAACCCCAGGTACCCGTTGCTCACCACATCCTCATCAACCACATTTCCAGCATGCCATCCCTCTGTCACGGAATATCACAGCATCCTCCTGGACACAAAGCTGAAATGAGAGCCACCAGAAAACAAAGATTCCAAACAAAATTCATAAATTGATCACTAATCAATTCACAAATACAATATACCTTGTGCAATCTCTTAGTGCCTGTCATTCGGGTGCCCTTTCCTGCTCTGGCGCTCCTACGCAGTGCTCCCCCAGTGGCTGCCGCATGGCTGGTGCAAGGCTGCTGAGTTTCCATCGGGGAGACTTTAGATGGCCTTGCAGGACGCCCCCGAGCAGCTCTGGACCTCGAAGGCCCGGCTGTAGACTTCACCACTTCGGCATGGGCAGCAGCAGTCTGGGCTGGCTGGCTGACAGGCAGCAGCAAGGGCACGGGCGGAGTGGTAGTGGTGCGAATAGGAATGCTGTCATCCTGACAGAGGACAGCAGATTTCTGCTCCACAGACCCACTGCCACTCCCCCAGGGCGGCGCCTCAACATTCCTAGCAATCTGTTGGAGGCCAGATTGCTGGGTTGCTGCGACATCCTGCAAGCCCCATTCGACACTGGTAAACCCAGCCACAATGGCAGCAGTCTGAGCTTGGGTGGCAGCAAGCTGGGACTGCAGGAGAGTGGTCTGCGCTTCTGCTGCAGCACTAAAACATTGGGTCGCTGCCATCTGTGCTGCAAAGGCAGCCACGACATCGCCCATCACATGCAGCATCATGGCTGGGTCCACATGCTTTCTCCTGGAGTTGGTCATCATATCCAGCCTGGAAATCATGGGCTCCAAGCTCTGCACAAAGCCCCAGCAGACACCTCCATACTCCTTGGCATTGCCAAGAGGCTCTCTGGCAGGCTTGCCATTGCACTTAGCAATTCAGTGTGCATGCCCATCACCCTTCTTCTGAAGGCCGCCCCATCGAGGTTCTCATCTGATTCATGTGCAGCAGAACTGAAGATGGACATTAAAGACCCCCATCCAGAGTACATTTTGTGCCCTTGCTACCATCAGTGCTTCTTCCAAGTGGTGTTCAACATAGAGGAGTACTGATTCATCAGCTAAGGGAAGGCGGCAGGGAGTAATCAGCAGGAGGTTTCCTTGCCCATGCTTGACCTGATGCCATGAGACTTCATGGGGTCCAGAGTCAATGTTGAAGACTCCCAGGACCACTCCTTCCCGACTGTATACCACTGTGCCACCACCTCTGGTGGGTCTGTCCTGCCGGTGGGTCAGGACATACCCAGGGATGGTGATGGAGGAGTCTGGGACATTGGCTGAAAGGTATGATTCTGTGAGTATGACTATGTCAGGCTGTTGCTTGTCTAGTCTGTGGGACAGCTCTCCCAATTTTGGTACAAGTCCCCAGAAGTTAGGAGTGTGATGGAATGCTCTCCACTTGCCTGGATGAGTGCAGCTCCAACAACACTCAAGAAGCTCGACACCATCCAGGACAAAGCAGCCCGCTTGATTGGCACCCCATCCACCACCTTAAACATTCACTCCCTCCACCACCCCCGGCGCACCGCAGCTGCAGTAGGTTCCTCTGTTTGGAAAGTCCGTGATGAGGAGTCATCACTCTAAACTTGTCGCTGAGGGTGAGGGAGGAAAGAGTTAGGAGAATTGTCTTTACGTAGAGAGTTATTGCAACATGGAATGCTTTGCCACAGGGATTGGTTGAGGCAGAGACCACTGTGTCTTTTAAGGGAAAATTGGATAAATATTTGAAGCAGAAGATAGAAGGCTAGGGGGAGAAATCAGGACAGTGGGGTTAGTTTCAAATTGCCCTAGCACAGAACCAAAATACACATGATGGGTTGAATGGCCTCCTTCAGTCCTGTAAACTTCTATGGTTCTATGTATTAACAATACAAGTATGTTGAGTTTTCCCAATGCGTGGGGGTCACTTTTATTTGGAAAGCATTTCCACAGTTATTTCACGTGTCCTACCATATTTGGCTCACATCATGATGGCATCTATAAATTTATATTACCAGCAGTTTGCACCCTCTGTAAACTTGAGCTCATCCAAACCGCTGCTGCCTGTATCCTAACTCGCACCAAGTCCTGTTCACCCGTCACCCCTGTGCTCGCTGACCTACATTGGCTCCCGGCCCAGCAACGCCTCAATTTTAAAATTCTCATCCATGTTTTCAAATCCCTCCATGGCCTCGTCCCTCCCGATCTCTGTAACCTCCTCCAGCCCTACAACTCTCCGAGATCTCTGCGCTCCTCCAATTCTGGCCTTTTGCCCATCCCCGATTTTCATCGCTCCACCATTGACGGCCGTGCCTTCAGCTGCCTAGGTCCTAAGCTCTGGAATTCTCTCGCTAAACCGCTCCACCTCTCTACCCCTCTCTCCTCCTTTAAGGCGCTCTGTAAAACCTACCTCTTTGACTGAGCTTTTGGTCACCTGCCCTAATATGTCCTTATGTGGCTCGGTCTCATATTTTGTTTGATAATGCTCCTGTAAAGCGCCTTGGGACGTTTTACTACGTTAAAGGTGCTATATAAATGCAAGTTGTTGTTGTTGTTGTTGTAAGATACCCGCCATTTGAGCTTGCTTTATGTATGACTGTTAGATTGGCTTTGTAGATTTGCACAGGTCATTAAACTTCTTCCTAACTTCAATAGCAGTACCAGGGGTCTGGGACACCGCCTCAATCCTGTTGGCAAGTACCGTTTCAGGGACACTGACACCTGGTCTGATGGCCTTGCTTCCGTGGGATAGAGTTCATTCCAGGACCTCGCCCATTCCATCTGTTTGTAATTTAAACTCTTCTCGTGCACAGTTCAACCATTGCAACCCCTGCAGCTGGCATTAAAAAGTGTGAGACTGGCATTGTCAGAGGTAAATTGGTATTTGCCATTGAATATTACCATTAACACCAAAGTGCTGTAAAATTTCTCTGAGTAGAAAACATGAGTGATTTCACATAGAAGAACATTAGTGATAATAAAGCTGGGAAAACATACTGCATTGTGTCTGTGGTAGCGAACATTCAAAGTCTATGCCAATGTATAATCTGTTATGGAACATAAATTGCACCCTACCCTTTGAAGGACCCTGGAGGTGCAAAATCTGTCTATGATACTGGATAACAGTTAAAATCCCTTATCACAGTTGGCGGTGGACAATGTCTAAACGTAAGGCTTACTTGACAGAACAAAGAAGAGTCGAGACTGTGTATTGTGTTTCCAACTAAGAAGGTAGACATGGAGATCTGCCAGGAACCTAAAGGATGGATAACCAAAGTGATTCTGGTGAGCCATAGCAGGCTAGTCACCTCTCTGATAATTTAATTGGACTATGGAAACTACAGATAAATCAATACAAGATTTTCAGGAGACACCTGCCATAATCGGCTCCAGCAATGAAGATGTGACAGCTGATGGGAAAAGCTGACTTCAAAGAAACCAGCTGCAACGCTGATTCTGTACAGCTGAATCAACATGACACATTTGAACATGGAACATCAGAACTTAGTCCCAGACGAACAGATCCATCCAACCTTTCAGGGAAATAGAAAGATATGAACTAGGTGTACTTAGCGTGAGCAGGATTAGATGGCTCAGAAAAGGATGGGCAGCTATTGCAGAAAGAAAAGTACTTATTGCAGCAAAGAAGATGGAAATTATCAGGAGGGTGGATTGCTTGTTCCTGGTTCCAACTGCTGCACAGAGTTTGACAGAATGGAATTCCATTAGTGAAAGAATAACATGATTTAAAATAAACCATTATAATATGAAGATAGTGAAAATACTGTATATTCTGCACTAACAAATTAGGCATCACAGCAGGTGAAAAGGCAACTTTTACAACACGTCCTTAAGAACATCCCCAGGCATAATATATTATTAATAGATTTCAGTACAAAGGTGAGAGGAAAGAGGCTGTGAAATAAAAATAGTAGCGTGGTTTCAAACTGGTGAGTGTAGAATTAACTAATGAAATAATCATTTGGGGTATATACTTTAAGCGTCAAGAGCTCACTCAATGAGTAGTTGTAAAACCAGGCAGACTAGCGAGAAGTAGAAGACAGCAGGTTTCTTTGAAAACATGTGCATGCTTATAAAGGAGCTCATTTACACAACCTGCCATCAATTAGTTTTAAGGAGACTAATGCTATGGCTCAGAAGAAAACTACGCTATAAACCTAAGAACAACAGATGAGGAGGATTTTACCATACTGCTCATTGAGTTCTCTCCATTTAACTGCATTTAACTGCATTAAATATGCACCCTGTTGTTATGCAGCTTAATGGACAAAACAAGAGCGCAGTACAGCAATACACTGCATCGTTGCACCACCAACTAATCTTCCAGGTTTAAATAGTCCAAGCATTAAAAATCATCATTGCCAAATGCCATATAGCTAACAAAGCTGCTGTTCTATTAAAATGTCCACCAATCATACCTAGCTTCAAAAATCACATTTTTTGCAATGTCATAGAGTCATAACGGCACAGAAGGAGGCCATTCGGCCCATCGAGTCTGTGCAGGTTCTCTGTAGAGCAATCCAGTCAGTCCCATTCCCCCGCTCTATCCCTGTAGCCCTGCAAGTTTATTTCCCTCAAGTGCCTATCCAGTCTCCCCTTGAAAACATTGAGTGTTTCCGCTTCCACCACTCCCGTCGGCAGCGAATTCCAGGTCCTCACCACTCGCTGCGTAAAAAGGTTTTTCCTCACATCCCCCCTGTATCTCTTGCCAAAATCTTAAATCTGTGTCCCCCTAGTCCTCATACCATTAACTAGTGGGAATAGCCTTTCCCCGTCTAGCCTATCCAAACCCGTCATAATCTTGTCTTCTTCTTAGGCAGTCCCTCGGAACCGAGGATGACTTGCTTCCACACTAAAAATGAGTTCTCGGGTGACTGATGAGTCCAATGCAGGACCGACAGTCTCTGTCACAGGTGGGGCAGATGGTGGTTGAAGGGGCGGGTGGGTGGGGTGCTTGGGTTCCGCTTGCTCCCGGCGAAGAGACTCGAGGTGTTCGGCGCCTTCCCGGATGCTTTTCCTCCATTATGTGCGGTCTTGGGCCAGGGGTTCCCAGGTGTCTGTGGGGATGTTGCACATTTTCAAGGAGGCTTTGAGGGTGTCCTTAAAGCATTTCCTCTGCCCACCTGGGGCTCTCTTGCCGTGTCGGAGCTCCGAGTAGAGCGCTTGTTTTGGGAGTCTTGTATCGGGCATGCAGACGATGTGGCCCGTCCATCGGAGCTGATCGAGCGTGGTCAAAGCTTCGATGCTGGGGATGTTGGCCTGAGCAAGAACACTGACATTGGTGCGCCTATCCTGCCAATGGATTTGCAGGATCTTGCGGAGGCAGCATTGGTGGTACCTCTCCAGTGCTTTGAGGTGCCTGCTGTACATGGTCCATGTCTCTGAAGCATACAGGAGGGCAGGTATCACTACTGCTCTGTAGACCATGAGCTTGGTGCTGGGTTTGAGGTCCTGGTCTTCAAACACTCTCTTCCTCAGGTGACCGAAGGCTGCACTGGCACACTGAAGGCAGTGTTGGACTTCGTCATCGACGTCTGCCCTTGTTGACAGTAGGTTCCCGAGGTATGGAAAGTGGTCCACGTTGTCCAAGGCCTCGTCATGGATTTTGATAATCGGGGAGCAGTACTGTGTGGCGGGGGGCAGGTTGGTAGAGGACCTTTGTCTTACAGAGTGTAAGGCCCATGCTCTCGTACGCTTCAGTGAAGGTGTTGACGATGGTTTGGAGTTCGACCTCAGAGTGTGCGCAGACACAAGCGTCGTCTGCGTACTGTAATTCGATGACAGAGGATGGGACGACCTTGGATCTGGACTGGAGGCGACGGAGGTTGAACAATTTCCCATTTGTTCTGCAGATTAGCTCCACTCCAGCGGGGAGCTTACTGAGGGTGAGATGGAGCATTGCAGCCAGGAAGATCGAGAAAAGCGTTGGTGCGATGACACAGCCTTGCTTGACCCCGGTCCATACGTGAATTGGGCCTGTGGTGGATCCGTTGGTCAGGCTCACGGCTTGCATGTTGTCGTGAAGCAGGCGGAGGATGGTGACAATCTTTTGAGGGCAGCCGAATTTGAGGAGGACACTCCATAATCCCTCGCGGTTGATGGTGTCAAAGGCCTTTGTGAGGTCAAAGAAGGCTATGTACAGCGGTTGGTGCTGTTCCCTGTATTTCTCTTGTAATTGACGTGCAGTGAAGATCATGTCCATTGTGCCCCTTAGTGGGCGGAATCTGCATTGCGACTCTGGGAGGAGCTCTTCAGCCACTGGGAGAAGGCGATTGAGGAGGATTCTTGCGATGACTTTCCCTGTGGCAGACAGCAGGGAGACTCCTCTGTAATTAGCGCAATCGGACTTGTCACCTTTCTTGAAGATGGTCATGATTACGGCATCTCAGAGATCCCCTGGCATGCTCTCCATAAAACTGTTGGACTATAACCTGGTGTTGTGCGACCTCTCAATTTTGTCCACCCCAGTCCAACACCGGCATCTCCGCATCATGCTCTCCTCCTTCCAGATAAGAGAAATGAGTTCATGTATTCGAGCCAATAGTGCTTCTCCGCCATGTTTTAGCGCCTCGGCGGGGATTCCATCTGCGCCTGAGGCCTTATTGTTCTTCAGTGGAAGGAGACACCGCACTTGTACACCTCTATTAAGTCATCCCTCAACCACCTTTGCTCTAATGAAAACAAATCCAGCTTCTCCAACCTGTCTTTAGAACTAAGATCCCCCATCCCCGGAGCCATTCTGGTAAATCTCCTTTGCACCCTCTCAAGGGCCTTCACATCCTTCCTAAAGTGTGGTGACCAGAACTGGACGCAATACTCCAGTTGTGGCCTAACCAGCGCTTTATAAAGGTTCAGCATAACTTCTCTACTTTTGTGCTCAATACCTCTATTTATGAAGCCCAAGATCACATATGCTTTGCTAACCACTCTCTCAATGTCTTTGATGCAGCGCACAATACTATGTGCAGTAATGAGAACTCTTGCTAGATTTGAGCAGGATTAGAAATGGCAATGTTTGAGTGAAATATACTTGCATATCAGAGCAATATCTTCCAGAGTTCCTTAGATCTCTGTAATAATGGTACTGGACCTTGGTTCCTGGTGTTTTTCATTACGTTGATTCTTTTTTCCCCCCCCTATGTTTCTGATTTGCAAATGTTTTATTGTTACAGTGTTTAGGACACATTAGGTGCTGTATGTGCATAGCATGATATTTTTTCTCTTTGTAACGCTGGACTACTTCTCAACAAAAGTGCATATAGCACTTTGACTCACTTGTCATAGCAATAGCTAATGAGGAAGGAGCAGCAGATGGAGGATCAATTTGGGGATTGTGGTAAGAAAGATTAGCTGCTATCTTTACATCAGGGTAAGGGATACCTTGAATCATTCTGCATGGCCGTTAACTTTATATGATTCTGTTGGTATAACACTCGCCCCAGACATCACTAAATACAATATGGTGGCATAAATGCTATTGTCTTGCCTCCACACATGGAGAAAACCAAACTTTACAGAGAGGGAACTGGATATTTTGGTTAAGGATTTGATTGCTAAAAGTTACACAGCTTTTGGGACCATAAAAAAAAATGCTTTAGCCACGAAGGTATAGGAGAAGAGCATGTAATTTAAATGCTATGCCTAGCATGAAAAGAGGGTGACAGGATACCCGTAAATATTTCAATTATTGTAAAAAGGTACAAAAGGAAAAAGTGGCATTCAAAAGCTCGATTAAAAGTATAACTTGATGAGTTGATAGACCCTCCAAACATTCTATCCCCATCGAGGAGAAAGTGGTCAATATTTTTTAGCCTAAAGTTGGAGAATTGCATGTAGTTCTGGGTGCCATATTATAGGAAGGATGTTCGAGGACATTGAAAGGTACAGTGAAGATTGCAAACATATGAACATACAAAAAAGGGAGAGAAAAGCCCATCAGGCTCATCAAATCCATGCCATCCAACCAACAGGGTAGCCACATATAACAGTGACTCAACCACTAGCAATACTATCTCCTGGGAGAGGCAAGAAAACCGAGAACAAAGAAATTGAAACCACTTTGGGAAAAACTGTGGGTAATTGTTCTAAAGTTTCCTAAGACAATCAAGCAAGGCTCCTCATGACTGTCACTCTCTGTAACTGGAAATGTACAGTCCTCTCAGGAACTTATCAAGTTCCCTTTTAAATGACTGTGGAAAATCTACCCACCACATATTTCAGTAGTGTGTTCCAGAGGGCGATGAGTCTCTACAAAAAGAAATGCTTCCTGGCATCTAATCTAACTCTTTGCCTATTGATTTTATATGCATGCCCGCTAGTCCTAACATCACTGTGCATCTCAAATAAACTATCCAGTCCCTTGATCATTTTAAACATCTCAATCATATTCCCTCTAAACTCCAGTTTCTCCAAAATTAAATAGTCCTATCTCTTGGAGCCTGTCTTTATGATGAAGAGTCCTAAGATTAGTATCAATCTGATTCCCTTGTCTGCTTCTTCTCTGGAGCCTTAATGTGTAAGCACCAATACTCCAAGTATATACCAAAACCTTACGTATAGTACAAGTATAGTACTCTTCATTTTATACTTGATAATCCTTGCAATACAACCTAAAGCCCTATTTGCTTTCCCTATAGCTACCTCACACTGTATGTGCACCTTCAATGAGTTATCTCCTATTACCACGTTCTTTTTTTTATCCATATCTTTAATGAGTAGTTTTGAATGGAATGAACATGCCTAGCTGTTCTCAACTGCTAAATACATAACATTACATTTATCCGCATTAAAGAACATCTGCCACATATTGTCACATTCTCCTAGCTTTTCTAAATCAACCTACAACCTGCTGATTTGGTCTAAATTATTAACCCCTCTGCACTTTCTTGTGACATCGACTAATTGAAAGATAGTTCCATAAATTTCCTCATCTAAATCATTAATAAAATGGATGAACAGCAATGGTCCCAATAGGGAGCCTTCTGTAATAAGAATGATACCAGGATTGAGAGATTATAGTGATGAAAAGATGCTTGAAATATTGGGACTATTCATTGGAAAAGAAAGGTGAAGGGTGTTTTTTTTTTAATTTGTTCTTAGGATGTGGCTAGCACTTGCAACTTTACATTTAATGCCCTGAGAAGGTGATGGTAGACCTTCTTCTTGAACCACAGCAGCCATTGTGATGATGGTACCCTCACATTGGTGTTAGGTAGAAAATTCCAGGATTTTGACCAAGTAATAATGAAGGAAAGTGATATATGTCCAAGTTAGAATGGTGTGTGCCTTGAAGGGGAACTTGGAGGTGATGGTAATCCTACAACATTGCTGCTCTTGTCCTTCTCAGTGGTAGAGGTTGCAGGAAAGGGAGATGCTGTCAAAGTAAGCTTGCTGACTAGTGGATCCAAGAGATTGTACACACTGCAGCGACAATGGAAGGGGTGGCTAGCCTGGAGACAGAAGCACCTCTCAAGGAAACTGCTCTGTCCTGGATGGTGTCACAAACTTCTTGAGTGTTGCTGCAGATGCATTCATCCAGATGAGAGGTGAGCATTCAATCACACTCCTGACTTGAGCTTTGTAGATGATGGATAGGCTTTGAGGGGTCAGGATGTGAGCCACCCATTCCAGAGTTCACAGCCTCTGCCTTGCTCTTGTAGGCATGGTGTTGATATGGCTGTCCAGTTCAACTTCTGGTCAATGGAGACCCCCAAGATGCCAAGGGTGGGGGTGGGGGGGAATTTTGCGATGGTAATGCCATTAAAGAGCTGGGGTGATGGCTGGGCTTTCTCTTGTTCAAGACGGTCATTAACCAGCATTTATTTGGCTAGAATGTTACCTGCCACTTGTCAGCACAAGCCTAGATGTTATCCAGGTCCCGTTGTAGGCTGGAATGGGGTGTTTCATTATCAGAGAATTGTAAATGGAGTTGAACACTGGAACCATCAGCAAGTAGCCGCACTCCAGACCTTCTGTCATTAATTAAGCAATGGAAGATGGTTGGGCTAAGGACGCTTCCCTGGGGAACTCATGCAGTGATATCTCTGGCGGCAGATGTCTATGACAACCACAGCCATTGCCCTTTGTGTCAGGTACAACTCCAGCTGGTCGAATACTGCCTTGATGTTAATGGCAGCTACTCTCACCCTCCTCACCTCAAATAGAGGTTTTTAAAATTAAGACAGTTTTTGACAGGCTAAACGGTGAAATATTGTTCCCACTGGTTGGCACATCAGTAAATAGATTCAAAATTACCACAAGAAGAATGAAAAAGGAATTTTAAAAAATGTCAGATGGAGGGTTATTAGTACATGGAACGCGTTACAATATTTAAGGGTGAAACTAACAACATAATTTAAAGAAAAATTAGATAACTATTTCAAGGAACTTAAATTGCTACTTGGCTCAGTGGCAGCACTCTTGCTTCTGTGTTAAGGAGTTGTGGGTTCAAGTTCCACCACAGTACCTGAGCACACATCATTGCAGTGCTGAGAGAGTACTGTAATGCTGGAGGTGCTGTCTTTTGGGTGAGATGTTAAACCGAGGTCCTGCCTCCATGTTCAAGTGGAGGCAAGCTATCCCATGGCACCAGTTGCAGGAAAGCAGGGGAGTTCTCCCGGTGTCCTGGCCAATATTTCTCCCTCAACCAACACCCCCAAAACCTGATCATTTATCTCAATCTATTTTGTGGGAGCTTACCGTGCAGAAATTGGCTGCTGCATTTGCCTTCCTTCCACCTGCAAATGTACTATAACTGGCGTGAATCAAAAGGTAGACTACCTTTTGCACCGATGCTGGTCCACATTGGCAGCAACTTACTGCCCTTTGGCTCCAGTGCACCAAAAACGTCAGTGCAGTATAACCGCAGCATTAGTCATGAGTTTTTTTTAGACTATACCAGTTAGAGTAGCCAGTACTGCAGACATAGATTAATTGTTTCATCTGTAATCACGGGTTTAAACCTTCAGTTACAATATATTAATTCCTCTCTCTCTGCCTATTAGTAAATTATATTTTTTTGATAAATGTGCAATCACTTTTGCCTGCCAATTAATGAATTTTGCTATTAAAATAACAGACTGACAAATGGTCATGTAGTGGTAGTTCTACAAGAATTATTCCCAGATTAAACCAAACCACCTTCAATCAAAATATTTGCAGCTCTGTTTCCCAGTGACAAAATGTTAAGCTCCATAGGTCAATGTCACAGCGTATGCAGAAACTCTTAGCTGTAATTTAAAGCAACTGATGTCTGTTTTCTTGCTGGACAGCTAGTACAGTATCGCTGATATAACTTCAGCACTGAATCTGGGTACTTCTCTAACGTAGTGGGCAGCGAGTCAAAAAGACAGATTACAATTGGGCCGGGCCAAGACAGTTTCCAATGTGACACAAATGGCCCTCAGGATGACACTGCACCGTTAGTCATGACAAGTCTGTTATACACTGCTGTGCAATACATCAGTACCGTGCACCGGCCTAACTTGTAAAACTCTCATAATATTTAAAAGCCCTGTACGTCTAGCTCATTTCAGGGGCTTAGGGATGGCTAAGTCTTGTTTAAAATATCCAACTGTGCGACTGAGTGACTAAACTGACTTTGTAACGGCTCCTATATTTAGAAGGGCTTTGTTTCTTGTTTGGTAGTTGAGTGGCATTGGTAATTTGAGTCCAACAAAAAAAACAATTTGAAATATTAATAACACTTCTGTCAGTAATTTCTCCACTTGATCATCAGTGTCTTGAATCATTTGATCTGAAATCTTCAAACATTTAAAAAAGTCAATAGAGTTCAGCAAAATCCACATTGGTATGTAATGGCATTGTCTACATCATAGTGCCTTCCAGGCATATCGGGAAAATGACCAGGAGATTCAAAGCTTTTTCTTATAAAGCTTCGAAGATAGTCTTTTTTTTCATCTTAAAGCAAATCAATTCCCTTAAAGCAAAATCCCATAAATATATCTTCAAAACTCTACTAGTTACCTCCTAAAATCTGTATTTTGACAATAATTCTTTGAACTTTTATTACTGAAGTTTGGAGAAATATGATTTGAGCATTAACGGCAAGAGTTCAGAGAGCCAGTATTTCTCTGGCACATGCATTATTTCATTTAAAACATACAAGTTACCGAGCTCGCTAATCGCACACAGCATTTAAAACTGGTTACAGCTGCTGAACATTTCTCCTAAATTCCAGCGATTAAACAATATGCTAACAATCACGAGGAAGTTTGCCCGACACATTACAAGACCCTAACTCAGACAAAAGGCCTTTCGATTGCATTTTAGGCAAAGGAAACAAGGCAGAATATATAAATGCTTAAGATCTAAAAATCAAAACAAGATATTTACCAGTCTACTTGCTAATTAGGAAAAATTGCTTGTAAGCTTTTTAGCAAATTATGCTAATGGTCAAAAGGTTAATTTTATTGCAAGGAACTGACAACTATAAAGCACAAGAAAGATATAGCATTGTGCCAAATTTAACACAAACGTATGTTTGATCTGTTAAATTTTAAAGAAACAATCTAAGGGACGTGGCTCTCTTTTAATTAATTTTAATCTTACTTAATGGTAGCTTGTAATAAAATGGATGTACAATTACATATGTTTTATTTATCAAGCATTAATGCATAATTAACCAATATAGCAGACTCTTCATTGCTAATCCTGTCATACAGCCTACTAATCTTCACAACTAGTACTTAATGATGAAGGTCCCTCAAGCTTTTCCTCTTATCTCAATCTCTGCTTTGTACTGGCACAAATATGCTCTCTGTATAGGGGGCCCCCTACTGCTTTCCCAACTCCATGCAAAAGGCCAGATAAATTATCGAGGGTGCTCTCTCTGTTCAGCGAGACTGTTCTACCTCTACTTTTCTGGCTAGAACAACAACAATTCCTATTGACAGTAAGACTATCAAAGTCAATAAAAGCATTTTTTAATATGAATAATTCTCAGGAGTAGTAATAACTCATTGGCATTCAATTAAATTCATTTAAAACCTACCTCTTTGACCGAGCTTTTGGTCACCTGCCCTAATTTCTCCTTATGTGGCTCGGAGTCAAATTTTTTGTCTTTTAATACTCCTGTGAAGCACCTTGGGACATTTTACTATGTTAAAGGCGCTATATAAACCAATATAAATACAAGTTGTTGTTGTTGCTCTTTTCAAATGTGAAAAATAACATAAAATAGCATTTGAAACTGGAAGAAGAAATCATTTTTTTAATCCTGTATTTGTTTTCAAATTCTGAACTTAGTTTAGAAGTCACCATGTTAATCAGTAATTTTGTTTCAAATAGTGTCGAGATCACAAGATAATTATGGATGAGGAAGGCCATTCGGCCCTTCTTAATTCACCCATCCAGAGATATCCTAATGTTGCCCCTATTGTAGCATTCAATTGTTTTCTTAAATGATTCCAGGGCTGTAGCTTCCAATACTCTATCTGGAAGTTTACTCCACACACTGAGCACTCTTCGTGTGAAGAAGAATTTCCTGATATCATTCCGAATTACTTTTTAGTAGTTTGAACCTGTGTCCCTTAGTTCTACTCCTGCAATTTAATTTAGAGTAATATTGCAGGTTAACGTTTTATATATCTGTAACAATCTTATATACTTCTATAGATTGAAAAGCCCAAATATCTCCAGTCTTTTCTCAGAACTCAGACTAGTGACGCTGGGAATCAGCCTTGTGTCTCATCTCCGCACTGCCTCCATTGTTTGAATGTCTCTCTTGGTTTCTTGGCGACCACAACTGGATACAGTATTCAAAGCATGCTCTGACCACAGTACCTTCTCTGACTTATATTCTATTGTTTTGGCTGTAGTTCAACATCCTATTAGTCTTGTTGATTGCTGCTTTGCATTAGATGGGCATGTTTGCTGTTGCGTCTACTGAGACTCCTAGGACTCTTTCAGCTTCCTTCTTCGCTATTTCAACACCATTCATGGAGTATGCATGTTGTTAATGTTTCCTTCCTATATGTAGCACTTTACACTTGTCTTCATTGAATATCATTTGCCATTGTTCTTTCCACATAAATATTTTGTCCAAATCCATTCTGTAATTTGTGGGGTGCCTCTTCCAATTCCACCGCCCCTCCTAATAAGGTATCGTCTTCAAATCTTCCCACTTTGCGTTGAGTCTCTGAATCCAGTTCCTTTATGTGTATTAGAAACAGTAGTGATCCCTGCACCGAGCCCCGAGCAATGACGAATAAAGAAAGAATTCGCATTTATATAGCGCCTTTCATGACCTCAGGATGTCCTATAGCACTTCATGGCCAACAAGACACTTTTGAAGCGCAGTCACTGTTGTAATGTAGGAAATGCAGCATCCAATTTGCATGCAACAAGATCCCGCAAACAGCAATGTGAAAATGACCAGATAATCTGTTTTAGTGGTTTTGGTTGAGGGGTATATATTGGCCAGGAAACCAGGGAGAACTCCCCTACTCTTCGTCAAATAGTGGCATGTGCTACATCCACTTGAGAGAGCAGACTCAGTTTAACGTTTCATCCAAATGATAGCACAGCTCTCCCTCAGTACTGCACTGGAGTGACAGCCTAGATTTTCGGCTCAAGTCACTGGAGTGGGATTATGAACCCACAACCATCTGACTGAGAGGCGAGAGTGCTGCCATTGAGGCGAGAGTGCATTGATAACTACATTGATAACATCCTACTGTAACTTTGATGCAGTGTTTGGTATGTGGTGGGTAGATAGTTGTCGTCTGTGGCTGGAGAACATGGCAACAATGACTATATTTATTTCTTACCTGTTACACCAACAGAGAGCATCTAATTGCTGTCTGTCTAGTGTGGGTACCAGCAAAGAGCTGAACGAGTGTGGGGAGAACTAGTGTGTCTTTTCAAACAATAAAACACTAAGGAGACATTGGTGCTGTGAATGCATTTATCATCTACTCCATGTCAAACCAACACATTGGCTGGATAATTTGTTCCCTGACATTGTTATAAAGCATAAATGTTGGAATGGAAGGCACTGAAAGAATTTACTAGCTGACTTCTCTGACAATTGCCCTTATGACGTAAAATATTCTCCATGGAACTACTTAGAAGCTGCATTGACCTCTGTTGGATTGATACTTGTGATAATATTTGAGTTCAGCTTCTGTAGCTTTGAGTAAGTGGCTGATCAACTTTATCTTTGGCTCAGTGGTAGCACTCTGGCCTAAGGTTGTGGTTTCAAGTCCCACCCCAGAGACTCGAGACTTCTGTGCAGTACTGAGTGAGTGCTGTGTATAAATGCAAGGTCTTTTTTCTTATGTTATGTGAGGGTATAAATGCCTTGGTCAGCTCTGGCTGAGAATGATGTTCACAGACCTCTGCGTGGACACTCTGAAACCATCGCTAGGAGGTACGGACGATGGCCTGAATCAATTCCTTTTCTAATTTGCCCTTCCCCCCTGTTGGGAACTGTCTGGCCTTTGTGTGATTCCTCTGCACAGGACCACACCTAAAATCAATCTCAGCACAGTAGGAGAGTCAAATTTACATCTTCCACTACATGGCAGCCTCTGCTCTAATCCCTCTCTCAAAATGGTAGGCATTGACTTATGGCTAATGTTTTGTTCATAAGCGTATTCAGTTAAAATTATATTGTATCTGATAGCAGAGTAACTGAGGTTTTCTGGCGTGCGTTTAATGTCTGCTTCCAGTATGACAATTAAGTGAAAGTCCTGTTTTATCCAACGCGAGGTGATATTTATCCTCTGATCGTGGCTTTTGTTGCATCCCAAAGGGTAGCTTTGGACAAGCAAGGATTATCACTGTTGCGTAAATCTCTACCTACTATTTGAAAAAGGGATTAAGAGATTCTTCTGCTAAAATGGATCATGAAGCCTTTGTTTTGAGATAACAGGATCTGAAACTGTGCCAATCCATGACTAGTACCACTTTTCTCCAAATCAGCATACTTTGGCTATAACCCACTTTTGATGCTGTTTCAGATTTTATCCTATGTCAGTGATGTCCAATACGTTGGCCACTAAACACATGTGGCTAATTGGGAATCCAGATGTGGCTAATTGCCTTTCTGATTAGTAAATAAAAAATGAGTAATAGACACCGTTGTTGGGCACGTGATCTCAGTATTTGTATTCACTTGGCATGTGCACTTCCACCTTTTGTGCATTTGTTGGTAAAATGGTAAGATAAAAAGCAGAGTATGTAAGTGTTTTTTGATCATTGTGAGTGCTTTACCTCCTTGGTTACTGAATGGTGACAGATGCTTGTTAAGCAAATATATATATTGAAGTACAGTTATTTGTGTTGTGTAAGTGCATTTCTACTAAAATTAGTGCATGTGGCTAAAATAGTATTGCAGTAGTGATACCGGTGGCTAGTCAGTTATTACTATTGGGCAACACTGCCCTATTCCATAATTTACAAGCTTTTGTCTCCACCCCAAGTTACTTGGGAAATTAAAATTTACCATCCCCATCTGGATTGCACTGATGGCACATTTTTCTACTCTTTACCAATTTTTCCAATCTATTGAAAGATTTTGGTAAAAAAAAACCTGAAGCACTCCAAAGACTGACATAGCACAACTTATCTGCAAGGTACAGCTCCATCTCAACACCCTCAACAATGTCTATAGTCCTCAACTCCCAAAGATCAGCCCCTGCTGTGCTCGTGTGCCATTTCTATTTCCACACCAGCCACCGTTGCCACCTGCCTATGGCCAGATTTGTGCTGTTGACTCATTTCTCTTGCAACTGGATGGCAGCCATTTAATTTAGAACCCTTACAGCTATTGGGGGAGGTGACTTCCATTCTGTTACTCTAGCCTGGGAGTGAAGATTCCATAAACCAATAGACGGTATTCAAATCCACTGTGGTTTAGCAGGGTAGATGCTGAGAGGTTGTTTCCCCTGGCTGGAGAGTCTAGAACTCGGGGTCATAGTCTCAGGATAAGGGGTCGGCCATTTAGGACTGAGGTGAGGAGAAATTTCTTCACTCAGAGAGTTGTGAATCTTTGGCATTCTCCAGCACCAGAGAGCTGTGGATACTCAGTCGATGAGTATATTCAAGACTGAGGTCGATAGATTTTTGGGCACCAAGGGAATCAAGGGATATGGGGATAGGGCGGGAAAGTGGAGTTGAGGTAGAAGTTCAGCCATGATCTTACTGAATGGCGGAGCAGGCTCGAGGGGCCGTATGGCCTACTCCTGCTCTTAATTCCTATGTTCTTATGTCTTTGAAGCCACTCTCGTAAGGCAGAAGAAATAACATCAATGCGCTGCAATTGCATTCTTCAAGGTTATCTATCAATGTCTTCTTAGGCCCTAAACAATAACTGTGGGGGACGCTTGTAAACCTATTTTGCCCGGCAGGTGGGCAATTCCTTACTGCCCTGGAGATGCCGGGAGCTGATGGTTCCTTACCGTGGCAAGGTCACCAGGCCAAAACTGGCAGGGTCCTTTTTTACATATGCATGTCATGTCCCGAGATTGCATTTCCCGCCAGCTGAAGATGATGGGGAAGAAAGGTAAGTGTCTTTAAATTTCCTTTCAGGGCCAGGAGGAGCCGGGCCGCGTGGGTTTTCACTGCTTCCTGCCGACCTCCCGCCCGGAATGGGTTGGAAGACAGACGCGGGATTCGAATGAGGCCTGGAAGTTAAATGCAAGTCTTTCTTTCTTTCTATGCTCAGTGGCCCACCCCCCTGGATTACCTCCAACCCCCCCGGATTACCTCCCCCCTTGCCCCGAATTTTGGAGCCTCACTTCTGACTCGGCTGCACGGAGATTCCCCGCCCTCATTCCAGTGGCGAGCTGCCTGTGTGCGCTCACTGAGTGCTAGCATCTCACCCAAAATACTTAGATCAGGCTCGACTATGAAAAGTGTTTGGGCCTCTTGCTGGACCCATTGCGCGGGCGCTGCAATTGCACTGCCCACAGATAGCCCGATGTGCACTCCTGTTGAAAACTGTCCCCAAATGCACTGAACCCTAATTTCGCAGAAAGTAGGGGACAATGTGACGGAGAAGACATTGTTGGTTGGCAACAATGATAATTCTCAATTATCATGGCTAATATGGATTGCACTTACAGCAGTGCCTCGTGGAACGTAAACAGAATAATTTTTCTAACAGAGTTGCCTTGGTAGATGGGCTCAAATCTTTGGGATGCAGTATAGATTTAGTTTCAGGAACCCTGATTTGCTCAGCACTGACATTGTCATTCTGCTCTCTGTTTGCTTTCGTTATACAAGCTCGCACACTCTTTTGTTGACTGTTTCACTCAGCATTCACCAAGTTTGTTCAGATTCGCAGTGTAAACAACCTCCATTTCTCTCACCATGCAATGACTGAATCCCTACATTTTAATGTCTTCCGTGCTCTTGGATGGGGGCAATGAAAATCTTGCCCCTTTCAATTTTTTGAAGGCATTAGGTTGGATTTTCCACCCACTGGGGGTTCAACCTACTCACATGACTCTGTCACCAGCCCATTCAAGTTTCCCTGAAAGAGCCTCATTAATTGTGTGGTTGGTGGCAGCGGTAAAACCGCTGGTTATTGGTTCACCACCAGCGGGATAGAGCGAAGTTGAGTGCTGCTGCAGCTGATTAAAGGGCTAAATGTTCTTCACTGAGTGGAACACTGAATTAAGAAGGAGCTCCATAGAAAGAAAGAAAGACTTGCATTTATAGAGCGCCTTTCACGACCAACAGACGTCTCAAAGCGCTTTGCAGCCAATGAAGTACTTTTGAAGTGGAGTCACTGTTGTAATGTGGGAAACGCGGCAGCCAATTTGCGCACAGCAAGCTCCCACAAACAGCAATGTGATAATGACCAGATAATCTGTTTTTGTTATGTTGGTTGAGGGATAAATATTGGCCCAGGACACCGGGGATAACTCCCCTGCTCTTTTTCGAAATAGTGCCGTGGGATCTTTTACGTCCACCCGAGAGAGCAGACGGGGCCTCGGTTTAACGTCTCATCCGAAAGACGGCACCTCCAACAGTGCAGCACTCCCTCAGCACTGCACTGGAGTGTCAGCCTAGCTTTATGTGCTCAGAGTCCCTGGAGTGGGACTTGAACCCACAACCTTCTGACTCAAGAGGAGAGAGTGTGCTACCCACTGAGCCACAGCTGACGGGGACGGCCTTAGAATGAGCTCCCATGTTTTCTTCTTCATCCATTTACTAGAAATAAGGACCAGAAGGGACACACACCTTGTGACTGAGAACAGGAAGCCACATAGGAGAGGGGTGCACCCCAAGAATGATATCGGGCTAAAAGGGTTACATTATGAGGACAGGTTGAATGGACTCAGCTTTTATTCCTTCAAGTATAGAAGATTCAGGGGCGATCTAATTGAGGTGTTTACGATGATTAAAGGAGTCGATAGGGTAGATAGAGAGAAAATATTTCCTCTGGTGGGGGAGTCCAGAACAAGGGGGCATAACCTTAAAATTAGAGCTAGGCCATTCAAGCGTGATGTCAGGAAGCACTTCATCACCCAAAGGGTGGTGGAAATCTGGAACTCTCTCTGCCAAAAAGTTGTTGAGACTGGGGGTCAATTGAAAATTTCAGAACTGAATTGATGTGGGCATCACTGGCGAGGCCAGCATTTATTGCCCATCCCTTGTTGCTCTGGGCTGAGTGGCAGTTAAGCCACTTCAGGTGGTAGTTAAGAATCAACCACGTTGGTGTGGGACTGGAGTCACATATAGGTCAGACCGGGTAAGGACGGCAGGTTTCCTTCCCTGAAGGACATTATTGAACCAGTTGGATTTTCACGACAATATGGCCGCTTGAATTTTAAAAAAAATCTGAAGAGAGTCAGAGGTTTCACTGGGTGAGGCACCAGGCTTTAGTGAGCATGAGGACCTGGGAGTGGAAGAATGCCATTCCTTCACGCAGGGTGGAGAGACTATGCCCCTCCGCTGCGGAGTCCGGAGACCTGGATCTCAGGGGCCTAGACTTCAGAAGAAGAATGCTTTGGAAGCACAGATCTAACGCGCAGGCAGCGGAGACACGGTTTCCATGCATACAGCTGAGACGATGGGAAAGTTGGATGAGCCCACTGCACACACCTGGAGCATGCCGCAGGACGTTCCTCAGGACCAGAAGAACACCAGAGAGAGAGAATGACAGTCCAAGAGGTAATGGTCATTGCTTCTCCAAATGAAATAAGGAAACACCTCAAGACCCATAATAATAACAATGACTCAAACAAAATGATGTTCTCACTATCAGCACCAACCTGAAGCTTTCAGTGCTGCAAAAGCCCTGTTTTTTTGAAATGTTTTTGAATTCCGACACTCTGACAGTGCTCTTTTGTAGTTTTAATGCTCTGATGTTACTGTTTTTCAAGTCGTGTCAGCACTTCAATGCAATACTTCTGAACACCTCAGCGGTGTATTGTTGAATCATCAGATCTGAACCCCACTTGGGCTGGCATTTCTGGTCTCAGATTGGATGAGTGCTGAGTAAGTTGTCCGATTGGCTAATTGGCCTTTTCTGGATGAATTATTGTCCCTAACACGTCATTAATGCTTGGGCTAAATAGTCGTGTGGCTGCACAGGTTGTTAACAATAATGATTATTGCAGTTTTACAACTGAGCAGCTTATTAGTTTTTACTATGTCCGACAGATCTTGCTGCTGAGAATGAAAATCAAATACCGTGCCTTCGATTTTTTTTTAAATTCCAACAAATTCTTTTTACATTTGTTAGTTTTTTTTAAATTATAGCAAGGTAGTTAAACACTTATGCCAAATTAATTTAAATCACTGGCCAAACTCTGCATTGCAGCTGCTTTTAAAAAGGGCTTTCCAGGGTTTGCAACACAGCTGCCATTTTATTTTCCCAAAAAATAGAGCCCGGCACTCAAGAGAAGTACCGGGTTCACGGAGCGCAGCCGGTACAGAAGGACGAGGACGGCAGAGGGGGCAGGTGCTGGCAGGTGGCCAGCAACAAAAATGGCCTCGCCGGCACCTCCCCTTTAATTTGCGCTTCCCCGGCCACAGGTAGGCCCCCTTGACCCTGTCGGACATAGCGTCTGGCGGTAAGTTAAGGGGCGCTACCGAAGATCGCAGCCAGGGCGCGAGCGGGGGGTTCAGCAATGGTAATGCCATTGAATGTCAAGGGGAAGTAGCTGGACTCTATCTTGTTGGAGATGGTCATTGCCTGACAACTGTGTGGTGCAAATGTTACTTGCCACTTATCAGCCCAAGCCTGAATGTTGTCCAGGTCTTGCTGCATGCGGGCACGGACTGCTTCATTATCTGAGGAATTGCGAATGGAACTGAACGCTGCAATCATCAGTGGACAGCCTCACTTCTGACCTTATGATGGAGGGACAGTCATTGATGATGTAGCTGAAGATATTTGAGCCTAGGACACTACTTGACCTCAGTCTCACAACTTACAAATAAAGAGACGCCATCAATGCACTCCATCCTACAACATGACAGCCCTCTTTGCTCAACATGACTGAACCAGTAATCATCACCTGAGTGAATAAGTCAGTACTAAATGAGTGTAACTTTTCCTGTATTAAATAGACCAACTTGGAACATGTGCCCATCCAAGAGAGAGATGCAGCTGGAAGGCCTCAAGAAGTGGATCTAATGAGTTGTGGTTTCTAGAGTGGCAGCCACAACTGCTTCCATTGATTCCTTGTGAGACAGCACCAGAATTCAGGGATTTCAGCTTCATTGGGTCTGCTCGATCTGTTCTCTCACTGACTGCGAGCCCAAACAAGCCATTGCCCAGCACCAGTGCACTGCTAGGTAAGGTAGCCAAAGATGCCGCTGCATCTCAGGATAGCAACTCAGCGGTCCTTCCTTGCAGCTCCCTCTGATGCCCGCACAAGAGAGACGTTTCCTGCCAGGGCCAGGCCACTCTTACAAGTGAAAGTGAGATCCGGGCAGAAGCAAGTCCTTTAAGGGCATCAGCTTCGCTGAGATTAATGTTACTTCCGTCCTCGAAGGCTTCAGTAGAAAAGACCCAGCCATCCACCTCTCAACATGTTGACAGAAGGCCGTGAAATTCAGCCCCTTAGCGCCGGCTGTTACGACCGGTTCGGATGAAAAAATGGCAGCCGCCTCACTTCCAGCAAGGGCACTGGCGGAGTGGCAGTGGTGGGAGTACGAATGCTGTCATCCTGAGAGATTGCGGGATGAGGGGGAAGTGGGATGTGAGAAGAAGGATTAGGTATGAGCATACCGTCATCATCAGCAATGCTTTCAACTTCGCCGCTCGCCACGGACTCAGCGACGGCCCCTCCAATTATCTCCAGCACTGTGTCCTCCAGCTCCGTTAGGTTCTGCAGTCGGGCTTCCCCCCCCCCGCCCGCCAGCTGCTGCTCCCAGCGGTTATGAGCCACCTTTGCCTGCAAGAGAAAGAGAAGTGTCAGTGAGTGTGGTGCAATGTGTTTGGGTGATGTGCCTGCCATGGTTGAATAGCTGGCAGCGTGTGCAAGGTGTGAGTTGTGAGTGTGAGTCTTGCAGCAGTGCTAAGTGTGTGAGGGTGAAGTGAAGCTATGATTGTCAGGTATGAGTGGTGATTGCTAGAGATTGTTGGTAGGTGAGTGATGGGGGTGTGGTGCATTGAGCAGTATCTGAGCCTAGTGGTGCAGTTGGTGGGATATGGCATTTGAAGATGCTTTTACTCACCTTGACCACTCGTGTGAGGTCATTAAACTTCTTGCGGCACTGGCTCCAGGTCCTGGGGACAACACTCGTGGCACTGACAGCTTGAGCTATTTCTTCCCACATCCTTCTAGCGTTCTGACTGGATGGCCTCCTGCCCCCCCCCCCCCCCTGCGGGTAGAGGACCTGACGGCGTCTTTGTACCCCCCAGGACCAAGGCCTCCAGACCCACATCCAAAAATCTCCTCGCTCCTCACCCTCTCTCTTCCCTGTTGGGCCATGACTTCATCCACACTGACAATGAGGTGCTTCTGCAACAAAGCACCTCCCTTTTAAGTAGTGCAGAGAACCTAGGCCAAACTTTATTGGCCAGTAGACTGCGCCTGATGTTGGCTCCCCTGTTCAGCACTAAGCCAACCAGCAGTGCTGAGATCAGCGCTACAATCATTGGCCCAAAAATTAGTGAGTGAGCCTTCATGCGAGGGTAAGGCCTTCCCGCGATCTCTCACTGCGCGCTGGCTTTTTCAGTCCGAGCTCGCACGAACTTCATGTTCTGGACAGCAGCTGTGCTGGGCTTCTGTATCCCACCGGCGTAGTTAATTCGTGCGAGCTGTGGGATCACGTGACTCAGTTAGAGCCAATGGCAGCACACCATCTTTCATTCATAGCTTTCACAGCACGGCTGTGAAAGCTATGAATACTATACCCCCCCAAAAGAACAGCTAAACCTCAATTAAATTTTTTAAAAAACCATCACATTAATAAAATAAGTATAGTTAAATAAATTAACCATTTTAAACAAAAATTAAATTTTTGAAAAAATTTAAAATCTTTTAAAAAGTTATAAAAATAAACTTACCTGTCTTTAAAGTCTCTAAAAAAGATATACCTGTTAAAAAAATTCAAAATAATACTTAATTAAGTACTTACCTTGTTAAAAGAGGGTCTTACACCTCCTTTCTTTATGTCTAAAATCTTCCATGCTTACCTGCGCGTCCAAAGCACTAAGTGCACTGCGTGCGCACAGCCTGTAGCGCGCACGCGGTTCACCTAGGAACCGCCCCCTTTTGAATTCACCAAGTGCCGGTTTTCAGCGCATGCGCAGTGCATGCAGAAAACCGGCAATTGGAGACAGAATACGCGAGAGTACGCAGTGCGTACTCTCGCGTAGCGGCACTAATTTTTGGGCCATTATAATCAGCAGGCAGCACGAATTTTGCATGCTGCGTGCACCACTTTTGAATGGGCGCGGGCACATCGTGCTTCACGTGCCCATTTTTAGGCTTTATCTAATTTTACCTGGAGCATCCAATAATAGTAGCAGGTTAAGAGCACAAGTCAGTAAGATTTTAGGTACCAAGGGCAGACATGAGGCATGAAGTAAAAGTAGTTAGATGTGAAATTCTTTTCTTAATAAATGGGAACATTGTCAAAGTGTGTGATTGTGCATTATTCTGTTGGATGATGCTGATCTCTGTTCTTTATTGTATCAGTTCTGGGCAATTCCAAGTGCTCATTCAGAAGAATGTATGACATTACTGACATTCATTGAAAACAGATGTTAGTAATTTGCTATCTCTCTTGAGCTTCTAGTAATGTTTTTTCCATAACCTGCTCATCTCCTTCCTGGGCAACATCCACATGATCAGATGACGCTCAACCATTGGTGGCCGTGCCTTCTGTTGCCTAGGCCCTAAGCTCTGGAATTCCCTCCCTAAACCTCTCCGCCTCGGTACCTCTCTCTCCTCCTTTAAGACGCTCCTTAAAACCGACCTCTTTGACCAAGCTTTTGGTCATTGCCCTAATATCTCCTTATGTGGCTCGGTGTCAAATTTCATTTTATAATGCTGCTTGATGCACATTGGGATGTGTTACTACGTTAAAGGCGCTATATAAATTAAAGTTGTTCTTGGGCAACACGGTGGCATAGTGGTTAGCACTGGTGCCTCACAGCGCCAGAGACCCGGGTTCGAATCTGACCTCGGGTGACTGTCTGTGTGGAGTTTGCACATTCTCCCCGTGTCTGCGTGGGTTTCCTCCGGGTGCTCCGGTTTCCTCCCACAGTCCAAAAATGTGCGGGTTAGGTTGATTTGGCTATGATAAATTGACCCTTAGTGTTAGGGGGGGATTAAATATGTGGGGTTATGGGGATAGGATGGGATATGTTAGGGGGAATTAAATATGTGGGGTTACGGGGGTAGGGTGGGATATGTGTACTGTGGGGATTAAAGCAGGGACAGGGTACTGGATTTGGATGATCAGCCATGATCGTATTGAATGGTGGAGCAGGCTCGACGGGCCGAATGGCCTACTCCTGCTCCTAGATTCTATGTTTCTATGTTTCTATGTTGTTGATGGACTCCCACCATAACTTCGGCAGCAGTGCACCGGAATGGCCACGACCTTGGCTGGAATCTGGATATGCCGGGTCCTGGCTGCAGCATGCAGTTTCCAGGATAACCTCGTCTTATAACACTCCTGTGAAGCACCTTGGGATGTTTTACTACGTTAAAGGCGCTATATAAATACCAGTTGTTGTCGTTGATGGCAGACTTGTTCCTTCGCTCTCCTCCTCAACTTCCTCATCATCACCGGGAAGAACTAAATCTTTATGAATGGCCACAATAATTCCTGAGACCCTTGACAGGCCCCTCCTGCCGGGCACCCCAGACCCACTGAAGCACCTGAAACAAGACTTTAAAATTCTGAGTGTCCGCTGTATCACAATTCGGGTGGTTCAAAGGGCCTCACCACACCTGTTCTCCAGCTGCGGAGCTCGGAAGCTGCAGAGGCGTCATCAGTCAGGGGGGATGCCCATTCTCCAATTAACCAACGCATGACAGTGTTCTGGCTCAACAATGCAGACATGGCTATTGGCAAAATACAAATGAGTCATGCGGCTTAGCACACATTCAAATGCAAAATTGTGTGATTGGCATCACACACCAGCTGCACGTTGATAGAATGAAACATCTTCCTGTTGATAAAATTGAGGGGCTTCTCATGCAGAATGTCACACGAGTACTATCAGTGGCAACCTGCACTTAGCGCAAGCCTGTAAACGTTGACTGCTTGATCTCTTTACAGGGTCACTAGAAAACAACAACTTGCATTTATATAGCACCTTTAACGTAGGAACACGTCCCAAGGCGCATCACAGAAGCGTAATCAGACAAAAATTGACACCAAGGCAAAGATGTAGATATTAGGAGGGATGAACAAAAGCTTGGTCAAAACAGTAAATTTTAAGAAGGGTCTGAAAGGGGGAGCACTTTAGGGAGGGATTTTCAGAGCTAAGGCCTAGAACGCAAAAGGCATGGTCGCCAATGGTGGAGCGAAGGGAGTGGGTGATGCACAAGAGGCCAGAATTGGAGGAATGCAGGGTTCTGAGAGCGTTATAGGTCTGGAAGAGATTACAGAGGTAGGGAAGGGCTAGAGCATGGAGGTATTTGAACATGAGGATAAGAATTTTAAATTAGAGTCAATGGCCGACCGGGAGCCAATGCAGGTCAATGAGCACAGGGATGGTGAATGAGCAGGACTTAGTGTGGGATAGCATATGGGCAGCAGAGTTTTGGATGAGCTGAGTGGTGGAGAGGTAGAGCTCGCTGTGAAACACGTGAAACCTGACACCATGTCTTTGGATGATGTCACCAAAGGGCAGCATGTAGATGAGGAGGAGGAGGAGGCGGACTCCAGATGCAGCATTTTGTGGTTGGGAAAAGAAGCCATTTATGGAAATGCTTTGGCTATGATTGGGTAGGTAAGAGTGGAACCAAGCGAGGGTAGTCTCACGCGGCTGGCCAATGGAGGAGAGGCGTTGGTGGAGAATGGAGTGATCGACCATGTCAAAGGTCGTAGAGAGCTCAAGGAGGGAGAGTGCACCATGATCACAGTCACATAGGATGCCATTTGTATCTTTGATTAGGGATGTTCCAGTGATGTGAAACCTGATTGGGGAGATTCAAAAATGGAATTGCAGAAAAGATGGGCACGGATTTGCGAGGCAACAACATGTTTGAGGGCTTTGGAGAGTAAAGGGAGGTTTGAAATGGGACGGTTAATTTACAAGGACAGAGGGGTCAAATGGGTTTTTTGAGGAGGGGGGTGATGATGGCAGAATTGAAAGGGAGGGGGTCAGTAACCGAGGAGAGGGAACCATTTACAATATCAGCTAACATGAGAAGCTTCTTCTTTCGTATGGTAGTAGCAAAGCAAATCAAATATCAATATCTAAGTCAGATATCCATGCCAAAGCTTCCGGTGTAACAGCGTGGATAGCTTGTAGGCTGCCTGCTAATTTCCTCTGAGGGCAGCACTCAATGATGTGCTCCAGGGTCTGATTAGGAGCTCCACAGTCACATGATGGGGATGCTTTAATCTTCCATCTATGGAGAAGGTAGCAGCATCTACCATGACCAGTTCTGAGGCAGTTGATGGTTGTTCACTGTTTGCGAGGAAGGTTTGATCCTTCAGGTTGTACTGTGGGCTCCTCTATAAGGAACCCATTCCGTATGTCGTAGTTCTTCCAAGCATTTCACCATCGGTCATCAAGGCTGAAAGGAGATCGCTGAAGGGCTTCGGTGACGGTCCAAAATGGCCTTCTAGATTTGAGACGGGTTGGTAGTAGGTTGTTCAAGTCGGCCTGGATCGGCATGAGAAGCAGGAAAGGAAGTTGAGTGGTCAGCATTTTAGTGGGAATGGGGTCGAGAAAGCAGGAGGTGGGTCTCATGGACAAGATTAACTTGGAGAGGGCATGAGGACAGGTAGGCGAGAAATTTGAGAAAGATTCGGATTCTGGGCTATAGCAGGGAGAACGTTGGGGGAAGTTTATCATTGCGGGCAGGGGGAAGTGCGGCAGAGGCAGCTGAATAAATGCGCTACTTTTAGGTATATTTTTCCTCTGAATGAAAGGCTTGCATGAAAATGTTTCACAATCATTTTTACTTTTAAAACATCCACAAGGGAGGCAATTAAGACAACAGCATGACGTTCCCTTAGGGATTTTTATAATTCAATGTCTGCAGTCTTCAGATAGAATCAATTCTTACGCAGAATATAATGAAAAGCATATAGCATGCCTTAAACCACAAAAATTATACACAGTTGTGTGTAGTGAAATGTATACATCAGCTACTAAACATATGTATATTCTATATAGTGAAAAACATACATGGTATTGTATGTTTGCACATATACTTTGCATTGAGATTGGTCATCATCATGTCAAAATGCTGAAAGTGAGAATACTGAATTTTAATGAGTGCCTCTCAGAGATGAATACGCCATTTCAGTATGGGATCATTGAAGCTCAAAATAAAAGCTCTTTAAATCCCAACAACTCAAAGTGCTTAAGATCCAAACATGAAATAATAGTTTTTCAAAATTGAGAATCAAACTCTCTTTATGGAAAAGGCACAATGGAAAGGGCTTCTAGCACAGTTGCCAGGAAATCTTCGAATCAGGTAGGAGAATAGCTTTGTAAGCTTTCTGTGCACCAGGGTTGGAAGTTCAATTCCTGCTTCAGATTGAACTTCATTTTTTTCAACTCTCACTTCAAAATAACATTCTTTTTCTGGGTTTGTCATGACATAAACTGATGTTGCTGGAATGGTGTGATGGCTTAGAGGTGATGAGGTCTACATTAGTCAACCTTCTGCCACGTGTAACTGGAATCCTATCATACTGACAGGATTCCAAACTATGCTATTTCTGCAGGTATAGTCAACATGACAAAGATAAGACCAGCACCCCAATAGTCTTTTTTTTCTGTTACTGGCTATAATCATCACAGAAAACAAAATGTTGAATCGGGAGTCTCCGGTATTCAGTGTTCTATTGCTTTTAATGCACTTCGATTAAGGATAGTGACAGAAAGAAGCCTTTTTTTTGATAAATGAAAAATTGCATGTATAGTGAAAGATTTGTTTTTAAAATGTTAAATAAATGTGATAAGTGAAACTCCATTGAAGACTCACAGCTCTCCATTACTGACCTTAAGAAGACAGCGATCCAAGAACAAGGACTTACCAGGCTTGGACCTTTCGCATCTTCTATCTGTGCAGCACCTCGGCATCCTCCAATTTCTGTCGCTTTTCTGGTCAAAATGTTTATTTTAAGGGCTCTGGCTATATATTTTATGAGAAATAAACTGTATTTAATTTCTGTCTTTGAATCTGATAAAGGGTGGAGAATGAAGGTAAAATCAGAATTTCTTTCCATTATGCACCCCCCCCCCCTCGCCCCCAAGAAGTTGGCCCTCAATATTCACGTTTTTATTTTTTATTGAGTAGGTAGAATAGTCCTAGCCCACTGATGCACGAGGTGTAGTTAAGCAGGAGAAGCAGAAGCATCCTTGCACACTTTCACCATCCCCAAAAACTTAGCATAATTTCATTGGGAACCCCACATTTCAAACAAGGAAAAAGTAAGAAAGTTACTATTAACAACAACTTGTATTTATATAGCGCCTTTAACGTAGTAAAACGTCCCAAGGCGCTTCACAGGAGCGTTATCAAACAAAATTTGACGGCAAGCCACATAACGAGATATTAGGGCAGATGGCCAAAAGCTTGGTCAAAGAGGTAGTTTTTAAGGAGCGTCTTAAAGGAGGAAAGAGAGGTGGAGTGGCAGAGAGGTTTAGGGAGGGAATCATAAAGAAAATGTATGTGCGCGTGCCATGTGTGGTCTTCAGGTAAAGCAGGGTTAGAGGTCAGGCAATGGTTTGGACCATTGCATGCAGATGCAATCACTCCCCATTATCAAGTAATATATTCTGTCCCTTTCCCATTATAAATTCTAATGGCCACATTTATAATGGAAGCTGCCTGGGTAGAGTTGTCACACTGAAAGTACCCCCTCCCGCCAGTGGTGGTAGTGCAGAGTCTCCATTGGCGGGAGGGTATAATTACAGCCTGCCCAGTTCATGTAGGCAGTTTCCATTCTAAATATGAACAATAGTAGCCTTCCAAATGGAATTGGATAAATACTTGAAGGAGAAAAAATTGCAGGGATATGGGGAAAGAGCGGGGGAGTGGGACGAACTGGATTGCTCTTTGCGAAAGAGCCGCCACAGACTTGATGGGCCGAATGGCCTCCTTCTGTGCTGTACTATTCTATCATTCTATGATTCTATCTCTGACCTTTCAATTTGTCAATCGGCTGACAATCTTTCCCAGGCCCAGGGTACCAGCTTCCTACTGCCAGCACTCAAGACAGCATGAATTACATGCCAAGCAGTAGCGCTGATTTACCTCTTATCACCCACATATGAACTCCAGGGGGTAAAAATTCAACTCCAGCAGGGGGCAGGAAACAGGCAGTAGCAGATCGTCTGCTCGTTGTACACCCCGGAAAGGAAAATCGGGAGGGGGCGGAGGGAGATGAATAACGGGCGGCCGATCCACCACTGCCTGTCTTGCGCTCCCGCCGAAGTTGAAGGTGTTGCCAGTAGCTGCACAGTTTCTGGCTATTACTGTCGGCAATATCCTTCCCTTAAAGAAACAGTTACCACCAAATCGCTTCTCCAGACATTCTGCCAAAAATCACAATGAACTATTTCCAGTGATAATTGAGCCTTATACTAACATGACAGATTTAACACTAGGGTGGAAGTGTCTAATCTGGCGTACATTGTCAACGTTCTAAATACATATTTGGATTGAACGATGCTACATTTCCATCAAAGTGTTTAGCACCCTTCCTTTTTCAATAAAAGCAACATTTTATGCTGCATGGGAACGTTTATCAAGTGATCGTGTGCATTTAGTGTAATTCCGACAGTTTCACTGAATAGACAATTCTCGTTACATGAAATAAAGCAGAATATTATGTTAGTTAATATGTCATAAAAATTCAAAGCACATTCACTGTTTGTTTGGAAAAACAACTACATTTGCACATTTTGTGGACTTGATTGGGGAAAATTGTTGCTCACATTAAGAAAATAAGATCGACCTGGGAATCCTCGGCAATATTCCATCTATAGGGAAATGATTTTGTTTTCGGTGGATACAAATAGAGTCTCTACTTAATGGCTAAAAGTCCTACAGTACAAAATATAACTTTCCAGCATAGAGCTGAGATCAGAAATCCCTGTATGGAGCAATACTGTATAATACTAAGTTTTATCCAGACCCAGGGATAACCTGAGGGATTTATTTTATATTTACTGCGTCTCTGCTTTGGCTGATTCGACATTTATCTGCTAAGCTATTTTCAGTGCACTAGTTCTGCTTGAATCTCAGCTGGTAATAGTGCCACTTTATGACACTCATCCCAGCCAAAGCTTTCTAAATTCCCAGCACATATATTGCTGACAGTTTACATACTCACATTCTGTTGTAAAAATGAAAATGCTCCACTTACAAAGTATCGGGGGAGTCTTTAAATTTTAAAATTACTCAACTATTTTTTTACACATCATCTTCTAAAATCTTCTGTCGTATCCTGATGAATCAAAGTGGCATTTCCAAAACAATTGCCATGTTAATCCTTGATGTATTTTTATTAAGGATGAGTGCAAATCTGGGCCAGAAGTCCAAAGATAATCAGTCACTTCAAATGGGACAGACTCAGACTGAGATTTATTCTGTCCAGGTTCTGATTTTTTTTATACTTTTATTTTATTCAACAGAAAGAAGCTGATGTTACAAAGAGTATTTAGGGGTTGTACCTCAGTGGCTCATTTTGTGTACAATTCTAAAGCCTAGAAATGATTGTTGGTGATATTAGTGGATGGATGCTTAACAGGTTTGAAAGGCATTCCTTTATGTTATTTTAATGCAGGCATTAACATCTCCACTAAAATAGCAGAAGATATCAAACTAAAGCTTTGTTCTGCCAATATTGCCAACTGTAATTTCTAGGACCAAATGATACAGAATGGCATTCTTTTTGAAGTAGGCCTTGGTGGGGAACGCGTGATGTAGATGCGTTCTGCAATAGAGATGTTAAGTTGAAAATCAGCAATCGAGCTTTGAAAATGGCTAGGGATGGATATGTGCTTGTACATAACATAAAAAATGTATTTTATATTCCAGACATTTTTGTGTGAAGTTACAGGCCTTAGATTTGCTGAGAGAAAGCAAGAGAATGGGGCATTTTCAGTGGAAGGAAGACGGAGGCAGTAGAAGTACATCTTGGAAAGTGCAGAGCCGAGCTTGGATAGGAGGAGCCAGGCTGAGCCAAGTGAGCAAAGATGACTTTAAGACAAGTGAAGGGTGCAATTTTAAGTTCAGCAAAGGATATTTTAGGGTTGTGGAAAAGGCATTTTAGGATTATGAGAAGTTTGCAAAAACTTTTACATCGGGTCTTCAAGCAGATGGAAGGTGAATTGAGAGCAATGGCTTGTGTGTGTTGTCATAAGTTTATAGATATTACAGCTGCAGACATCAGAGGGAGCTTTTTGTTGTGAAAAAGGATAGCTGAATTGGACAATGGTGAATGTGAAAGATTCACAGGTGATCATTTTCAGGTTTGGTAGATGGGACAACTTTTGACAGGGGCCATCATCCTCTTGTTCCAAACCTGTCAGGTAAGTGGATTCCCATCAAGAAACCTGTTGGGGTCATTAATGGTGCTGGATCAAAAATTAACATTTTAAAAATTCATTCTCGGGATGTGGGCATCGCTGGCAAGGCCGGCATTTATTGCCCATCCCTAGTTGCCCTCGAGAAGGTGGTGGTGGGCCTTCTTCTTGAACCACGGCACTCAGTGTGAAGACGAGACTTGGTCCCCGCAATTGTGATGGTGATTACCATAATTGGCACAATAGCTCTTGAGAATTTAAGTGCCAAGAGGAGAAAACTAAAATAATTGAAGGAAACATGCTCCCAAATTACTATTTAAATGGAACAGTTGGGCACTTCCTCTGCTACCAGTCCAAGCCACCGGACACTACATTGGCTTAAAAGTGGGCAGGTTTCTGATGGGGCGGGACATCACTCATTTTCCACTCCAAACCACCAATTCTCACCTGAAAATCAGGCAGTAAAGGTGAAGAAAATATAGGCTCAAGACTCGTCAGGTGTGTGGTTGACAAATTGGAAAAGAAAACCAAAGATGAAATTAAGGATTTCTTCCAATAAGTGGTAGATTTGTGGGGGGGGGGGGGGTGGGAAACATGTGGAAGACCTAAGAAGGTTTGGTGCCTAGCTTGATACAGTGAAAGTTATGCATGAAAGTGGCAGAGTCTGACATTAATAATATGCAGAACTTTGCACAGTTACCGACCCTGTCCTGTTTATAATACTGTAAAGAAGCAGATGTCAGGGGCCAATAAGATATATGAGCCGTTTTCACTCTCTGGCATCTGGCAAGCACCAGGGACAGTTCCAGAAAGAACAGAAGGTCCCAGAACAACTCTTAATGCACGCTACAGCAGTGGCTTTACTCAGCCTGCTTCACGCTAGCAGATGCAAACAATGCTCTTTATCATTTTTAAGCAATCACTCTTACATAAAATGAAGGCAGCAGACAGATCACTGCATAATTGGCATGGCAAAGGGTCTGTGTTAAATCCAATTGCTTGTTTCAGTAAAAGTTTTCTGTAAACATGTTAGTTGAGAAATAAGCATTTCTACATTGAATTCTATATGGCAGATTTCCACATTGTGATTGTTATAGTCGGGTTCTGGCTCTAAGTTCGATGCCCATGGGTCAGTTCAGACAAAACTAATCTGCAAACTGAGGGCAATTTCTCAATTGTTTAGTCTTTAATAGAAGAATGATTAGACTCAAAAATGTTGTGACATGATTCCCTTGATGAGCTACTAGATAAAAACCACTGCCCAGCGCAGCACTAAAGCACATAAACCAGAAGGTGCTGGCTTGATTTCCACTCTATGTTGAGTTAATTGATCTCAGCCAGGGTAGCAGTATGGGTTGCTACAATTGGCTTGTGCTAGTGAGAATAAATCAGCTCGGATTTCTTTTCCGGACGATTATCCGATGTTCCTATCCAGTGGCCCGATCTTGAAAGCGCATCTCTCTGTGTGTTGACATGGCGAAAGAAAAGGATCAATTTGGGTTGTGATTCCCTCCACAGTTGGCTAGCCAGCTAAGGCTCACGATCTAGGCTCTCAGATGAAGGAACGTACTGGACAACCACTGGTTCCCATGAAGCTGTAGCCCAGCCCAGTCTACATTTTCAAGAGGAGTCCCATGAAATTTCAAAGACAAAGTGAGAAGAAATGCCAGGGCATATTTTCTGTTTGTTGAGAGAAAAGAGCTAATACAAAAAAAAAACATGAAAAGTAGTATCAGTTCCTTGATTATAAATGGGGATGTGGGGGACTGTAGTTTGTGATGGGGAATTGTAGGCTGTAATGGTTGGGGGGTGGGGGTGGGGAGGAAATCATAGGTTTCTATGGAAGAATGAGTTAGGTGGGCCAAATAGCCTCACTCAACTGTACTTAGCTTTGTGAAATCATCCAATAGAATGTAACAGGGGTCAGGGCAATTAGATCCTTGTGCACCTGGCTGCTTGCCTGTAGTGGCTCATTTTCTATGACTTCATAGAATCATAAAAACTTACAGCACAGAACGAGGCCATTCAGCCCATCATGCCTGTGCTGGCTCTTTGAAAGAGCAGTCATGCTTAGTCCCACATCCCCGCCTTTTGCCCATAACCCTGTAATTTCCTCATCCTCAAGTACCCGTTCAATTCCCTTATAAAATTATTTATGGAATCAGCTTCCACCAACGTTTCAGGCAGGGAGTTCCAGATCCGGACAACTCTGTGACTTGCAGCTCTTCCTCATCCAAGTCCATGGTAAGGCTTGTGCCCATGGCAAAAATGTTTTTAATATTCATTCTTGGGATGTGGGCATTGCTTCAAGGCTGGCATTTATTGCGAACCTTAGTTGCCCTGAGAAGGTGGTGGTGGGCCTTCTTTTTGAACCGCTGCAGTCCGTCTGGTGAAGATGCTCCCACTAGTTGTTGGTAGAGAGTTCCAGGATTTTGACCCAGCGACGATGAAGGAACAGTGTGTGATTTGGAGGGTAACTTGGAGATGATGGTGTTCCCATGCACATGCTGCCCTTATCTATCTAGGTGGCAGCTGCACCCATCCTAGTGGAGAGTATTCCATCACAATTCTGACTTGTGCCTTGTAGGTGGTGGAGAAGCCACAGCATTTATGTGGTTGGTTCAGTTGAGGTTCTGGTAGATGGTTTGCCCCATAAATGTTGATGGTGAAGGACTTGGTGATGGTAATGCCATTGAATGTCAAGGGGAAGTGGTTAGGCTCTCTTGTTGGAAATGGTCATTGTCTGGCACTTGTGTGGCATCAATGTTACTAACTATTTATCAGTCCAGACCTGGATGTTGTTCAGGTCTTGTTGCATGCAGGCATGGACTGCTTTATTATCTGAGGAATTTCGAATGGAACTGAGCACTGTGCAATCATCAGCGAACAGCCCCATTTCTGACCATACTTGGTGGGAAGGTCATTGATGAAGCAGCTGAAGATAGTTGGGCCTAGGACACTGACCTGAGGAACTCCTGCAGTGATATCTTGGGACTGAGATGACTGGCCTCCAACAACCACAACCATCTTCCTTTGTGCTGGGTATGACCAGCCAATGGAGAGTTTACCCTCTGATCTCCATTGACTTCAATTTTACTCGGGCTGCTTCATGCTACACTCAGTCGAATACTACCTTGATGTCACTCTCACCTTACCTCTGGAATTCAGCTCCTGTGTCCATATTTAACCAAGGCTGTATTGAGGTCTGGTGCCAAGTGGTCCTGGCGGAACCCAAAGTCAGCATCGGTGAGCAGGTTACCAGTGAGTAAGTACCACTTGATAACTCTGTTGATGACTCCTTCCATCACTTTGTTGATGATTGAGAGTAGGCTGATGGGACGGTAACTGGCCGAGTTGGATTTGTCCTGCTTTTTGTGGACAGGACTGGATGTCGCAGGGCTGCAGAGCTTTGATCTGATCCATTGGTTGTGCGATTGCATAGCTCTGTCTATAGCACGCAGCTTCTGCTGTTTTCCATGCATGCAGCCCTGTGTCGTAGCTTCACAAGGTTAGCACCTCATTTTCAGCTTTGCCTAGTGCTCCTGGCCTGCTCCTCTATACTCCTCATTGAACCAGAGACACTCCTTATTGTACAACACTCAGTTATTTTGTAACATGTCATAATTCCGCCAAGCTGTCTGGGGCATATTCTATAGTTTCCCGACCAGTCCAAGCATCTGAAGTATTGCTTTAGCAGCCCAAAAGTTTGCTCAGTGCGGATCCTGGTTGACACATGTCCTTTGTTGTATCTGTTCTCCTCTGGGATGTGGGATATGCAGAGATGCTGTCAGTCATGTAGGGTCAAAGAAAAGGCTTTCTGATTGCATAGATAGCTCAAAAAAATATATAATTTTACAAAAGACAAACAGAATCATCTGCGAGAATGATAACAGTCCTTGGACTGGACTGGACGGGGAAGACGTTTGTCTACTTTAATATATTTAAATAGCTCAAGTACATAGAGGGACATGGAATTAAAGTTTAATGCAGTACACCCTGAACACCAGCAGACGTAGCTCTTAGAGCTAGTTTCCAGCCAGGCTCTGTTTGTACGGCCAAGCTATCTTATAAATCTCATGTAAAGCTTTCGAACAACGTAGGATGTTATAATGTTAACAATATATTAACCTTTTAGGAAATGTAGAAAATGCAAATCCAAAAGCAGGTTATAATTACTATAACAATCAGAAAAGATCAACAGAGAGAGCAACCTTAAAATCAAACTATCAGGTGATTGCTGCATTTTAAATTAAAGTTTGTTAAATAATTTGAACAGAGATTTTAATCTTTCCTTCAGATTATTTATTGATCAGTTTTTTTGATAGCGCCCAAAACAATAAAGAAAATGAGAAATACGTTCATAGAAGAATACTGGCGAAGTATCTCTTTTCAAAGACTTTGGGGGGAAAAATTCAGTATCGCCCCGTTTGGGGCGCAATTATCGGCCGGGCGCAAAGATTAGCGCCTGGCCCTAATTATCGCCTCCGACTGCAAACTTGACTTTTATCGCCCCTGGAGGTGATTGGAGCGCTAATTCAGGCGCTACACACCTGTCTTAAGGCGCAAAGGCCGAGGAGCGAGGCGCTACCTCAGAGCGCTGACGAAGCTCATGTGATGTCAGTCAGCAATGGAACACACACACAATGGCCCCGGCCAGTTCTTAAAGGGGAGGGTTGATCTTGCTCTCCATCCACATCCTGCTCATTGCAGCCTTGAATCGCGGCCTGGAGAGACCTGTACATCAAATCTGCTGGAAAGAACGTTGGAGAGGCCCAGGGAAAGAGCTCAGAGTGCAGCCCCCACACTCTCTTCTAAATCGATACAAGGAAGGGCAAATCAAAATGAACCTGCAAAGTGCTGCTCAGTACCCAAAACTCCTTCACAGAGCGTTGAATCTCTCCAGAAGTCTCTCTCTCTCAGAATGCGTGGTTCAAAAATGTCGGCAACAAAAAAAGGCAGGAAGCGGTCGCCTTTAAATAGCGCTCCCCCAGTCCCTTCCTGACTGCAAAACGCTAACCTCAACCTGTCGTTGCTAGCGGCAGGCGGTAAGGCAGGGGGCGCCACTCAATATCCGCTCCGGGGCGATACCAGGGCGTTGCGCACTCGACTGACGTCACGATCTGCCGGCGCAGGAGATCGTGGCGGTACTGTTTAGTGCCGCCGCAAAATGTCTAGTTAATTCCGCGAGCGGCGCAAACATCGCCGCGCCCGGGCGCTAGTTGTTTTGCGCCCCATTAGCGCCCTCTTAAGGCGCTAACGGGAGGCGCAACCAACTGAATTTTTCCCCCTTTCTCAAATATCACGGTGTTATCATGATATATTGGTAATGATTATATTTTTAACATAATTATCATATTCAGGCTATTTGCACAGCATCACTAGACCTCAGTATTTTCTATGTTGGTATAGTTATTGATGTATTTGCGATGTCTGTCAGTGAAATGTCAATGCTTTCAAACCCAGAAGCAAGGGTGGATAATTTAATACTTTGACATTCTTTCCTAGTAATTCAACATAGTGCTAATGCTTTGTATATAGAAAATGGCATTGCATTTTATGTTGCTGAAGTTTGATGGCATAATTGAAACAGGTGCAGTATGTAATTTTGGGGGGCCTTCTTTGTGACATTTGGCACCAGCACGATGAACTCATCTTTCAATGGACCCAAGAATATATCTTGGACAATTCCAGTGCTACTTACATTTCACAAATCCCTGAGTCAGATCAGGACAGTGTGGAAGACAGGAAAACATACCTGGCCCAAGATGGGGGAAAGTAGGCCTCTTTTACAATCCTTCTCGGAGAATGACTGTTTGCTAGAAAATAGTCCTTGAGCGACACCCAACCTACAAATTGCTCCTGTGATCCAGTCCTGAATGAGCAGCATCAAAATAAATATAGGCTCCTTTATCTTCAGTGGCCCCTTTTACTATTATTCACTGTACCCCAGAGCAATTCAGATTTGTTTTTTTTCTACATTCTATAAGTTGGGAGAATTGCAGCTGAATCTGCAGAAGGACATAATGGATAGCCCAAGTACCACCAGGTCAGGCAAAGTAATCTTCCCAATATGAGTCCACTGCAGAGCTGATAACCACACTGCTCACGGTTCCTAACAGGTCAATGTTGCAATTTTATTCCCTCGCCTGCCCCCATCCCAGAGATCATAGAGTCATCGAGTCATAGTGTCATACGGCACAGAAGGAGGCCATTCGGCCCATCGAGTCCGTGCCGGCTCTCTCTAGAGCAATCCAGTCAGTCCCATTCCCCCGCTCTATCCCCGTAGCCCTGCAAGTTTATTTCCCTCAAGTGCCTATCCAGTCTCCCCTTCAAAACATTGAGTGTCTCCGCTTCCACCACTTCCGTCGGCAGCGAATTCCAGGTCCTCACCACTCGCTGCGTAAAAAAGATTTTCCTCACATCCCCCCTGTATCTCTTGCCCAAAACCTTAAATCTGTGTCCCCTAGTCCTTGTACCATCAACTAGTGGGAACAGCTTTTCCCCGTCTAGCCTATCCAATCCCGTCATAATCTTGTACACTTCTATCAAATCACCCCTCAACATCCTTTGCTCTAATGAAAACAAATCCAGCTTCTCCAACCTGTCCTTATAGCTAACATCCCCCATCCCCGGAACCATTCTGGTAAATCTCCTCTGCACCCTCTCAAGTGCCTTCACATCCTTCCTAAAGTGTGGTGACCAGAACTGGATGCAATACTCCAGTTGTGGCCTAACCAGCGCTTTATAAAGGTTCAGCATAACTTCTCTACTTTTGTACTCAATACCTCTATTTATGAAGCCCAAGATCCCATATGCTTTATGGGTCAATAATGGTTAAATTAAGAACACAAGCGCTCACTGTGAGTGGTTGCAACAAATCAAGTACTCCATGTAGTTTGGTGCAAGAGTGCAAGTGGTGAGAGTGATTTGCTGCAACAATTCTAGTGCAGTGTGCGCCAGTGGTGACATGTTTTCAGGCCTCTTGATAGAACAAACACTGGCAGTGAGTGTATTTCCATCTCCTCACAAAATTAATGTTTGTACGAATGAAAGGTGAGGTTATAGCTAGACTGGTCAAGGCAAAATCAACTTGGTCCAATTTGTGCTGAGGGCCCTGATTTCATCTTCAAAACTGATGTCAAGGATTTTCTGTAAACAATGTTGAGCTGTGACACAAACACAAAAAAACTTTTGAATTTTGCAATTTTTTTTAACTCCATCTCCTTCTCCTCATGCTCACACACTCACCACTATTCCGACCCTCACTTCCCCACACCTCACATCTTACACACTGTCGACCAACTATTCAACTACAACAGACACATTCTCTAAACACCTCACAAGACTCTCACTGACACGCTCCCTTCTTTCTTGCAGGAGGAGGTTGCGCACAACTTGAGACAGGAGGCTGCCATTGGAGGAGGTCGAGCCTGCCTGCACACCCTCTCCCCCAGCCCCCCCCCCCCCCATCACCCCCGGAAGAAATCGGGCTGACCATTACGGGTAGGGGGGAGAGTCATGGCTGTGACAAGCGCAACGCTGGAGGGGACGTCGTGCAGTGTTTCTTCACTCCTTATCCTATTTTTATCTTCCTACTTCTACATACTCTGCATGACAAACGGCGGCTGCTTTCAGCAGCCACTTCTTCCTCTGCTCTCCCTTCACACTAAAAGCGAACCCTTCTGCCTCTCTTTCTCTTCAGGTGCTGAAAAGGTGGCAATACTTTGGCCACTTCAGGAAGAGGAGGCCAGCCTTCCTGAAGATGCACCACCACGCGATCTGACCCTAGCGAACAGCAGCTCAGACACTGACACCACGTATACTTTAGAGAGTAGGCTAGAGGAGGGGGTCTTCACATGGCGAATCGCCAAGCACAAGTGTGCTGGAGCTAGGGCAGGGGGATTGGACATCACAGGTGCCAGCTCAGCGAAGGGCGAGATCACATTTGCACTGTTGCATACGACTCATGCAGACTTCAAGGGCGCAGGCTATGGAAGGATGGGTATACATTGGGAATGCTGGGTGCACTGGGCAGACTTGCGCACAATGGCTCTAAGTATGGAGGAGTCCTACAACAAGCATAGGGCCCGTATTTAAATATTTTAATCGGCGATTTAAATAGTTCTGGCATGCGCACTGGACGCTTACAGAGCAGCCCAATTCAATATGAACGGCGCCGTACGGCTGGCACATAATGAGCGCGTGCCCCATCCACCATATTGGATGCTTAGAAGCCCGCTTTGCACTTGAATTATTCGGCCTGTACAATTTCTGGTTTTAGGACTGCAAGCTCAAATCCAGGGAGCATATTTGGCACCACTGCATTCAATTGTCAATTTTTAGGGAGAAGGGAGATTGTATACCTGATATTCTGAGAGCATTTCCCCTTTACTGTAAATATACCTTTAGATTATTTTAGCACAGATTAGTTTTGCTGTGATTTTTTGTTCACCTTCCAGTGATCATGAACAGATTTGCTTCATTCAGAAACTATCTTAAGGCTGCAGAATGAAGGAGTAAAGTTTTTTCACTGGAGCTTCAGGGGTGGCACAAGAATACAGCCAGACAGCCTGGTTAGCTTCCTGTACTAGAAGGTTCATTTCTTGGAAAGTCATGCCAAACATCCAAATGGCATACTCCTTGAAAATGATGTATGCAATTCTAAATTCACACAATTGGGAGAAGACTTCTTCGTTTGCTATCTGTAATGAAATTGTAAACACTCCAGGGAAGATTTCCTTAGTTTGTTATTAGTAGCAAAATGGTAAATGCATTCTACACACCTTTACCACAAGTAGTGAACAGGAAAACCTTCCAACAATGTGAGTTCGAATATAAAGGAGTAGCAAAGATACTGTTTGGTTACTTCTTTACAGCTCTTTTGGTAAATCTGATATTTTTTGACTTCCTTTCCCACTAGCTTATTTTTAATTAGTGTATGGGATGTGGGCGTCTCTGGCAAGGCCAGCATTTATTGCCCATCCCTAATTTCCCTTGAGAAGGTGGTGGTGAGCCGCCTTCTTGAACCGCTGCAGTCCGTGTGGTGAAGGTACTCCCACACTGCTGTTAGGGAGGGAGTTCCAGGATTTTGACCCAGCGACGATGAAGGATCGACGATATACTTCTAGGTCAGGATAGTGTGTGACTTGGAGGGGAACTTGGAGGTGGTGGTGTTCCATGCGCCTGCTGCCCTTGTCCTTCTAGGTGGTAGAGGTCGCGGGTTTGGGAGGTGCTGCTGAAGAAGCCTTGGCGAGTTTCTGCAGTGCATCTTGTAGATGGTACACACTGCAACCATGGTACGCCAGTGGTGGAGGGAGTGAATGTTTAAGGTGGTGGATGTGGTGCCAATCAAGCGGGTTGCTTTGTCCTGGATGGTGTCGAGCTTCTTGAGTGTTGTTGGAGCTGCACTCATCCAGGCAAGTGGAGAGTATTCCATCACACTCCTTACTTGTGCCTTGTAGATGGTGGAAAGGCTTTGGGGAGTCAGGAGGTGAGACACTCACCACAGAATACCTAGCCTCTGATCCACAAACAGGACTGCCCCGGTGCTATCGTATTAGCCTCTGACCTGCTCTTGTTGCCACAGTATTTATGTGGCTGGTCAGTTAAGTTTCTGGTCAATGGTGATTCCCCGGGATGTTGATGGTGGGGGATTCGGCGATGGTAATGCCGTTGAATGTCAAGGGGAGGTGGTTAGACTCTCGCTTGTTGGAGATAGTCATTGCCTGGCACTTCTGTGGCGCGAATGTTACCTGCCACTTATCAGCCCAAGCCTGAACATCGTCCAGGTCTTGTTGCATGCGGGCGTGGACTGCTTCATTATCTGAGGAGTTGTGAATGGCGCTGAACACTATGCAGTCATCAGCGAACATCCCCATTTCTGACCTTATGTTGGAGGGAAGGTCATTGATGAAGCAGCTGAAGATGGTTGGGCCTAAGACACTGCCCTGAGGAACTCCTGCAGCGATGTCCTGGGGCTTTGATGATTGACCTTCAACCACCACAACCATCTTCCTTTGTGCTAGGTATGACTCCAGCCAGTGGAGCATTTTCCCCCCGATTCCCATTGACTTCAGTTTTACTAGGGCTCCTTGATACCACACTCGGTCAAATGCTGCGAAGCAATCACTTCTTGTACTGTCAGCAGGGAGCATAAAATGGACATTCGATTAGCTCTGTGTGCCATTGTGGATTGATTGGCAGACCATGATATGACTAAGACTGCTGATCGCCATTCATATTTAAAACGAAAAATTTTTTTAAAGTGAAAGTAGTTTCAATGTAAGTGTTTACATTTTTTTTAAATTGGAAATTGGTTACCAATTGCTACCTGCCAGAGATTGGAGGTTCATTTTGCTCCACATTTAGGACAAGGGGCTTTGCATTCCACAATGCATTTATTAATCTGTAAGCAACAACAACATAGATTGAGCAGGTGAGTTAACAAAGCACAAATATCTGCCATGCAATGAATTACACTACAAATGCTTTTAAATACTAAATATGTTTTGCATCAGTAAAATTGTAATGTGCATAATTCTTAATGCACTATAAAGCTAACATGGTAAGTGTTTATTTATTTAAAACAAATTAAAATTGGGGTGTCTTAGGCTGGAGTAATATTACACTCACGACAAACTGATGCGAGGCAAACTCCTGATGAGAGGTCCCAGAACTCACGACTTTACTGCACTCAGTAATCTTCTGAGTTGCACAACCACTTTTGCCTCAGTGTGCACTCAAAGCCACCCTGTATCAATACAGAAGTGACAATATAACTCCAACCTTAAACAACAATAACACGTTTGCATTTTAAACAACAGCTGGGCAGCGAATACGACGATTGGGATCAAGTTACAACCACATTAGCATTGAGTAACTGTCAGGTATCACACAGACTCTTTATATAAACAGAGTTTAGTAACTTGACTCAGACGCACTTCATCTGCATGTCTCAGCAAGTCCGACTGTTTATGAAATGAGCTGGTTCCTGTCTCAGCAGCTCACAGTTTTCACAATATATAAAGATAATTATTTATCGTTTTACACACTTGTAGCATGAAATTTCTAGTTCCCCTCTTAATAACGTTAGAAAGTGGAATTATACCAAACACTCAGTAATTCAGCAACACTAACAGTAAAACATACCAAACCTGTAATTAACAGTGAAAAGCCTGGAGCCTGGACTGACACAGGGTACTATTTAAACTGCAGTATGCAGCAGGCCAGAAATCGTGACTTTTAGACACTTGAGTTGAGGACTAATCGATAATTTGGAATGGGAGTGGGATGTGGAATTTTCCAAAGTACCTTCGGAAGTATTTTTAGTTCCTACAACCTTCTTGTACATTTCAGCATTAGGTTTTCCCAATTACCCGCCTGCTAGATGTCAAAAGTCGTTTATGTGCAGTTATGTCTCTATTGCCGCCAGTGCTATGTAATCGATCCACAATGTAAACTGAAGTGAGTACCAGTGCATTGGGAGCTCCAGAATATCTTTTTTATTCGTCCCTGGGATGTGGGCGTCGCTGGCAAGGCCAGCATTTATTGCCCATCTCTAATTGCCCTTGAGAAGGTGGTGATGAGCCGCCTTCTTCAGCCGCTGCAGTCCGTGTGGTGAAGGTACTCCCACAGTGCTGTTAGGGAGGGAGTTCCAGGATTTTGACCCAGTGACAGTGAAACAATGGCGATATATTTCCAAGTCAGGATGGTGTGTGACTTGGAGGGGAACTTGGAGGTGATGGTGTTCCCATGCGCCATGTGGCAAAAACAGGAAGGCAGATTATTATCTGAACGGCAATAGATTGGGAAAAGGGGAAGTGCAACGAGACCTGGGTGTACTTGTGCACCAGTCGCTGAAGGTAAGCATGCATGTGCAGCAGGCGGTTAAGAAGGCAAATGGTATGTTGGCCTTCATAGCGAGAGGATTCGAGTACAGGAGCAAGGATGTCTTGCTGCAGTTGTACAGGGCATTGGTGAGACCACACCTTGAGTATTGTGTGCAGTTTTGGTCGCCTTATCTGAGGAAGGATGTTCTTGCCATGGAGGGAGTGCAGCGAAGATTCACCAGACTGATACCTGGGATGGCAGGAATGATGTATGAAGAGAGATTGGGTCGATTAGGCTTATATTCGCTAGAGTTTAGAAGAATGAGAGGGGATCTCATTGAAACTTATAAAATTCTAACAGGACTAGACAGACTAGATGCAGGAAGGATGTTCCCGATGGCGGGGGAGTCCAGAACCAGGGGTCACAGTCTAAGGATAAGGGGTAAGCCATTTAGGACTGAGATGAGGAGGAATTTCTTCACCCAGAGAGTGGTGAACCTGTGGAATTCTCTACCACAGAAGGCAGTTGAGGCCAATTCATTAAATATATTCAAGAAGGAGTTAGATATATTTCTCAAGGCTAAGGGGATCAAGGGATATGGGGAGAAAGCAGGGACAGGGTACTGAATTTGGATGATCAGCCATGATCGCATTGAATGGCGGAGCAAGCTGGAGGGGCCGAATGGCCTACTCCTGCTCCTATCTTCTATGTTTCTGCCCTTGTCCTTCTAGGTGGTAGAGGTCACGGGTTTGGGAGGTGCTGCCGAAGAAGCCTTGGCGAGTTGCTGCAGTGCATCTTGTAGATGGTACCCACTGCAGCCACAGTACGCCAGTGGTGGAGGGAGTGAATGTTTAAGATGGTGGATGGGGTGCCAATCAAGTGGGCTGCTTTGTCCTGGATGGTGCCGAGCTTCTTGAGTGTTGTTGGAGCTGCACTCATCCAGGCAAGTGGAGAGTATTCCATCACACTCCTGACTTGAGTCTTGTAGATGGTGGAAAGGCTTTGGGGAGTCAGGAGGTGAGACACCCGCCACAGAATACCCAGCCTCTGATCTGCTCTTGTAGCCACAGCCACAGTATTTGTGTGGCTGGTCCAGTTAAGTTTCTGGTCAATGGTGACCCCCAGGATGTTGATGGTGGGGGATTCGGCAATGGTAATGCCGTTGAATGTCAAGGGGTGGTGGTTGGACTCGCGCTTATTGGTGATAGTCATTGCCTGGCACTTGTGTGGCGCAAAAATTACTTGCCACTTATCAGCCCAAGCCTGAATGTCGTCCAGGGCTTGCTGCACGCAGGCATGGACTACTTCATTATCTGAGGAGTTGCGAATGGAACTGAGCACTGTGCAATCATTGGCGAACATCCTCACTTCTGACCTTATGATGGAGGGAAGACCATTGATGAAGCAGCTGAAGGTGGTTGGGCCTAGGACTCTGCCCTGAGGATCTCCTGTAGTGATGTCCTGGGGCTGAGATGATTGACCTCCAACAACCACAACCATCTTCCTTTGTGCTAGGTAGGACTCCAGCCAGTGGAGAGTTTTCCCCCCCACCCCGATTCCCATTGACTTCAATTTTAATAGAGCTCCTTGATGCCACACTCGGTCCAATGCTGCCTTGATGTCAAGGGCAGTCACTCTCACCTCACCTCTGGAATTCAGCTCTTTTGTCCATGTTTGGACCAAGGCTGTAAAGAGGTCTGCAGCCGAGTGGTCCTAGCGGAACCCAAACTGAGCATCAGTGAGCAGGTTATTGGTGAGTAAGTGATGCTTCATAGCACTGTCAATTACACCTTCCATCGCTTTGCTGATGATCGAGAGTAGACTGATGGGCGGTAATTGGCCGGATTGGATTTGTCCTGCTTTTTGTGGACAGGACATAGCTGGGCAGTTTTCCACATTGTCGGATAGATGCCAGTGTTGTAGCTGTACTGGAACAGCTTGGCTAGAGGCGCGGCTAGTTCTGGAGCACAAGTCTTCAGCACGACAGCCGGGATGTTGTCGGGGCCCATAGCCTTTGCTGTATCCAGTGCGGTCAGCCGTTTCTTGATATCACATGGAGTGAAAAGAACTGGCTGAAGACTGGCTTCCGTGATAGTGGGGACCTCAGGAGGAGGCCGATAAATAAATAAATTGCAGAACTGCGTCCGGTAGATCTGGTTTTGTAATATTAAGGAGGTATCAGCGTTATGAATCTTGGGCTCACGTTTACACGCTGCTGCTCAGTGGCACAGTAAATCATTGCATCACTGTACCCCCAGATTGCCAATGCAACATTGTACTATGAAGAAATGGTCAACATTCAAATTTATTAGCACCAATTCACTACGAAATTAACATACAATCTCGTTCATGGGAAGGACAGAAATTATTTATCTTTTCCATTACTTTTCATTTAATTATGATATACAGTTACAGCGCCAACATTTTGCAAATTGTTATGAATTTTCATCTGTCCAAAAACTATTTTATTTAATGAGTACATTTTCTAGCCAACGTGTAAATCATATTTTAGGTTTTATTTTGTCAATATAATTTATGAGATTACATAGCATGGTGTACGCTTTGGCTAAGTGGTAACACTCTTGCCTCTGAGTTTGAAGGTCACGGGTTCAAGTCCCACTTCCAGGGACTTGAGCACCTAATCTAGGCTGACACTCCAGTGCAGTGCTGAGGGAGTGCTGCGCTGTTGGAGGCGCCGTCTTTTGGATGAGACAATTAAACTGAGGCACCCTCGGAGTCAAATGTAAAAGATCCCTTGGGGCTATTTGAAGAAGAGCAGTTGAGTTCTCAACATTTATCCCTCAACCAACATCACTAAAACAGTTTATCCGGTCACTTATCACAGTGCTGTTTGTGGAACTTCGCCGTGTGCAAACTGGTTGCCTGAATTATCACGGTGATTGTATTTCATAGAAACATAGAAACATAGAAGATAGGAGCAGGAGTAGGCCATTCGGCCCCTCGAGCCTGCTCCGCCATTCGATGAGATCATGGCTGATCATCCAAACCCAGTACCCTGTACCTGCCTTCTCCCCATATCCCTTGATACCTTTAGCTTTAAATTTCATTGGCTGTCGAGTGATTTGGGATATCCTGAGGATGTGGAAGTTGTTCTATAAATGCCAGTTCTTTCTTTCTTAAACAAACTGAGAAAGCTTCATTGTTTATTCCATGATTAAAATAGTGGTTTTAGTGAATGTCAAAATCAAAGTTACTGAAAATAATTTAAGTGTTGGTCAAAAGTTTGCAAAGTGTAGACAAAGAAACAAATGACTTAACGATTATTGTATAATGTATTCATGCTAATGGTAACTGTGAATTTGCCGTTGTTGGTCTTCTGTGTAGGTATATTTATGATTTACTGTTAGGTTCCAACATATTCCGCAGCTGAGATCTCCTTTATTTCAATACAGAAAAAAATAGAACTATTACTCATCTCAGTGACATAAAATGCCAGTCACATAATAATGATTCATAAAAACCTTTTCTTTATTTTTCTTTACTTTGTTCAAATACTGAAGTGGTTCAGGCAAGCAGTAACTATATTTCACTTATTCAGTGAATTGGGAAGCAGAAAAGTACATAAAACTAATCCGCCATCCAATGTTTCCCCTTAAGGCACATCTGAATCTCTGCTTGTAGCAATCAAACCCAAATCCAGGTCTTCATTGTCACTTACAATGTTGCTAACCTCACATTTATCATGAAATTATACTTCTGCGTTGACATTTATTAAGTCGTTGTCGTTTTTATCTAGGATTGCTGCAGAAGGGTCTGAACTTGTATTGCAGAATGAAACCTTCCTTCTAGCTGGTGCTAACCGACTGAGTTCCAGTGGGGGTGCTATATCCCCTCCCTGTTGACATCATATAGCAACCAAGAATTCCATGGCAACAGCTGGGGTCGGCTGCAGGGGCACGGACACTATAAATTATTACAAATAATTTTTTTTATTAATAATATCGCTGCACAAAACCAGTTGCGATCGCACAGGGCATATAAGAACCAATGGCAATTAAAATAAATACAGATGCCGTTTCTTTTTTCATTTACCCCATTTAACAAACTGAACATCTGAAAATTCTTCTGCGTCAAAAATTTGTGCAAAGTACAATAACGCCCAGATGAACATTAATCAAGAAAGCGTGAGGGAAATGAGAGAAAATAATTAGCTACAATCTCCTCGATCCCATTTCCACCGAAATTACCTCAACATTTACCCGTCTCTACGCCAATCTTGCCGACAGGAACGTACACCCAAATTTCCTGCGGAGCTCATTTGCCTACGCCAGAATGTAAAAACCAGTGTAAAACAAGCGCAACTACAGGGTCACCAATAGGGGCCCGAGAAAACTTGTGTGCGAGCGCTATGTAAACGCAGAACATATGCCATTCTTCACAGTGAGGCTTGGTAGTTGAAGGCAAGCGTCAGACTGCTTCTCTCCTGTGTCAGTCGTGGCTCAATGGTAACACTATTGCCTCTGAGTAAGCAGGTTGTGGGTTTAAAACCCACACCAGAGACTCATAATCGAGGCTGATACTTCAGTGCAATACTGAGGGAGTGCGGCACTGTCGGCGGTGATTGTCTTTTAGAGGAGACGTGAAACTGAGGCCCCGTCTGCCCTCTCAGGTGGACGTAAAAGATCCCATGGTACTGTTTGGAAGAAGATCAGGGGAGTTCTTCCCGGTGTCCTGGCCAATATTTACCCCTCAACCAACATCACTAAAACAGATTATCTGGTCATTACCACATTGCTATTTGTGGGACCTTGCTGTGCACAAATTGGCTGCTGTGTTTCCTACATTACAACAGTGACTGCACTTCAAAAGTACTTCATTGGCTGTAAAGTGCTTTGGGACGTCCTGAGGTCTTAAAAGGCGCTATATAAATGCAAGTCTTTTTCTTTTTCTCTTTAATTTTTTTTAAATGTCTTTATTCCAGTGTTACTCGTCTCTCAACAGCATTTCCATTTTCAGAGAGATGTCCACCATTGTGGAGCATGGGCCATTCACCAGCTGTATCCAGACTGAGCCCTTCCCAAAAGGCAAAATTGCAAAGTGTGCAAGGACATAATTATTCTTGCCTCCTTCTCTGGCACCCTCTGCAGGACAACCTCCCGCCACTCTGACTTGTCCAGGCACCTAAATTGCCCTTGCAGAACCCCAGTGGTCATCTCCACCACTTGCCTGATTGCTGCATGGTCACAATTATGATGCTCCTCCACTACATTGTGGGTCACCAGTAATAGTGTCATCGGCCATGGCATCAGGGAGGTAGGCGTTGACCACAAGATTCATCTGTCCATTCACCTCCCCTCGCTGAATAGCTGTGTGATGGTTTCCCACAGATTGTGCATTGACATGCATTATCTGTTGCTGAGCATCACAGACAATCTGGACATTCAGCGAGTGGAGCCCCTTTTGCTGTTGATGTATAGGACAGGGCCCCGAGTTGGTGCCTTCAGTGCCACGTGTGTGCCGTGAATTTCCCCTGCACCCTAGGGAAGCCAGCAGGCCTGGAGAAGTGAATGGCCCTGTCTCTCTGCTCTACTTGCGACATGCCATAGACTATGGAGTCAGCTTCCCTCCAGAAAAGGGCATCTGTCACCTGGCAAATGCAGGACTTTACAGCTCCCGGTTGATATTGAATAGATCTCTCGTAGCTGATTGGAATGGCCTTAACAATTGAGGCAACGTTCCCCCAAGGTGGGCGATCAGGAGATCCCGCGCAGGTTGCTCACCAGCTGTTGCCGCTGGAAAAGACACCGCACAGCAAATTTAAGGGGACCACGCGCAAAAAAAAAAATTAGAGGGAACATCTCAGCCCATTTTTTTTTATTCGCTTATGGGATCTGGGCATCGCTGGCAAGGCCAGCATTTATTGCCCATCCCTAGTTGCCCTTGCGAAGGTGGTGGTGAGCCGCCTTCTTGAACCGCTGCAGTCCGTGTGGTGAAGGTACTCCCAACAGTGATGTTTCGTAGCAGTTAGTTACAACTGAGTGACTTGCTAGGCCATTTCAGAGTCAACCACATTGCTGTGTGTCTGGAGTCACATATAGGCCAGACCGGGTAAGGACGGCAGATTTCCTTCCCTAAAGGACATTAGTGAACCAGATGGGTTTTTACGACAATCTGATAGTTTCATGGTCACCATTACTGATACTAGCTTTTTTATTATTCCAGATTTATTTAATTAACTGAACTTAAATTCCCCAGCTGCCGTGGTGGGATTTGAACTCACAGCTCTGGATCATTAGTCCAGGCCTCTGGATTACTAGCCCAGTGACATTACCACTATGCTACCGTTCCCCTAAAGATGAGGGCTCAATTTAACATCGCATCTGAAGGTATGGCACCTCCCTCTCAGTACTCTACTGGAGCACTAGCTGAGTGTATCCACTCAAGACCTGAACTATTAGCGTAAATGCAGGAAACTCTGTTGATTTGCTCCTTTTTATGGGCGGTGGAGCTATGTTAATGAGCAGCAGAGGGTTTCGGTGGATGTAGCATGGAAGCGGCGCAAATTTCCGAGGGAACTCGCATTCAGCACTGTTACAATGGAACAGGAGGAGGCCATTCAGCCCCTCGAGCCTGTTCCGCCATTCAGTGAGATCATGGCTGATCTGCGACCTAACTCCATATACCCACCTTTGGCCCATATCCCTTAATACCTTTGGTTAACAAAAAACTATCAAACTCAGATTTAAAATTAACAATTGATCTAGCATGAATTGCTGTTTGCGGAAGAGAGTTCCAAACTTCTACCACCCTTTGTGTGTAGAAGTGTTTCCTAATTTCAGTGTAAAACCAGTGTAAATCAGCAAATGGAGTGGGAATAAGTACAGCATCATAATTTTTGGGCTGCTACCTCCCCATTCCCGTCTGGCAGAACAACTTAAAATCAGCCCCACTGTATTTTTGGTAGTATTGGTTGACAGAGAAATATTGGCCAGGACTCCCTGTTCTTCTTCGAATACTGTCATGGGATCCACCCGAACCACCAGAACAGGCAGATGAGGGCTCAATTTAACATCGCATCTGAAGGTATGGCACCTCCCTCTCAGTACTGTACTGGAACACTAGCTGAGTGTATCCACTCAAGACCTGGACTGTTACTTCAACCCATAACCTTCTAACTCAAAGATGTATTTCTGTAGCAATCGTCACATGAGACCACAATAATGGGCCAGATTTTGCTCTCAAAATAATGGCGAGGCTAATGGTGGTCGCCGTTATTTATACGCAAATGGTACAGCAACTTCAGGCGAGGGGCAGATGCATGGTTAAATGCGGATATCCGAAAGTTGCTGTCCGAGATGCACCGCTCCGCTGCTACCATCGCGAAAATGGCATCTCGCTGTCTGCTTCACCATTGAAATGCATTGAATGGCAGGAAGTTGCTGTATTTGAGCAGTAGATATAAACTAAACTTGCCTCAGAAAGTTAAGGCAAGTCATTTCACGTCCCTTTTAATGACATAAGTGTTAATTACTGCCAATCAAACTCTCTGGCACTGAAAATTAAATATTACAAGTGTGGAGTCTCATTCCTTCATGTATTAATTCTTGTTGGAGATTTTTTAAATGTCCAATTTAAATTTTCACTTTTCCTTTCTCTCTTTTTTCTCTCTCTCTTAATCCAATCTTTCTTTCCCTCTCTTTATTTCTCTTTCTGTACCTGATTTGACTTCACCCACTCTAATTTACAATTCCTTCTCAGCCGTTGCTTGCCCTGTTCACTCAGGTCCCAGATGCACGGTTTCCCTCGCTGTGACGGTATCAGCTCGCACGTTCAGCGACGTGCCGCGCAAAAAATTTGAAAACCTAAACATACAAGGGCCAGTCTAACCAGCAGCAGACGCCGTTAGAGGCCCTGCCACAGCAAATTATGGTCCTTGGTCAATATTCACCTCTGAGTGATGACTGAGATTATGGTCAAAACGTAATGATCCTGATTGTATTTGTTTCATCTTTGATAACTATATAGGCTCTGCAAATTGCAACAAAATAGATGGAGAAAAGAGCCCAACCTGAATTCTAGGGTCTAGTTCAGTGCTCGATGTGTATTGTACGGGACAATATTAGACAGTTGGAAGGTAATTCTTACGCAACCTGACCAGTGGGAAACTGACAGGATCCGATCAGCCATTCGAAGTCAATGGAATGCACAGTCAAGCAGCCGATCCACCATCGTCAGTTTCCCGCCAGGTGGGTTAGGGTAAAATTACCCACGCTTTATTTTTCTAAGCAGTTAATCGGTTCTCTGGATTTCAACAACATGCGGAATGTCTCAAAATTTTCCTTTCACCCATATTATGGCTCCCAGTAATATTTGCCATATCAATAATCTGCATTCCTGAAATTCCAGTATAATAAGTACCAGTTTGTGTGACTGTACTAATTTATCTCTGGTAAACGGTTTCCCTTGGAGTTTAAGTTCCGTAACATCTATACTTGTGCCTGTTTTCTCCACCTGTAGTTTCTAAATTTTCTAATCTCACATTTCTCACTTCCATTATTACATTTAGCTTGATCTATGTATATTCATGATACGGTCGAAAACAAATTGCACGCTGCATATGCATGAGCCCCCTAATCCAAAATAAGACTCCCTCACTGTGCCTCTTGCATATCAGAAGAACATTACAGCTATGGCAATGAACTATAACAAGATGATTGGAATTCATCTAAAATTACATCAACTGAGATACATAAGAGACAACAAGTCTGTACATCCCATAGAGGGTTACCAGATTATAACGCTACTCTTGTTGCATCAATGGTTTATATACATCAAAGCTCTTCTCACCCTGGAATAATTAAACTAAAAATCATATCCAAAATCAAGCTAATAATCTGCTGTCTTTGCAGACACAATCATTGTCTAACACTATCCAAATACATTTGATTGGCCACTGTGCTCTACATAACTCCTATTACACATAACAGAAGCTCTCAACTGTGGTTACTCTTCTGTAAGAAGCTAGAGTTACTGAAGATCATCCCAAGCTCACTGCTTTGGTTATCCCAGCAACAGGAGCAGGTTGCAAAATGTAAATGTTCTCCATGCAATTGATGCTATTTTACGATTTCAAACAGGATTTATGCCAAACACCAGTCTTCTAGTCTTACCTCCAATAACCAGCTTGTCGGAAATCAAAGCTAAAGAGCATTTTCTGAATTACCCATGGGACTATCTGAAAAGAATGTCACCGCATTCAACTGCCTCGATAGGGATTTAGGTTAACAGAACAGCAAATGGTTAACAAACATTGTACATGCCATGGCCTGAAAGAACAGCAAGGGGATGCTGCTGGACAAGGTCTCCCAAGAGCTGTTCGCTAGTGGGATCAATGATCATTCTTTACTATTTTTAAATAAATAAATAACCAAAATTGGGCCGCATGTTCATTACTTAAAAAGAAAGGACAGTAAAAAGCAGATCTTTCAGCAGGGATAATGCCTGCCGATAGATCGTTTAATAACAAAGTAACACCATCTGATCTGATAAAAATCAGACAAGATTGTCACAATATCTGTGTTGTGTACTTTGACACACAGTCTATATGATATGCTGCACTAAACTTGAAGTAAAAAAATTACTCACAGAAGATTTGTACCTTGAGTCCTTTCACTTTCACAAAAAGCAGCTACTTTAGACAGAATTTATAATTTTAATCAGTAAAAATTAGTAATACTGTTCCAAATGCTTCTCCTTTTCTTTTATCGTCTGCTGTAAGACAAAGCCTCATCTAATGCGTGCCATTAAATATGGGGCCGAATTTTTGATCATTACTTTTAAGATTAGCACATTTGGGCAGAAACCCAACATTTTCACGTGTAACAATCACTGGTCACTTGGGTGTCTCAAAACTCAACAACCAATTTAATGTTTAATCCCTCTTATACTTGTCTGGGCAACATTAGCACTGATGAGATGGGGATAGTATTTGCCAATAACTGGTGCCATGCCTACCTTGTTATTACCAATGCCTCCCTGAAGTGTCTCAAGTGCCCATTATTCATGTCTGAGCCTTAACTGCAGGGGCTTCACTGCAGGGGCTTCACTGCTGAGCCCGATCCCTTCTTCAGCCGACATCCACACGCGAGCACTTTCAGCAGGGCCCACTGCCTAACTTGGAGGCAGGGACGCTATTGTAGTGCAAACTATCATTGCACCCAGTGGAATCAAGTAACTGAGCAGAGACCAGGCATCAACTTTGGGATGTTCCAGGCTTGTGTGGCTCACCTCACTGAGCCAGCGAGAGAACAGAAATAACCTGGCCCAAATGTCCTTGTGGCTTCCCTGTGGACGCCTGCCGTATCTCCAGGTCAGGGGAATGTACCAGAAACAGGCAGGGACCCAGTACGACGGATCTCCGTCGATTCTAGGAATTTCCGGTTGGCCTTCTGAAGGGCGGAAACACCATCTGCCTCCTACAAGACTAAGGGCACCGAGGAGGGGAGCTGGGGGGGGGCAAGGATTCTCTATACTGAGAGTTGGTGCCCAGTCAAGAAGGGATCCAGTGTATGTGTAAGTTATGCTGAGAGAGACGAGGGATACCAGTCTCTAGAATGGTGCGAGTTGCCCCCCCAGCCCTGGTGGGAGGAGTAGGGGGAGGGGGTTCACACAAGGGAATGAGCCTGGATCCCAGAAGATAAGATAATACTTTGTTTTGAAACATAAAATCTGGATCAGCTCCCTTACACAGAGGCCAAGAGGGGACTCCATGGTGTCTCTGGGGGGGCCAGGGTGGGGATTCTTTGCACCCATGTCCCCACACACCACCCCAGATGGCGGCCAAGTGCTGAATTTTCCAGTAGATGCTAATGAGGTGTCCTCCCACTGATCCTGCAGAATCCGGTGGGCTCAGTGCTGGAGGGTACTGGTGGGCACAATGCTGGCGTAACCCGCTGGGTTTAAGGCCTGCCGATTTTTGGGGCTCCTGTTCCTAATTACTATTTTCGCTGCAGTTAAATAGAGACCATTGCAGAGAATCTGTTTCAGCAGCCGATATAAAATAAAACCGTTTTATGCATTTTGAAACAGAATGTGACTTTTGCGTCTTAAGCTGGAAGAAACGATTCACAAATTTCGACACCATCAGTGTGGGTTTCAATTATTAAAAGAAAGTGATGAGTAATTTGGATTAAGAGTGACATAACAGGGATAAGGTTTGTCGATGAACTGACACTTCGTTTTTCCTTCCATTGTCTGATTATCACAAGAGCAGTATCGTATCAGTGGGGATGATCACATGAAGGCGGGAATACACAACTGTCAGGCTTTGGCGACAAAGCCTATTCTCACTATGCCGTTCCTTAAATCCAGACATGAGAGGGAAGGGAATGAAGAAAGTGGCTCACACATGGCTAGCTTACTGGGGATACAAATGAAAGATTATGTTAATCTTTACTTCATTGTCCCCTGCAAAATGTTTTATACTATGCCTTTTATCTATGGAAAAAGAGATGCACAACCTCTCAACTCTGTGACAGTGAGCACTTTCTGTGTGGTTTCTGGGTAATTAACACCACTACGAGGCCTGAAAACACCTTTTCATTTTCTCTACTCAGGCTTGTGGTCTTCTTAGGATTTCAACAGGGGAGCTTCCCTCATTCCCTGCTTGTGGTCTAAGTGATAGTCTCAGCTCAGACACAGATACATGAGCCATCTGTTATTATAAGGAGAAAAAAAACCTAAACCCTTCCTAACAAAAGCAGCTTTAAGAATTGGATTGGTTGCGTACTTCAATCAGACAGGTGAATGATTTTGTCACAATGTGCACAAATGGGGTTGCTTAAAAGTCAGTATTATCCACTACGAATGAGCCTTCTGCTAATACCACCATTTCCTTTGTGTTACTGAAAGTCCACTGAAATGTAGAAATTCTGGGCAAAGCAAAATGTCGGCCTGTGCACCTCTTTTATTTTCAACCAGGCCTAAATTGTGACTAAAGAAGAAAGTTAAAATCATCTCTCGACGACTAAAATTCTATGTAAAATGTCAAAATAAAAAGTAATCAAGAGATTTGAAATATTGATCAATTAGTACTTTAAAAAAAAACCTGCCTGGGAGGCAGAAGAACAACTTACATGACGGCATCAGATCTGTAAAATTTCATGATGCCTTTCTGGATGTTTGAAATCTTGAGCCGCTTGATTGCTTTTGTGCCTTACTACTGGGGACTGACCTGTAATCTTTTTCCCAGCCAGTGTACAGAAGCTGGGACAACCTTGCCACCAACTCTAACAGCTGCTTAAATTCACCAGAGGGGATGCAGGCAATCCTACTTCTAAAAGAACACCACAAGCTTATGTCCATGATGTCTTGAGAAGGCATTAAGGAAGAGGTCAAAGGTTGCTGAAAGATAAAGTGAGGTACAAGAAGATCAGTGAAGCTGGATCTTCCTGATGCAAAAAATCATGTCTGTTTTCACGATGTAAACAACATCACTTCATTTAAAACAGCTTCTGATTCTGCAGGTCAGGCCACAGTGCCTCTAAAAGCCTGATTCAGTTGTTCTTGTCACGAGTGCTTTGTCTTACACAGACTGCATTACTCTGGTAAACAGGGGCAGCATCAAAGCAAGAGCAGATAGTCACATCAGTGGATTAAGTTCTTCTGCATGATAAAGTAGCTACCTAGGGTGGAATTAACTTAATATGTGAAAGAATGTTATTGAGAAGGAATAAAGTACCAAAACTCTGTCATTCTGTTCATAATATCCTAAATCCAATGCCTGACACTGCGGCCTTAGGCTGGTGTTAGTGTTAATCAATGAAATAACCCATCTGTGTTCTCTGTCCTTATCGCTATTTAAGCCTAGCCTAAACTCAATTATTGTCCCTTAGAGACCCAGATGGGATATTCAGTTAAGTGAAAGGGATTCTGTCCAGCAAAGAAATCCCAGTGTTAAAGTGCAGAGGTGTCAACATTGCTAACTAAATTCCAGTTAAACAGAGATTAAAAGCAAGTTTGGGAGATGAGAACAACTCTGGGTTTGGCTCAGTCGGGGAATCCTTTCTTACAGCCTCGGTCTCTAAAACTACCGAGCCCAATAATCAACCCAAAAGATGGTATTTAAAGCTGAGAGCCTACTTCATACTTTACAAATACTTTTAAACTGTCAATGCACCGTTCTTTTGGGCTTTTATTCCCCTGAAAAGCGGCAGAGAACATTGGGTCCTATTTTTAAAAGATTGTATTCCTCCCTGTGACTTTTCCCGCAACTTGTGACAAAATTACAATTTTTCACAAGTCTGGCATTTTCAAAGAAATTGTAGAAAAGTTGTGAAAATCACAGCCTTGCAGGAAACTAAGATGAGGAATTTGCCTAGCTGTGGTCGGGAATTCGCCATATGGGGAATCTTAGGTGCGAACCAACGTGCTACCATTTCAATAGCAACACATAGAGCTGCCTCAGATATATGGCATCTTTAAGTTTGTCACTGAGTTCATTAAAACTTTCATTTCTGTGACGAACTCCCCAATATTTTGTGGGGAGCAAAGAGAGGACATGCGCATAACATTGGCTTTTGAGGCCAAGTTTGTAGGCTAAGTAGCAATGTTGAATCTGCCACTTTTCTACTTGTGATTACAGTGCTTGCAAATGCAAAGAAAAAGCCCCAGAGTTTTGCTGCTTTATTCGCTGTTGCATCAGTTAGGTTTTATGACTGGTTAGTCTCTCATGCTATCTAACCTTGTTATGTTAACGTCTTGTCACAAATCTCAGAAGAACCCAAGGGGAAGATAAAAGGATCTCTTGGAGTGACACCTCAACAATAAAAAAATAAGGCAGACAATCTGCAGGCCAACAGGTCAGTCGGCATCTGAAGGAGAAATGCAGGTTAATGTTGTGAATTTAACCCTTCACCAGAGTCTGAAACATTAACCTATTCTGTGTCACGTGCTGATCAATCTGCCATGAATTTCAGGCATTTGCTGTTTTTATTTTAGCTTTTCAACATCTGCATTTTCCTTTTCTTGTAAGCACCGTCAATCGGCAACTTACTAAAGTTACAAATCGTCTGAGTTCTATAACGGGTGGGCGATCTGCTTGGCCTGATTACCCCCCAGGCAGTGAAAATGAAAACCGACCCACGATGTCAACAACCTCATCTTTAGTTCCCGAAAAATCAAATTGTTAATGCTCAATTACAGTGAAATCATGCTGTGCAATATTAGCATAAGAACGCATTAACGTGTTTGTATGCAATTCCTCTGCCCATTATTTTAACAAAGTGCTTAGCCCTTTAAACTAAATGGGTGCACATCTGCATTAAAGTAGTAGACAGAAGAATATCGTATGAACATGTTATGTAATGCTCATGAATATCCTACGGCCTTGCTCATGGTTAGTGGAGAGAAGTGGTATGGGGTAGATTCTGGTGTGTGGTGCAAATTGGGCTGGTAGTGGGCTGGGCAATCAGCGAGAGGCCTGAACCATTTTGATGGTTGGGCCTCATTTGAATGTCATAGGCGAACTGCCCGTGCATTTTTTCCGTGTTGATTTGCAGCTCGTTGATTTGGAGGGCTTGATTTGCGGCAGACCTGATGCCTATTTAAAGCGTGCGTGCATCTCTTCAAGCGAGGTGCCCTCTAACTCTTGTTGAATTTTTTGGTGCAGTTTCACAATTTGGGCTGAGGGATGTCCCATGGTAGAGCTCGATGGTACAGTGATGCAGGGCTGAAGGTTTTGGAGGAACAGGTGAGGGCCCAGAGTTACATCCTTTTCCCCTCCGATGGCAGGAGGGTGTCCAGGCCTGGAGGAAGGTGGCAGAAAATGTCAATGTAAAGGGTATCAATCCCCGGGCATGGGTGCAGTGCCACAAAAAGTTCAACAGCCTTACACCTGGACAGCAACAGTGAGAATGATGACCTGAGTAGGGGAGTTATCCCCAGTATCCTAGCCAATATTTATCCCTCAATCAACATCACTAAAACAGATTATCTGGTCATTATCACATTGCTGTGTGTGGGAACTTGCTGTGCGCACATTGACTGCCGCCTTTCCTACATTACAACAGTGACTCCACTTCAAAAAGTACTTCATTGGCTGTAAAGTGTTTTTGGGACGTCTTGAAGTCGTGAAAGGCGCTATATAAACGCAAGTCTTTCCTTCTTTTTCTCCACATGAGACCTTGCCACAGCACGTTCCTCTCCTCCCCCCACCCCACCGCATTCCAAACATTGCCCTTCCCGCTCCACATACTTCTCCCTCGATCATAATGGCGCACTGCACCAGCCCTCCTTTTCAGTCTAATCACACTCACCTGCTGCTACTGCCGCCCTCAACAGCAAGCACAAACGACACTCTGTATTTACCCAGCAGCAGCTGGAAAGCATTTCACTCTTCTGCTAACTGGTTTCACGTTTCACACTGGGGTCGCTTTCTTACACTTTACCACTTCCCCATACTGGTCACAACCTGCTGCTTCTCCCTCTCAATATGAAGCTGCCTCACACATCTGCACATGGACCACACACTAACTCACTCTCACTCTTCCTGCAGGATCATCTGGCTCACAACAGCCAGGAGATGGCCACCCTCACTCTGCTCTCTCCTTCCTTCCCCTCCTCTCCCCCCATCCAACCTTTCTTCCCCTCTCCCCTCCACTCCTCCTCCCCTCTTCTCCCCACTCCCCTCCATTCCTCCTTTCCCCTCCACTCCCACTCTCTTCTCCCTCCTAGCCTATCCTCTCCCCTCCCTTTTCTCGCCACCTATCCGCCCTCTCCTCTTCCTGCTCTCCTTTCTCCCCTCTCCTTCTCTCCACCCCTCTCCCCACTTTCTTCCCTCCTGATCGCCCTCTCTCCTGTCCCCCTTTTCCCCCTCCCTTGTTCCTCCACTCTTCTTCCCGTCCCCTTTCACCTCTTCCCCTTCCTCCTCTTTTTTTATCCCTTCTCCCACTCCCTTCCCTCCTCGCCTCTTCTTTCTTCTTCCTCTCATCCAGTCCCCAGTCCTCCTATTCTCACCTGCTCAACAACAAGAACATGCCTTTAAATAGTGTCCTGAATGTAGAAAAACATCACAAGGCACTTCACAGAGACGTAATCAGAAAAAAAAATGTTAGGTAGGAGCTGACCAAAAATCTCTTCACTTCACCTGACGAAGGAGCAGCGCTCCGAAAGCTTGTGATTTCAAATAAAGCTGTTGGACTATAACCTGGTGTTGTGCGACTTCTCACATTTGTCCACCCCAGTCCACATCAAAAGTTTGGTCAAAGAGGTGGGTTTTAAAGGAGCAAAGGGAGGCGAAGAGGTTTACGAGGGAATTGCAGAATGTGGGGTCTCGGTGGCTGAAGTCACAGCGTGGATAGTAGAAAGAAGAGGAGGGGATGCACAAGAGGCCAGAGTCAGAGGAATGGAGACTTTGGGATAGGGGTTATAAGGCGGGAGGAGGCTGAGGTGGGGTGAAGCCATGAAGGGATTTAAACACAAAAAAGAATATTAAATTGGTGGTGTTAGGGGAACCAGGGACCAATGTAGGTCTGTGAGGACGGGCGGGGGATGGGTGAACGGGACCTGGTGCAGGATAGCATACAGGCAGCAGAGTTTTGGATGAGTTGAATCTGGAGCTGACAAAGACATTGGATAAAGGTTTCAGCATCAGATGGGCTGAGGTTGGGGAGGAGGGGCGTTGATATTACAGAGGTGAAAGTAGGCGATCTTTGTAATGGAGACTATATGGAGTTGGAGGCTCAGCTCTGGGTCAAATAGGTTGACCTATTGACCTGAGTTTGCAAAGAGTCTTGTTCAGCCTGAGGCCTGGCCAGGAGGGAAATGGAATTGGCAGCTAGGGAACGGAGTTTGTGGCGGAAGCCAAAGATAATGCTTTCAGCCTTCCCAATGCTTAACTGGCTTCGGTTTTAATGGTCTAACTCACTCCTCTCTCCTCCCTCCTCCTCTCCTCACCCCTCTTTCCCTCCCTTCTCCTCTTCCCTCCCACCCTCCCTTCTCCCCCCTCCTCTCCCCTCTGTTGCTCTCTCCCTCTATCCTTTCCTCTTCTCCCCCTCCTCTCCCCTCCTCCCCTCTCTCCCCCTCCCTCCCTCCTCTCCATTCTTCCCTCTCTCCCTCCCTCCTCTCCCTCTCTCCCTCCTCTCTCCTCCCAGCCCTCCCTCCCCTCCTCTACCACAGTAAATAACACAAGAAAAATGTTCATATCAAATATATTTTTAAACTCTCAAGTATTCAAATAAAAGTTGGAATTACAAGAATCAATGTCCATTGTATTTTTGGAGAGGTAGCAAGCACTGGAGCTGAAGTAGGATTGCAAAAGCCAGTAGTTCAGGCTCGGAGTGCATCTGCAGCAAGGGTGGCGGTGCTGGGGGACTTATATCAAGGTTTAAATGGGGAGTCAGTGCAGATTGAGTAGGGAAAGTAAATCAAAATATTGAGGCTAGGAGCAGGAGACAACTAGGTAGGGTTGAGGCTAAAAGGGAGCAGTGAAACCAGACAAGGCCAGTTTAAATGGGGTGGTCATTATGCAATCTGCCCCCTTTATAAGAAGGCAGGCAGCAATATTCTGGGCAGTTGACGGCCTTGACACCAGTCTGGAGCCCCCTGTGGGTCTCACTTTTGCAAGTCTATTGTACTGGACACTGGTATTTTGAAAGAAAGAAAGAAGAAAGAAAGACTTGCATTTATATAGCGCCTTTCATGACCTCTGGATGTCTCAAAGCGCTTTACAGTCAATGAAGTACTTTTGAATTGGAGTCACTGTTGTAATGCAGCCAATTTGCGCACAGCAAGGTCCCACAAACAACAATGTGATAATGACCAGATCATCTGGGTTTTTTTTTAAGTTGGTTGAGGGATAAATATTGGCCAGGACACTTGCTGGAATCTAGTATGATTGCAGGCCCTAAGCTCTGGAATTCCCTGCCCAAACCTCTCCACCTCTCTTTCCTCCTTTAAGACGCTCCTTAAAACCTACCTCTTTGACCAAGCCCTGCCCTAATATCTCCTTATGTGGCTCGGTGTCAAATTTTGTTTGATAACGCTCCTGTGAAGCGCCTTGGGACATTTTACTACGTTAAAGGTGCTATATAAATAAAAGTTGTTGTTGCTGTTGTTGTTGGTTGGGCCTCTGGGGGCTGGAGCAGCAGGAGATCTGGTGGATCCGAAGGCTCGGTCACCTTCTTTAAGACTAGGCTTCCGGCTGGGGTGGGGGGGGGGGGGCAGGTGGAACTTCCACCCGCCCCGCCTCCAATGAGAATTTGGGAAAGAGACCGACTATTACAGTGTCATTTCCTCGACCTGACCATCACCATTTGCCAGGAATCCACTGCAGGTTCACTGGTTGGCCTTGCGGTACTTCGGAGCAAATGTGTAGCTTGATCAGGAGAGAAAGATTATATGATGTAATGGGGAATTCTTGCATATTTTAGGTGTCGCTGCCAGTAAATGAAATATTGGTTAAAGATAACGAAATTAATTTAAGATAGAGCAAAAATCATATCGAAATTGAAAAGAAATGAATGAGTCTTGTGCGGACCATAAACATCGGCATTGACCAGTTGGGCTGAATGGCCTGTCTCTGTGCTGTAAATTCTATGCAATTCTATATTAAAAATAAATGTAACTGAAACATCAGAAAAATTGCATATTGGAAATTTTTAATATAATCATAGAGGCTTATGAATAAAGGGTTTGGGAGTTAAAATAAACTAACAGGAAATACATAAAGCAATATATTAAAATATATCGACATGTTCTAGTGAAACGCCCATAGCTTTGCTCACGAGTAGTTGTGCTGCATTTATAAAATTGACAGGGCTTGTAAAAAAAAAATTAACTTACCCTTTTGTCTTGTTTTTGAGGTTAAAGTAAAAGGCAAGCAGAACATTTGATTCAGCCTTAATGCAGAAATATTAATTGTTGTTTAAGTTTGAAAGTGGTACAGTATTTATTAAAAAAAAAATATTTAAATAATCTTTGTTTATCCTCCAGGTTGTTTTTTTGAGTTTGAAGAAGACGGGGCAGCAGATGGTTTGATGGAATAATTAGGAGAATTTCACTGTGGAACAGTTTTGAAATGGCTGGCATTTCTTTTTTAATTAAATAGTATTTGCTTATCTGGGTCGTCTTCATCTTGTTCTCGAGTATATAAAAAAAAAAGATGGCCAGAAGCACAGTGGGAAGCAGGGTGAAGGAGTAGTGGGAATTTGGCAGAGAGGGATAAGCGGAAGTGCGGGAGAAGGCTGTTGAAGAAGAGGTGAAGAGGAAATTGCACTGAGCAGGAAAGGAAAAGGCTGTAAGCAGGGCCCAAGTTGTGGTGAACCTCAAGGGTGGAAGAAGCGGGGATGGAGGAGGTGGGACGTAGGGGGAAGAGAAAATAGTGGGGAGGTGGAAAGGAGAAGTGTGGGAGGGGTGTGAAATAGGCAGAATGTGAAAGAGGTGCAATTGGGGCCGTGGGCAGGTGCAATACCTTTTGTTCACAACAGAGGCAGGAAAGGTGGACGGAGCTGCAAGAAAAGACAACATAGCATTTTTAATAGCTGGTGTGACTGAAGAAGGAAGAAGCCTCGAGAGCATGTCAAGGGCAGGTATTTGGAATCTGACATCAGAGGGGAATAGAATCATAGAGCACAGAAGGAGGTCATTCGGCCCATCGTGCCTGTGCCGGCTCTTTGAAAGAGCTCTCCAATTAGTCTCACTCCCCTGCTCTTTCCCCAATAGCCCTGCAAATTTCTCCTTTTCAAGTATTTGTCCAATTCCCTTGTGAAAGTTACGACTGAATCTGTTTCCACCACCCTTTCAGGCAGTGCATTCCAGATCATAACAACTCGCTGTGTAAAAAAAAATTGTCCTCATTTCCCCCCTGGATTTTTTGCCAATTATCTTAAATCTGCATCCTTTGGTTACTTACCCTGCCAGTGGAAACAGTTTCTCCCGATCTACTCTATCCAAATCCCTCACTTAAGTATGTAAGTATAATCGAAACAGATTAGTGCCATCTAATTGGAAGAATCCACTAGAAGTGAATAAGCATTGAATGAGAGCTCAATATACCATGCTGTAAACTATCTATTGAATGTGTCCATAACATTATTTGGCTTTGCATAGTTTTCTTCACCTTTGTAAATTTTGGAAACGTGAGGAAGTTCTTTCTGAGCTGAGCAGAAAATTACAGGAGTCCAAAATCCTCTTGATTTTACTTTTTTTTATTGTTTCTTTCTTGTAATTCGTGAGCATGATGAGAAAGGTTTCCTCTGCATTCTATGTATAGTGAAATTGAAAGCAAGTTTATGATTTTGCTACACCTAACACACAAAGGGAATCCTCTCAGTGTATTCCTTTAAAACACAGGGATACCCGTAGATATGGCAACTTGGATATTTGGTAACATGAACAGAGATGACAACATACTGAGATCGATTATTTTCCGCAACTAAAAATGTTGACTGTTGTAGTTTGGGTTTGTGCCAATTGAGATAGAAATCAACTTAGATAAAGGGTAGCCATTTCAAACCTCAATTTATTAAAAGTTTCAAACATATAATACTATAAATCACTCCTTCTTCTTAGGCAGTCCCTCGGAACCGAGGATGACTTGCTTCCACACTAAAAATGAGTTCTCAGGTGACTGATGAGTCCAATGCGGGACCTACTGTCTCTGTCACAGGTGGGGCAGACGGTGGTTGAAGGGGCGGGTGGGTGGGGTGCTTGGGTTGACGTGCGCTCCTTCCGCTGTTTGCGCTTGGCTTCCGCTTGCTCCCGGCGAAGAGACTCGAGGTGTTTCGGCGCCTTCCCGGATGCTTCTCCTCCATTTTGTGCGGTCTTGGGCCAGGGATTCCCAGGTGTCAGTGGAGATGTTGCACTTTTTCAAGGAGGCTTTGAGGGTGTCCTTGAAGCGTTTCCTCTGCCCACCTGGGGCTCTCTTGCCGTGTTGGAGCTCCGAGTAGAGCACTTGTTTTGGGAGTCTCGTATCGGGCATGCAGATGATGTGGCCCGTCCATCGGAGCTGATCGAGCAAATCACTCCATATCGGTGCAGAGTACATGCAGACTGACACAGACAAAGAGAGCAGTATGAAAGCGAAAGTACTGATGATAAACTTTAAATCAGTGAATGACAAAGGAAAAGACTCTGGGCTCGATTTTCCAGGCCCCGAGGAGGCGGGTTTGGAGGCGTGCGAGTTGTTAAAATTGCCAAAACTGGCAGCGGCCCGTTCCCGCCTCCGTCCCGCCTCCGAGCAATTTTCCCAAGTGCTTGTTTTCTGACCCGCTTTCCATCCCGCCTCCAAGAGGCGGGATAGGCCCTTAAGGCCCTTAACAACCACTTAATTGTCTCTATAATCCCATTTTGAGAGGCCTTTCCGATTTTAACACATTTCCCCCATCCTACATGTCTCCTCTGGAACATGCCAGGTAATCCTGGCAGCCTCACTAGTGGATTGTTTACGAAAAGCTGCAGCTCCACCATTACAAAGGAGTTTTCACCGATGATCATTTGCAGGTGGCAGAACTTTGTTGTTTCAGGTCTGGGGGAACTTTTAGCAGGTATACTCAGTGTTGTGGAAGTTTGGAGCCTGACACCCATCTCCAGTGTGATCTAAAACAGAAAATGCTGGAAATACTCAGCAGGTCAGGCAGCATCTGTGAAGAGAGAAACAGAGTTAACGTTTCAGGTCGATGACCTTTCGTCAGAACTGGACAAAAGCAGGAAATGGAACAGATTTTTAAGCAAGTGTAGTGGCTGGGAAATGGGGGAGCGCCAAGCTGCTAGTCACCCACCTGAAGATGCACAGGCCAGAAGGCGCCAGAGCGCCACCATATTGCTGCCCGGGATGCAAAGGACGCACTCATGTTGGTCACATTAGCTTAGCCTGCACAATCAAACAGTTTAGCCTCGCACCTTCTTAACAGAGCATCGACAATGGACAAGAACCTGCGGATTCCTCTCACTCTGACCACCATACTGACAATTGCAAGTCACCCTAAGCCCTCAATGTGGAAGTCCCATGAGCGAAATGACACACGCCACAACTGCAACGCTTTGCCATCAGAATTTTTTATGACAATAAGCAACTGATGGCTTCTCAAAATTAAACACAACATTACACCCAAGTGACAACGCTTGTGACTACTTGTGCATTATCTTCCGCTTACGCGTGCTCCTACGTTGTGCTTCCCCTGTGGCTTCAGCAGATGTGGAGGCCCCTTGCTCACTTTCTTGCTGCTCCTGTCTCGACACCTTTGGCGGCCGTCCTCTGGGGTTGCGAACCTGTGAGGGCTCAGCAACAGTCTGCTGCTCCTATGGCTGTGCAGGGGTTGAGACACTGATCTCAGTTGGGTGGGGACTCTGGTGGGGCTCTGACCGAGGGCTCTACAGTGGCATGGTCGTGTGAGCGCTTGGAGAGGAGCCCCCACTTCCTTGTTGTATGCCACCAACATCCCTCTCATGGGTCAGCCCCACTTCAGAACTAGCATGTGGCTTGACAGCACCTTGCTGCACTGCAGGGGGGCCATGAGGACCCGTTTCTGCACTGGAAGTCCTACTCCAGAGGACTTGCATGAAGGTCTGGTTTGTTTGCTCAATAGCTGACCATCGCACCTCAAGAGATGTCAGTCTATTCTGAACAATTACCATGTTTTCCATACCCTGGTGACTAAGCTCCTCCATGGACGTAGCCATCCTCTCCTCTACCGTAGCCATCCTCTCCTCTACGGTAGCCAGCCTTACCATGGAGGTAGCCATCCTTTCCATGGTGATGCGTTCATGCGCCAATGCCTCCACAAAGGCTCTACTCATGTTCATGATGGACTCCTCCATTCGCTCCACACTCGCAGCGACCCTGGAGACAAAACCTGCCAGAGACTCCTGCACCTGTTCCTGGAGTTCCAGCACCGCTCTCGTTCTGGATGGACCCGGAGGCACAGGGTCGACATGCAGCTGAGCCGAGCTGGCAAAGTCCTGCGCCCTCCGACGAGGACTTTCCACTGCTGTCCCTGTCTCCACCATCTGCTGATGCTCACTTGTGAGCTGTGATACACCAGGTGACAACACTACTCTATCTCGCGAAGGTCCCACTGAGGTGTGAGTATCTGCGCTGGTGCTGGGTGCTCTGAATTCTGCTGACGCTGCGATCTGAGAGGTTGCAGCTTCCTCTGAGGAGTCTGGAAGCTCAGGCTCTTTCCTCCTGGACAGTGGGGACGGGGGCTCTCGATGGTCCTGTGGGGGAGTAAAGGAAAGAGTTAGAGATGTGAGCTCAAGGTTACATGAACATTGAAAAGTGCAGATGATCATAAGTCAATCTGTTAGAGCATCAGATTCATTATCAGTGACTCATGCAATGTCAATGAGAGAGATGCCAAACTATTCTGTCACCAGCTTGCTGCGATGCGCCCATCTGTCCGTCCCCCACTTGGGAATCCTCCTCGATTCTGGCGATCTCCAGGGCCGCCTCCTCCCAGGGCATGAGCTGGGCTACTGAGGGTGGCCCTCCTCCGGTCATGGCTCTTTCCCTCTTATTGTGGGCACTCTTTTCCTGCAATGAGGGACACAAGTGGAGTTTGAGTGAGAATGAAGGAGTGAGTGTAGAGAATCCATAGCATAGATGCTTAGAAGGATACAAAGGACCCTCCCTATGTGCTGAAAGTTGTTGTTGTCATGGCATGACAGTGATAGCGAGTGTGAGGGCTGCATGGTCGAATAGTTAAGTGAATGTGACCGTAGAGAGAGAGGGAATGGGTAAGGGTGCAGGCATGTGTCAAGTGGAATGTGGAGGAAGAGGTTGGCAAAGCAGAGTGCTGGTGAGGAGAGGCGATGGGGATCAGGCTGAGGGTGATGGGAAAGTCATACTCACTTTTCCTGTTCGGAGAAGATCATGAAACCTCTTCCTGCATTGCAGCCAGGTTCTGCGGCTCAGCGAGATGGAGCTGACCTCCTGGGCCACTTGCAGCCACACAGCTTTTGTCTGCTGGGGTGGCTTTTTTCTCCCTGAGGAAGGGAACAGCACCTCCTTCCTGGATCTCGCTCCCTTCACCAGAGCTTGGAGGGAGGGCTCATCGAAGCGTGGAGCACACTTTGGCCTACTGCTGGACATAGTTGATGAAGAAGGCGAAGACAGCAATGGCTGCTTGCAGGCCTTAAATCCAGCAGCATTGATGACATCATCGGAGGCGACTTTCTGTCTGAAAAGACTCATTGGGCCAGGGGTTCCCACACGCAGGAAATCAATTGGCCAATTAGGGGAAAATCCCACTTTTTCAGCACTTCAATCAGGAGTCGGGGTCCTGGCATGATTTCCACCTGACAAGCTCCAGCCCTGCCCACACTGACAAAATCCAGCCCAAAGGGTTAGAAATGTCCAAGACAAACCATGGAACTCCACCCTATGTATGTCCATGGAAAAGGACACAGGACAAAGAAATGACTGATACAAGTGTTTGATTCACACAGCACTGAGAACTTTTACAGTAAGGAAAATAATATCTACATTATAAATCTATTAAAAGTCCCAATGAAGTTGAATTTACAACATACCATTCAACCTTACAGCACATAAATACCAGCAACAAATATCTTAAGTGCTAAAGGACATTTGAAATATTACAGCAGTATAAGATTGATTTTAAGATAGATTAATTTTGCTGCTTTGAATGCCAGATTGTAGATTTCATATACTTACAGATTTTGTGCTTCACATTCTAAAGAGCTTTGCTGGAAAGGTTCAGAGAAGATACTCTCTTTAGGACCACCCTTGGATGGACTATCACATCAGCCATGGTACTACTGGATGATACCCTGAGATTTGGTCAAAGGTAGTCTTCTATATGGTGACATTCTGGCATGGTGACGTAGAGGAATTGTTAAGTATCACAAGTCTGTACATCACATTGACCAGAAAATAACGTACTATGTCTCTTCTATGGAGTCATACCTGACACACAAGAAGATGGTCATGGTTATTGGGAGCCAATCATCATAGCCCCAGTATATCGTTGTAGCAGTTCCTCAAGGCAGTCCTTGGCCCAGCCATCCTCAGCTCCTTCAACAACCTATCCTGCATTGTATGGTCAGGAATGGACCTGTTTGCTAATGATTCCACCACATTCAGCTCCATTCACAACTCCTCCAATAATAAAGTAGCCCATGCTAGACTTGGAGAACATTCAGGCTTGAGCTAACCTGTGGCAAGCACCATTCACAGCACATAAGTGCCAGCTACTGACCATTCCTACAAAACAAACCTTGAACAATACCACCATCATCAAGTCCCCCACCACTGGGATACCACTGGACAGAAGCTTAACCGAACCACCACTGTGGCTGCAAGAGCAGGGCAGCGGCTTGGTACTGTGCAACAAGTGGCCCGCCTTGCAACCCCTCTCCACCATCTAAAAGGCTCAAGTCAGAACTATGATGGAATACTCACCATTCTCCTGGATGGGTGCAACCGCAACAACACTCAAACAGCTTGATACCATCCAGGACAGAGCAGTCTGATTGATCAGTGCCCCTGCCACTGAACTCAATTTCCATCCCCTCCACCATCAGTGCACTGTTGCTGCAATATGTACTACTTACAGGATACAATGCAGCAATTTACCAAACTTACTTCGACAGACCTTCCAACTCCATGGCCACTTCCACAGAAAAGGACAAATGCAGCAAGATCATGGGAACACCATCACCTCTAAGTTCTATTTCAAATCACACACCATCCTGACTTGGACTTCTGCACATGCGGATTCTGTTGATCTCTGGCCTCAACTTCGATGTAAGATCAGTGGAAACCCTGCGGAAACAATGCAAGTGGCCGTCTTCGCCCTTTCTGCAGGGTTTCCGCCATGAGAGATCGGGGAAACCCCGCCGAAATTCTAACCCGAATTGCCGTTCCTTCATCATCGTTTTCAAAATCCTGAAATTCCCTACCTAACACTATAATAGGAACACCGACAGCACAAGGACCGGGGCAGTTCAAGAAGAAGAATTACCAGCATCTTCTCGGGACAACTAGGGATGGGCAATAAATGGAGTCTTGCCAGTGTCGCCCACATCCCAAGAATAAATATAAAAAGAAACTGCTCCAGTTTTGGTTTCTCCGGTGAAAGAGTAAAATCACAATAAGGCTTTGAAAGAATTTTGTACATGTGGATATTGGCTGATTAGGGATGAAAGATATGCTTTGAATGATTTGCATCTTCTGTGTATTACTGCGATCCATACTGCATAATGTGTGATGATAATAGCTGAGTCTGTAATATCTGAAGTACTGCAATGTGGATTTGGAATCAATTGAGTCAGAAAAGTCATCAATTAAATGTTCTACAAAAGGGAATATTACGGGCCAATTTTTGCTCTGTTGGCATTAGGGTTTTCTCCTGAGGCATGTTGGTATGTTGGATTGTGGCCCTATTTTTGTTAAAAGTGACTCTTTGTTGAGTGCATGATCATACATTACTGATGCATTTTGAGCAACTGTCTTTGCTACATTTGGAAACTTTGTTGACTCCTGTGACAACACAATTCCAACCATGTCACTGACCCACAATGGTGGACAATTTTCTTTCTAGTCTAGTACACTTTGCAACTCTCCAAGTTGGTTTTTCCATTATCTATGAAGCCAACATGGAAAATCTAGATTTCCGCCTTGCAACTGCTGGATGCCATTTGCCACTCTGTACTGTCTCTGCAGAATAAACCATTTGCAACCAGTAAGTACCAATGGATGTGACTAAATTCTAGAAATAAATGGCGAAACGTCTGATGGTGTCACCACGGCTGATTAAGTGGAGGATACAGAACAGATTTTTTTTCTTCAGACCTAGTGGAAAATCCACCAGTTATTTTTCTGCCTGTAACTTAGAACATAATCCTGGTAATATTCACAGAAGGATCAACTTATCCCCAGCAGTCAACATGGCAGTATTTGAATTGCAGTTTTACACCAGGCTACTTATGAGACTTCTGGGAGACTGGGCCTGCCTGAAAAGTCCCCACTTCTTTAGTGAGCTCTACAATACGTCACTGAAGAATCACATAACAGCAAACATGAAGATAACAACAGTCCACATCCTAGTTGAAATATTCCTTGTTGCTGTACCCCTTGCAGGATTATGGTTTTTCAGTTAAAACTGGGGGAAATATCAAATAAATATGAAACATTGAAATAAAATGTAAGTCATTTATGGCCTCTCTTTTGCCACCAACACCCAGTTAGCCCATCACTCCCAACCTTCATTCTGTTTCTCATGTTCAAAATTCCAGTTGAATATAACTTCAAACTGTATCTTGAGGCAGCACATAGTACTTTCAAACCTTTGACACATGGCACTTAAATGGGCATGGCATCTCTCTTACTCACAGTTATCCCAGCATTTCTCAGTCAATTACATAGTTCTCGTGTCCCAGCATAATCACTGTCTTTCTCCCTCGTTCTCTTACTTACATGCGCTCAGAATTCCTAACATTTATCTCTCTCACACACAACATTCATAGTGCTCCAAGCATCTCACCTTCAGTCATTCTGTCACTCAGTGCACTTCAAACACCCCTGCATCTCTTTCACTTAAAGTTCTCTACAAGTGTTCCTACTTTCGCTCTTACGATCACTCACTACTGAACTACTCCTAATGCTCCCAAGCATGTCTGTTTGAGACTGTTTCTCTCATTTATAGCCAAACACTGTCACCTCTCTGTCTGTCTCTCTCTCTCTCTCTCTCTTAGAACTTGATCCATCTCCTACTTTATCTCTCATAGCGCTGCAATGATTCCAGGTTTCCTTTCATTAGTGACTACAGCACGACCAGTGCTTCCGACATATTGTTGTCTCTTTCTTTACCACCCAGCCACAGTACTCTCAGTGCTCCAACATCTCTCTATTTCTCACTTATTATAGCATTCCCAGAGCTTTCAGTAAATCTGGGGGTCCTCTCTCACTCACAGTATTTCCAGCATTTCTTACATCTCTTGCATTTTCTGTCGTGCAGTATGTTCTCTCACTCATAGTACTATTGACATCTTTGTGTCACTCCATCATACATAGGGCCAAATTTTGCTGCAGCAGGGCATCTAACAGCGTCTGACGTTAGTTAGACTTGACCTTGCACATTTAGGTTTTTAACTTTTTTGCGTGGCAAGTTGCTGAAAGTGCGAGCTGATAACGTCGCAGCGAGGGAAACCGGGCCCCGAGTGAACAGGGCAAATAACTGTATACCTCCTTAACCAATCAGATTGAAGGATTGTGAAATAAAAAGCACAAGGACTGAGAAGAAATTGGCATTTAGAGTGGGTGAATTCAATGCCAAATAAGGTACAGAATCATAGAAATTTACGGCACAGAAGGAGGCCATTCGGCCCATCATGTCTGTGCCGGTCGAAGGAGATATTCAGCCTAATCCCACTTTCCTGTTCTTGTTCCATAGCTTTGTAGTATACGGCACTTCAAGTGCATATCCAAGTACTTTTTAAATGTGATGATCATTTCTGCCGCTACCACCCTTTCAGGCAATGAGTTCCAGACACCCGCCATCCTCTGGGTGAAAAAAGATCTCCTGAAATCCACTCTAAATCCTTCTACCAATTACTTTAAATCTATGCCCCCTAGTTATTGACCTCTCTGCTAAGGGAAATAGGTCCTTCCTATCCACTCTATCTAGGCCCCTTATAATTTTATACACCTCAATTAAGTCTCCCCTCAGCCTCCTCTGTTCCAAAGAAAACAACCCCAGCCTGTCCAATCTTTCCTCATAGCTAAAATTCTCCAGTCCTGGCAACATCCTCGTAAATCTCCTCTGTACCCTCTCTAGTGCAATCACATCTTTCCTGTAATGTAGTGACCAGAACTGTACACAGTACTCTAGCTGCGGCCTAACTAGTGTTTTATACACTTCTAGCATAACCTCCTTGCTCTTATATTCTATGCCCCGGCTAATAAAGGAAAGTATCCCGTATGCCTTCTTAACCACCTTATCTACCTGTCCAGCTACCTTCAGGGATCTGTGGACATGCACTCGAAGGTGCCTCTGTTCCTCTACATTTCTCAATCTTACCATTTATTGTGTATTCCCTTGCCTTGTTAGCCCTCCCCAAATGCATTAGCTCACACAGAAAGAGAAATAAAGAGAAAGAAAGAAAGATTGGATTAAGAGAGAAAAAAAGAGAAAGGAATAGTAAAAAAAGTTTTTTTTTTTTAAATTACATTTTTAAAATCTTCAACCATTAAAATCTGAAGTAATGAGACTCCACACTTGTAATAGTTAATTTTCAGTGCCAGAGAGATTGATTGGCAGTAATTAACACTTATCACATCGTTAAAAGGGTACTCAGTCTTGAAATGACTAAGACTTGAAATAGACAAGACTTACCTTTCTGTGGCGAGTTTAGTTCATATCTACCGCGCAAATACAACAACCTCAATGCATTTCAATGGTGAGTCAGACAGCAAGATGGCATTTTCGCAAAGCTAACGGCAGAGCGGCACAACTCGGACAGCAACTGTTGGATATCCGTGTTTAACTGCGCATCTGCCCCTCGCCTGAAGGTGCTGTACCATTTGCGCGTAACCTTCGCTGCTCTAAGGAGAATAACCCCAGTTTCTCTAGTCTCTCCACGTAACTGAAGTCTTTCATCCCTGGTACCATTCTAGTAAATCTCCTCTGCACCCTCTCTATGGCCTTGACATCCTTCCTAAAATGTGGCGCCCAGAATTGGCCACAATACTCCAGCTGGGGTCTAATCAGTGTTTTTTTTAAAGCTGTAGCATAACTTCCTTGCTTTTGTACTCTATGCCTCTATTTATAAAATTGAGAGGTCGCACAACACCAGGTTATAGTCCAACAGTTTTATTTGAAATCACAAGCTTTCGGAGCTATCGATCGCCCCTTCCTCAGGCGAAGTAGCTACTTCACCTGAGGAAGGAGCAGCCGCTCCGAAAGCTTGTGATTTCAAATAAAACTGTTGGACTATAACCTGGTGTTGTGCGACCTCTCAATTTTGTCCACCCCAGTCCAACACCGGCATCTCCGCATCATGACCTCTATTTATAAAGCCAGGGATCCCGTATGCCTTTTTAACAACCTTCTCAACTTGTCCTGCCACCTTCAAAGATTTGTGTACGTACACCCCCAGGTCTCTCTGTTCCTGCACCCCCTTTAAAATCATACCATTTCGTTTATATTGCCTCTCCTCATTTTTCCTACCAAAGTGAATCACTTCACACTTCTCTGCGTTAAAGTTAATCTGCCATGTGTCTGCCCATTTCACCAATCTGTCTATGTCTTCCTGAAATCTGTTACTATCCTCCTCACTGCTTCTGAGTTTCGTGTCATCTGCAAACTATGAAATTAGCCCTGTATATCCAAGTCCAGGTCATTAATATATCATAAAGAGCAGTGGTCCCAACACCAACCCCTGGGGGACATCACTGCATACTTCCCTCCAGTCTGAAAAACAACCAATCACCACTACTCTCTGCTTCCTTATCCATGCAGCTACTGCCCCTTTAGTCCCATGGGCATCAATATTGCTAACAAGTCTTCTATGTGGTACTTATTTCAAACACCTTTTGAAAGTCCATATACACAACATCATCCACAGTACCCTCATCAACCCTCTCTCTTACTTCATATGGAGGTATTATACACTAAAGTTGATGACTTTGGCCACATTGGTACACACTACAATATGTACATCACATTGCTTCAGCGCATGTGCATTACACATATAGTATAGGCTGTATTTTCTGCCCATTGTGTGGAAGAGTCTACAGCATGTTGCACCTAGACTTCCAGGAGGTGCCGTCTGTTGAATGGGACGTTAAACTGCGGCCCCAGCTACCCTCTTTGGTGGATGTAAAAGATCTCATGACACTATTTAAAGAGAACAGACAGTTCTCCCGTGGTTTGGTCAATGTTTATCCCTCGATCAACTTCACTAAAACAGCATATCTGGTTATTGCTCTTTGTGGGACCCTGCTGTGCACAAATTAGTTGCCACATTTCCCTACATTACAATAGTGTCTACATTTCAAAAATGCTTAATTGCCTGTAAAATGCTTTGGGACTTACTGACGTCATGAAAGGCAAGTTCTTTCTGTTCTTTCCTTTCTCTATTCACAGTCCTCTCATTCTTATCCCTTCATCTCAAACTCCCTACTCATCCTCATAATCACAATGCTCTCATACTTCTGGTATCCCTTCATCTCAGACTCCCAATTCATTCCCATACTCACTGTGCTCTCAGACTCACAATTCATTCCCATACTCACTGTGCTCTCAGACTCCCAACTCATTCCCATACTCACTGTGCTCTCAGACTCCCAACTCATTCCCATACTCACTGTGCTCTCAGACTCACAATTCATTCCCATACTCACTGTGCTCTCAGACTCACAATTCATTCCCATACTCACTGTGCTCTCTAACTCCCAACTCATTCCCATACTCACTGTGCTCTCAGACTCCCAACTCATTCCCATACTCACTGTGCTCTCAGACTCCCAATTCATTCCCATACTCACTGTGCTCTCAGACTCCCAATTCATTCCCATACTCACTGTGCTCTCAGACTCCCAACTCATTCCCATACTCACTGTGCTCTCAGACTCACAATTCATTCCCATACTCACTTTGCTCTCAGACTCCCAACTCATTCCCATACTCACTATGCTCTCAGACTCCCAATTCATTCCCATACTCACTGTGCTCTCAGACTCACAATTCATTCCCATACTCACTGTGCTCTCAGACTCACAATTCATTCCCATACTCACTGTGCTCTCAGACTCACAATTCATTCCCATACTCACTGTGCTCTCAGACTCACAATTCATTCCCATACTCACTGTGCTCTCAGACTCACAATTCATTCCCATACTCACTGTGCTCTCAGACTCACAATTCATTCCCATACTCACTGTGCTCTCAAACTCATAATTCACTTTCATACTCACTGTGCTCTCAGACTCCCAACTCATTTCCATACTCACTGTGCTCTCAAACTCCCAATTCATTCCCATACTCACTGTGCTCTCAAACTCACAATTCATTCCCATACTCACTGTGTTCTCAGACTCCCAACTCATTCCCATACTCACTGTGCTCTCAGACTCCCAACTCATTCCCATACTCAGTAGCTTAGAGGTTCCTGGGTTCCCGGGGTGGCAACGTAAGTGCAGCAGACGTATTCCCGCCAAAATCAGAGGAGGTTTGCAGTGTCGGAAATAGTTTAATTACCTCATCAAGTCAGCAAAGGTAAGAGTGTTTTCAGATGAATAACAGGGCAGATAACTGAATCACAGAGAAGCAAATAGCACAATAATCATGTAATGCCCTTTGGGGTATCACATGGCACCATTTTCCTTGACCCAGAATCAACGTCACTTGGCAATTATCTCACATCCTGTAATGCATGCTAGCACATTGCAGCATGGCATTCTAGGCCCATCCCTCCCATCCATTCCATGAATCCTGACTGCACGATCTGGTGACTCCAGCAGCCAATTAGCACAATGCATTCCTCCTGCAGAGGGCAGCACACAACGCCAGGGAATGCCAGGCCATAGGAGGATGATGTGGCAACATCCGATATTTAACAGAAGAAGAAGATGAAGCAATTGGCTTGAACTCTGGCCTGGCAGTTGGGGATGGAGATGTGGCAGCCTCTGTGCCTTCAGCAGGTTTGTGAGACATACATCTTTTCTTATTTAATGTTTCTATGTTCTTCATTCGCTCACCAGCTACTGCAATCCTCATAAGAGATCCACAAGGCAGCTGATTACAATAGAATGATGCTACAGCAGACAAACATTAACAATAGGTTGTGTTTTCTTCCAGAGGCTGCAGCCAGGATAGAGCGGAGATCATTACTGAAGAGCAAGACCTTGAGGTCCCCTTTATCTCTGGCAACACTGGCATGCAATGGTGAGAGGAAGCAGATGTTTGAGACTTCCAAATACTAGTATGCTATTCATCTGTGAATGTGTGCCAAATGAGTCTGTCTCTCAGCTGTCTAGCATCACTTGCCATTGCACCTGCTTCCTGTTCTTCGAGACTGGGTTTTTATCATCAGTAGTGTCATCATCAGGCTCTCTGGCATCCTCTGGGGCATGTACAATCAGTCCTTTCCTGATTGGAAAGTTGTGAAGCATACAGCATGCTATGAAAATTCATGAGACGGTACTGCACGCATTGCTGCAAGGCAACCCCAGACCTATCCAGACACCAGAAGCTTCCTTTGAGCATCCCAATGGCTTGTTCAATTCTTATCCTTCTCTTCATGTGTGCTTCATGGTAACACTCCTCTGTGGCACAGGTGGTCCTACAAAGAGGTGTCATGAACCATGGAAGTTCTTGCCCTTTTCTTCCTACTGTTGGAAAAAGAGGTAAGAAACTGCACTGACAAAGTATAAAAGCATCATGACAGTTCCAAGCATGTTGCAAATTCACATGCAAGAAGCTGTATTGTCATCGCAAATGGGTACAGAAGTCTTTGCAGTTCATATAAGGATCACATTTGGGACACACAGTTCCACATGAATGCAGTCAACGGCTAGCAATTCTAAAAATTTTGATGGCCCTCTCTGTCTGGGAACACTGTCGAATTATATAAATTGAGATGTCCTGGCAAAGATATCCTTGGTGACTTGCCTCATAGTGGAGTGCGCAGCAAATTGGCTGATCTGGCCAAAGTCCACTGCGGCTCCTTGGAATGAGCCTGTGCCATAAAAGTTCAGAGCTGTGATCACTTTCTCTGCCACAGTGGGAGCTGTGCATTCTGTGGATCTTGGTTGCAGATGGATGTGGCAATGAACGGAGCTCCTCCAAAGCTTCAAGACTAAAGCACAGCCACCTGAGACAGAGCTCCTGTGAAGGTCTTGGAAAGTGCACCTGGATCTACATTTCCTGCTGGATGGATAATGCCGGGATGGTCTTTTTCTTGTTTGGTGCTACCTAATTAATATGGCTTCCCTTACAGCCACCTGCTGCTCCTCTTCCTCCAGCGTATATGTCATGTAAAGTAGGGTTCCCATTGGGAGGTCCATGGTGCAGTTCTCAGATATTGGCTCAGTAATTGTGTTGAAGTAGAATGCTAAGGGTAATGCAGAATGTAGAAGTCATCCTGAGTAGAACAGTGAATTCCCAATACCTATAGTGAGTCCCAAGATATGGATAAAAGTCTTCACAAGCAATCTCAGTTGAGCAATATCCATTTAACCAAGTACTTCTGTCTTGACACATAGCTCCTGGCAGACTGCACCTTTTAAATAGTACCACGCATTCTCTAGGGCAGATGGGAAGGTAGAAGTAACAGAATTCTGTTAGTTACCATTGGGAGGGTGAATGCTTCTTCTACAGACCCTGAAACTCAACAGAATGTTTGCTGGGCTGCTTCTGCAGCAGAAGCCCAGCCGACATCATCTCCATCAGAAATTCCTGGCCTCGCAAAGGCTTGATTGATGGCTTATGCCCTCGCTCATTCCAGGAAGTTTGGGGCCAGAGATCTCAGCACTACCAACGCATTCTCATGTTCAGTGTTTTTAGCACTCTAAACTTATTCACAAACTTATGCTACTCTCAGTACTCCTAACTCATTCTCGTACCCATGGTGTTCTCAGTACTTCCAACTCATTCTCATGCTCACATTGTTCTCAGTACTCCCCAACTCGTTATCATACTCACAGTGCTCTCAGCACTCCCTATTCATTCTCATACGCACTCTAGCTAATCCACATTGTCTGTTGTTCATGCCTTCTGAATTCTCCAATCATGCTGCAGCTTTACAAGATCCTCATATGTTTCCTTTGTCCTCTACATAACGAAGCACAACGATTATACATTATAAGTGTGCTGATATGGAAGGATATTGGGAAACTTTACATAGAAATCTTTTAAAATAAATCTTTCTTCGATGCAGAAAAAATATTAAGGAAAAAGTTGGCACCTTGAGTTGATTGCAGCTTTTTTCATTATGGCAAGGAAGGTGATGGCAGGCATCACTGGAGTGTTCTGACCTCAATTCCAGTGACATTAAAGCCAGTCGTGCTAAAGGTGAGGTATCTGCAGTTAATGGCATAGCTCATTAATATTAAACTGAAAGTTGCTAGGTTAACTTGCACATAGATGATGTAGACACCCTGCACTGCAGGTCATTAACAGCAATTGTACACTTCAAATTCATACAGTATAGTTACTTTTATTTCTTCTTTTATCTCCTTCCAAGATACTCATATACATTTAATGGGCTATAATTCTATTACCTGTTCATCAGTGGTACATGAATGGTTCTTTTCTTGTTTCCAACATACCAAGGGACCAACCAAGAATTCCGTTTTCCTCGTACTTAAGCAATGACGGTGCACTCCGAGTGCAATTTGTGTCACACACTGGGAACACAGGGGTCGGAGGGTGGAATTTCCTGGGCAGAAGCACAAATGTGCACACATAGCTTTTTAAAGCAACTCCTATGCTTAAATGTTGGCAGAAAATGGTGACATTTCTCTTTTGTGTACTATGCTGCGATGAGCCAGTGGTCGTCCAAGGGGGCAAAGAGGACAACCCCCATTTCTGAGAGCACCCTGGAAGTCATGCTGAGGGAAGTGATGGCAAAGTGATGGCATTTTTGGATGTGATGGCCACCCTCCTCAACAAGATGCAGTCAGGGCTACATGGGAAAGGGTGACTGAACAGATGAGTACAGTTCCTGCAGTCAAGAGCTCATCCTCCTAGATTAGGATAAAAATACAACACCTTGAAGATGTTTGCCACACCAAGTGAATGCTGTCCTTATCTCTTAACAGTTGGAGGGAACTGGCAGGCGTGATCCTGGTGTAGGTGCCGGCATGGCAAACTGTGCAAATTTGGTTCCAAGGAGTTTTACCATCAACAGAGAGCATATATCTTTTAAGGTCCCTATTTGTGCAGGTCAGGTCCCAATACTGCTCTGCTCTTCAAATAGTGCCATGGGATCGTTTATGTCACCCGAGAGGACAGACAAGGGGCCTGGGTTTAGCACTTCCTCACAAGACAGCACCTCCAACAGTGCAGCACTCCATCAGTACTGCACTGAAGTGGCAGCATAGATTATGTGATCAAGTTCTGGAGTGGGGCTTGAACCCACAACCTTCTGACTCAGAGGCAAGCGTGCTACCCACTGACAGTTTGAGGCAAGGCTGCCACTGAAAGTTGGATGCATTTAAGATAGGGGATTGAATAAGAATGTAGAACTGCTCAAAATGTAAGGGCCGATCGCGCTAAGTGCTACGCTCATTGTTTATGAGAAAGGCCGAATATACGCAATCATCCGAGGTCAGGCCATTTAAAAATTTCCAATGAATTAGCGGGCCAGATCCAGCCAAATGCTGAGAACTTGCTGATTGCAGGTGAGTGACTTTGTGAGCAGCAGTAGCCTTTAAAGGGCTGCTGCTCCCATTTAAAGGGAAGCTACTTGTCATTTGGCCAGGCACAAAAGTTATTTCTGGGACCCTTCTAAATTAACTGAGTGGCTCGGAGGAAAATGGAGGGAGCAGTTCTGCCTCATTTTCTGATGCAGCACTCAAAATACTCCTGAAACAAGCCTCTGAATAAGAAGTTGTCCTCACAGAACAACAGTCTGCACTGTGCAGGAGGAAGATCAACGGTGTTGCCAACAACCTCAGGAACTGGCAGTAGATGAGGAAACTGTTTGGCAGCCTCAGAAAGAACGGCGAGTTAAAACTCCCTAGGCATTGACTGCACAAAGTATGCGGGGAAAGCAGGCATGCCACAAAGAGTTCGCTCTCAACCTGCTGTAATTTGACTGAGTCCGTATGGAAAGAACTCAGACAACTTTTCAGCGTGCATGCCCATACTGCTGCAGGGCAAACTCTGTAGCTGGCACGGAAATCTGCAATTATTGCTGCACTTAATTCTTCAAAGTTGTGGCCACAAAACAAATTTCCAAGGAAACTCAAGTTAACAGTGCACGTTCATTGACTTACACACAAATTAGGATGCAGAGTAGGTGCCCATGTCTGCGCTCTTCAAACTTCCCAACATCGATACACTATTTGAAAGAAAAATACTAAGAGCTGGAAATACACAGCAGGTCAAACCACACCTGTGGAGAGAACAGTGAACATTGCAGGCTCGTACCCTTCATCGAAAGTGAAAAATAAGAGATGAAAAAGATGATTAATGGAATGAGAAAGAGAGAGGGCAGGAGGGAGAATAATATAAAATACAGAAAAACAAACACAGAGAGGAAGTATCAGTGGAATGATTGTCGGTTCATGTAACAATTTATCTCAATCAAGTAATAGACAGAAACAATAAAAAAAATAAAAGACCATCGCTGTGCAGGCATCAAATGTCCATGTGCACAAATAGAGTCAGATAGCGTCATAATGGCACAGAAGGAGGCCATTCGGCCCATCAAGTCCGTGCCGGCTCTCTGTAGAACAATCCAGTCAGTCCCATTGCCCCTGAGCTGAGTTTGTCGGGTAATGCAAGCCCTATTTACTTATGTCATTTTCTAGCAGTGAGCTTCGAATGATACACCAGGAGCCCCACGACCAGAATATCAGGCAGTAGCAGCCAGCGATGGGCAGCTGGTTCCCCTTTGCATAGCTGGATGGTTTTTCCAGCATCGATGTGCAGAAAGGCATTGCGGCAGGTCAGGCACGGGGCAGTGGACAACGGGGACAGGGGTGGCAAAGGATTTTTTTTCTTATTTATAATGGTGGCCTTCCATTGAATGCCCATTCCAAATGGGCACTGTGCAGCTGGAGTGCTGCTTAGGTGTGCCAGCCACGTTACGAGGCGGCCACCTGCTTTACATGAAAGTTTGGAAGCCTGATGAGCCTTGTGCACAGAGTGCCCAGTCCCATTTGCACTCACCACCAGCAATGGGGTGCACTGGGCGCCATAGGTGCACTGTAGGCTTCAGGCCTCTGAACCAGATTATGTATGCAGTGAATTGTTTGCGCACCTATTCTACACAGTGCCTGCCATTATGTGGCAGTCTTTCCTTCATAGAAACATAGAAACATAGAAGATAGGAGCAGGAGTAGGCCATTTGGCCCCTCGAGCCTGCTCCGCCATTCGATGAGATCATGGCTGATCATCTAAACTCAGTACCCTGTACCTGCCTTCTCCCCATATCCCTTGATACCTTTAGCTTTAAGAAATATATCTAACTCATCCTTGAATATATTTAATAACCTCGCCTCAACTACCTTCTGTGGTAGAGAATTCCACAGGTTCACCACTCTCTGGGTGAAGAAATTCCTCCTCATTTCTGTCCTAAATGGTTTACCCGTTATCCGTAGATTATGACCCCTGGTTCTGGACTCTCCGACCATCGGGAACATTCTTCCTGCATCTAGTTTGTCCAGACCTGTCAGAATTTTATATGTTTCGATGTGATCCCCTCTCAATCTTCTATACTCCAGTGAGTATAAGCCCAATCGACCCAATCTCTCCTCATATGTCATTCCTGCCATCCCAGGTATCAGCCTTGTGAATCTTCGCTGAACTCCTTCCATGGCAAGAACATCCTTCCTCAGATAAGGCGACCAAAACTGCACACAGTACTCAAGGTGTGGTCTCACCAAGGCCCTGTACAACTGCAGCAGGACATCCCTGTTCCTATACTCAAACCCTTTCGCTATGAAGGCCAACATACCATTTGCCTTCTTCACCGCCTGCTGCACCTGCATGCTTACTTTCAGCGACTGGTGCACAAGGACACCCAGGTCTCGTTGCACTTCCCCTTCTCCCAATCTATTGCCATTCAGATAATAGTCTGCCTTTCTGTTTTTGACACCAAAGTGGATAACCTCGCACTTATCCACGTTATATTGCATCTGCCACGCTTCTGCCCACTCACCCAACCTGTCCAGATCATCCTGGAGTTTCTCGCTATCCTCCTTGCTGCACACACTCCCACCCAGCTTTGTGTCATCTGCAAACTTGGAGATATTACATTTAATTCCCTTATCTAGATCATTAATGTATATTGTGAATAGCTGGGGTCCAAGGACCGATCCCTGCGGTACCCCACTAGTCACTGCTTGCCACTCGGAAAAAGACCCATTAATTCCTACTCTCTGCTTTCTGTCCACCAACCAGTTCTCTATCCAAGTCAATACCTTGCCCCCAATCCCATGTGCCTTAACTTTACCCGCTAATCTCTTATGCGGGACCTTATCGAAAGCCTTTTGAAAGTCCAAATACACCACATCTACTGGTTCTCCCTTATCTATTTTCCCAGTTACATCCTCAAAAAATTCCAGTAGATTAGTCAAGCACGATTTACCTTTTGTAAATCCATGTTGACTTTGTCCGATCCTGTCACTGTTTTTCAAATGCTCAGCTATTACATCCTTTATAATGGACTCTAGCATTTTCCCCACTACCGATGTCAGGCTTACCGGTCTGTAATTCCCCGCTTTCTCTCTACCACCCTTTTTGAATAGTGGGGTAACATTAGCTACCCTCCAATCCATGGGTACAGTTCCAGATTCCATCGAATGTTGGAAGATGATCAGCAATGCATCTACTATTTCTAGGGCCACTTCCTTAAGTACCCTAGGATGTAGATTATCAGGCCCTGGGGATTTATCGGCCTTCAATACCGTCAATTTCCCCAACACCATTTCCCTGCAAATACTGATTTCTTTCAGTTCCTCCCTTTCATCAGACCGTATGTTCTCCAACATCTCTGGGAGGTTATTTGTGTCCTCCTTTGTGAAGACAGAACCAAAATATGCATTTAATTGGGCTGCCATTTCTTTGTTCCCCATTATAACTTCCCCCGCTTCTGACTGCAAGGGACCTACACTTGATTTCACTAATCTTTTTCTCTTCACATATCTATAAAAGCTCTTACAGTCAGTTTTTATGTTCCCAGCAAGCTTACTTTCATATTCTATTTTCCCCTTCTTAATTAATCCCTTTGTCCTCCTTTGTTGAATCCTAAACTGCTCCCAATCCTCAGGGCTACCGCTTTTTCATGCCAATTTATATGCCCTCTCCTTGGATCTTATGCTATCCCTAATTTCCCTTGTTAGCCACGGTTGAGTCACCCTTTTTGTTTTATTCTTATGCCACACTGGGATGTACAAATTCTGTAGTTCATCCATGCAGTCTTTGAATGTTTGCCATTGCCTATCCACCGTCAACCCCTTGAGTGACATTCCCCAATCAATCCTACCCAATTCGCGCCTCATACCATCATAGTTTCCTTTATTTAAATTCAGGACCCTAGTCTCTGATTCAACTACTTCACTCTCCATCCTAATGAAGAATTCTATCATATTATGATCACTCTGACCCAAGGGGCCTCATACAACAAGATTGCTAATTAATCCTTTCTCGTTGCATAATACCCAGTCTAAGATGGCCTGATCTCTGGTTGGTTCCTCGACATATTGTTCCAGAAAACCATCTCGTAAACATTCTAGGAATTCCTCCTCCACAGTATTTTTACTAATTTGGTTAGCCCAATCTATATGTAAATTAAAGTCACCCATGATGACTGCTGTGCCCTTACTGCATGCTTCTCTAATTTCCCTTTTAATGCCATCCCCAATCTCCGTATTACTGTTTGGAGGTCTATATACCACTCCCACTAACGTTTTCTGCCCCTTGTTATTTCCCAGTTCTACCCATACAGATTCCGCATCATCAGAGCTAATATCCTTCCTTTCAATTGTGTTAATCCCCTCTTTAACCAGCAATGCTACCCACCTCCCTTTCTTTTTTGCCTATCTTTCCTAAATATTGAATAACCTTGGATGTTGGGTTCCCAGCCTTGGCCACCCTGGAGCCATGTTTCTGTAATCCCAATCAAATCGTATTCATTTACCTCTAATTGCACAGCTAATTCATCTACCTTGTTCCGAATGCTCCTTGCATTAAGACACAAAGGGGTAGAAATTAGGTCGCGCCCCATTTGGGGCGCAAATATCGTCCGGACGCAAATATTAGCGCCTGGCGCTAATTATCGGCACTGACGGGAAACTTCACTTTTACCGCCCCGGGAGGTGAGTGGAGCGCTAAAGCAGGCGCTGCACACCTCTCTTAAGGCGCAAAGGCCGAGCAGTGAGGCGCTAACTCGGAGCGCTGGCGAAGCTCATGTAATGTCAGTCAGCAATGGAACACACACACAATGGCACGGGCCAGTTCTTAAAGGGGATGGTTAATCTTGCTTTCCATCCACATCCTGTTCATTGCAGCCTTGAATCTCGGCCTGGAGAGACTTGCACATCAAATGTGCTGGAAAGAACAATGGAGAGCACCAGGCAAAGAGCTCAGAGTGCAGCTCCCACGGTCTCTGCTAAATCGATACAAGGAATGGCAAATCAAAATGAACCTGCAAAGTGCTGCTCAGTACCCAAAACTCCTTCACACAACGTTGAATCTCTCCAGAAGTCTCTCCCTCTCTCTCTCAGAATGCGTAGTTCAAAAATGCCACCAACAATAAAAGACAGGAAGAGGCCCCCTTTAAATAGCGCCCCCCCCCCCCCCAGCCCCACAGCAATTGATAGCGTTCCAGTCTTCTGGTCGTTGGAAGCGCCAGGCGGTAAGGCAGGGGGCGCCACTCAATTTCCGCTACGGGGCGCCCCAAGGGCGTTGCACCATGGAATGACGTCACAATCTGCGCGCGCAGGTGGTCGCAGCGGTAAGTTTTAGCGCCGCCGCACAATCTCAAGTTAAGTTCTCGAGCGGCGCAAACATCGCTGCGCCCGGGCGTTAGCGGCTTTGCGCCCCATTAGCGCCCTCTTAAGGCGCTAACGGGAGGCGCAACCAAGTGAATTTTTACCCCAAAGCCTTCAGGCTTGTTTTTTTAACGCTCTCAGACCTATATGAATTATTATTTACTGTGACCATGTTTGATTTAAACCATTGAGTTCTTTGCCTTCTACTTTTGTTTTTCTCCTTCCTGTCTTTAGCTTTTATCCTTATTTCCCTTTCCTCTGTCTCCCTGCTCAGGTTCCCAACCCCCTGCCACTTTAGTTTAAACCCTCCCCAACAGCACTAGCAAACACTCCCCCTAGGACATCGGTCCCGGCCCTGCCCAGGTGCAGACCGTCCCATTTGTACTGGTCATACCTCCCCCAGAACCGGTTCCAATGTCCAAGGAATTTGAATCCCTCCCCCTTGCACCATTCTTCTAGCCACTTATTCATTTGAAATATCCTTCTATTTCTACTCTGACTAGCACGTGGCACTGGTAGCAATCCTGAGATTACTACCTTTGAGGTCCTCTTTTTTAATTTACCTCCTAACTCCCTATATTCTGCTTTTAGGACCTCATCCCGTTTTTTACCTATATCGTTGATGCCTATGTGCACCACGACAACTGGCTGTTCACCCTCCCCCTCCAAAGTGTTCTGTAGCCGCTCCGAGACGTCCTTGACCCTTGCACCAGGGAGGCAACACACCATCCTGGAGTCTCGATTGCGGCCGCAGAAACGCCTATCTATTCCCCTTACAATTGAATCCCCTATCACTATAGCTCTTCCACACTTTTTCCTCCCAGCCTGTGCAGCAGAGCCACCCATGGTGCCAGGAAGTTGGCTGCTGCCGCCTTCCCCTGATAAGTCATCCCCCCCAACAGCATCCAAAGTGGTATATCTGTTTGAGAGGGGGATGGCCACAGGGGACCCCTGCACTACCTGCCTGCACCTCTTACTCTGCCTGGTGGTCACCCATTCACTTCCTGCCTGTACACCCTTTACCTGCGGTGTGACCAACTCGCTAAACGTGTTATTCACGACGTTCTCAGCGTCGCGAATGCTCCAATATGCATCCATCCGCAGCTCCAGCGCCACAATGCAGTCCGTCAGTAGCTGCAGCTGATACATTTCCCACACACATGGTCGTCAGGGACACAGGAAGTGTCCCTGATTTCCCACATATTGCAGGAGGAGCATATCACGGCGCCGAGCTCTGCTGCCATGACTTACCCTTTAATTAATTAATTAAAATTAAACTAATTCAATCCCACCAATTTCACTTCAATTAAATGATATACTTAAGGGCCCTTGCTTAACAGGAGTCCCCGCTACACAAAGAGAACGTAGAAGCCACAAAATTTAAGTTTAGAAAAATTGAGAAAGAAAACACTCACCAACCAATCACTTACCTGCTTTTTGGTGACGTCACACTACGAATATTTTTTCCTTCCCTCGCCCGGAACCTGGATTTGTAAGCCGCCTCGGGGCTCACCTTAAGTACCACCGCTCGCCGCCTCTGTTCCCTCGCAGGTCCGCCGCCTCTGCTGCCTCGCCGCTCTAGGCCTCGCTGCCGCCTCGGGGCTCACCTTAAGTACCGCCGCTCGCCACCTCTGTTCCCTCGCAGGTCCGCCGCTTCTGCTGCCTCGCCGCTCTAGGCCTCGCTGCCGCCTCGGGGCTCACCTTAAGTACCGCCGCTCGCCGCCTCTGTTCCCTCGCAGGTCCGCCGCCTCTGCCGCCTCGCCGCTCTAACATGAGCAGCTTAGATTAAGGTAAGTGATTAGGCTGATGGAAATTCCTTCCTGTAGTGCATTCCGTCTCCCATCATGGCCTAATTTTCACACGCCTGCTATTTTCACTTTGGCGACCTTACCTGCTGCATCCGTGCTAACATTTCTCCATGTCCGCGCAGCATTATTTCGTATATCTTTAACAAGTACAACTTTCCTTCATATCCGTCTATGTCATGTGTTGCCATGGTACAGTAATACAGTCTTACATCTGTACTCTACTTTGAGTCGCTCGGCTTCTTCCAGGCCTGCTGACAGATATTCGGAGCTGTTGACACGGATTTTACATAGGCAGTGGCGTATTGCCTTGCTTGTTGCCGCCATCATATTTGGGGCAAACCTCCCAATGGGGAATTATAGCCAAAGGAAATCATTGTGTGACATCGGACCATTATGGTCAAGACACAGGGGTTATTTTAAAGTAGTTCTAATCTTAGTTGTGCCAATCAAATTCGTTTGTTTTATTTCATCTTTTCTTTGGATCTGCCTCCGGGCCTCTGAAACTGCCACCAGCAGTGGCATAAGCACAGTTGGGGTAATTCCACCTCCAATTTTCTTTTTCTCCTTGTCAGGAGTATTTCCTCGCACTCTGTCATTCTATGAAGTGAACATTGCAGCATTGAACTACTTCAGTCCTGATGAAGGACCCAAAGCATTAACATGTCTTTTATCTCTTTACAGATGGATTCAAAATTAGTTTCTGCTTTATTACCTTAGACAGCCGTTGCCAGTTGTGCCAATAATAACTAATTATTTCTGGCGATGTCTTCCTTGTACAATTTGTTTCTGCAGCCATATAGAATAAAAAAAACTTTTAGTTTTACCGAATAGCTGATTTTTAATTTTATCTTAGCCTTTTATTGCCAGCACTATTTAATTTATTTCAGTGTGGGTATAATATATTAGGTTTTTGCCTTTTTAAAAACTAATAGTCATTCAGAGATTCAATGTAATGTGCAGCTGATTGTGAAGCTGGTGCCAGTTTTCATATTTTTGCCATTTAGTGGTATTTTGAATTTGTTATTAGCAGTTAGAGTTACTAGTGGGGCTGTGTATGGAAAATGCAGTTTATTGGTTGTTTACTTTACTTTCATTAACCTTAGTTATTGATCATCGCTATTCAAGCAGTCAATATGATATAATCATATGCTGGATAACAATGCAGATAAATATCACACATAACTGAAAATAAACTTATGCTCCTCAACATAATTAAATAGTGTGTTTCATGTTTGCTTTCTTTGAGTTGGTCTTTAACTTTCTTCATTCTGTGTACTGGTAATGTTACCGGACTAGTAATCCAGAGGCCTGGACTAATAATCTGGAGACATGAGTTCATAATCCCACCATGGCAGCAGTGGAATTTAAATTCAGTTAATTAAATAAATCTGGAATAAAAAGCTAGTGACCATGAACCTACCGGATTGTCGTTAAAAACCCCTCTGTTTCACTAATGTCCTTTAGGGAATGTCCTTTAGGGAAGGAAATCTGCCGTCCTTACCTGGTCTGGCCTATATGTGACTCCAGACCCACAGCAATGTGGTTGACTCTTAACTGCCCTCTGAAATGGCTCAGTTGTTACCACATGGACTGCAGCGGTTCAAGAAGGCAGTTCACCACCACCTTCTCAAGGGCAATTAGGGACGGGCAATAAATGCTAGACTTGCCAGTGACACCCACATCCCATCAACGAATTAAAAAAAACATATTTTTCTAGCTATTATTGTTCACTCTCTTTTCCAAATCCTGCACACCTATCACTATTGTGCCTTATTACTGTAGTTTCTGGACAAATATATGTATGGAAGTACAATATTTTTAGACAGAAAGGAAAGATATATAAGATAGCAGAAGTGGAGTAAAGATGAGTGATCTTCATTTTATTCATACTGAAGAGAATTATATTAGTGATGGGTAAGTCTTACTGATGAAGGCTCAGCAATAATAAATCAGACAGAGATAGAAATAGACAGATATATGTCAGAGAGAGGACATTCTCATACAACATGCAAATCATGCACAGATTCCTGGAATCTTCAAAAACAGGAATGAATATTTGTGGGCCCAAAGCCAAGACCACTTTTCATGGGAAAATGGATGAAACATAGTGTTGTGTGCTATCCCCACAACACCAATAAAAACCCTGCAATGCCATGTAATAAAAATGGAATTCGACTTATTCATTCACCATAAACCTTTAGCCTTAACTACAAATGGGCAGGAGTGCAGAATCTGATGCCAAAAAACAGTAGCAAAAATTCTAGAATGTCATGTAAGAAAAAGGGAACTTGTGCTTATTCAGTCGCCCAGTCCCCAGAACTGATTTGAAATGGATCTGGTAATTCAACTCCACTATTTAATTTGAAATAACTACGTACTTGGTTTCTGTTTCCTGGAATTTATTCTTTTTAGTTCCAGCAAAAGAAAGACAAATCACCGGAGCATGGTTTTAATTTTTGTATGTAGATTTTAAGGTTATTCTTAGGGTTTCTTTTTAACAGTTTAAACAAGACATTTTGCATTTATAATATGAAATAGTTGACATATTTCTGGTATAAATCACAGGTTTCACGGTTACTGGAGAATCAATAACTGCACAGATAAAAGTACCTGATTCTCTACTCAAAATTGTCTTCAATATAAACAGATAAAGTAACATGAGAATGAATAGGGTCATAACTAGCTGCGGTATAATAATCACAAGGTATACCTAACCAATGAATAACCAGAGTGCAAAAGTCATATCTATTTTATATTCTTTGTCCAAAAACTAGGAGGGAGAGAGAGAGGGTTAGTTAGTTGCATGTTTACCCCCAACTGTTACAGTGAGCTGAGTGATTTTTAGCACACAGAATGGTGCTCAATTTGAAATGGAGTAAATTGGCAGAGTTTAATTTGGTGGTATTTTGAAGACTATAAAAGTGTCAAAATGAATCCCTCATTAATTTCCAGCTAGGGTGTATAGTTTTTCACCATCATTAACTAACACAAGCATAGATGAAACAGATACCACCATGGATTCGAACACATCTTTTGTCAATTTGTAGCTGAAGAAGCAGTAAGTTGTCTAACCTTAAATAGGCTATTTTTTTTTTCCTTAACACTTTTTTATTTTAATGAGATTACACTTTGTCACAGTCTTGAATTCTGATGGTTAGACAGCTGTATTAAATTGCAAGAAAACCAGCTTGGAATGCTTCACCACAGTAAAGCTACTGCTTTTACCTCTTCAACCTTTTTGTAAATTCTCTAAATTATTGATGCAAGTGTCAGCTACTGTCAAAATACGCGTAACAATGTGAGCGGTAGACAACTGTCAATTCTACCACTGAGTCTTGTGTATCGCTCACTTAAAAAAATAATTTGACGATTAGAGGTTGCAACAACAAAAAGTAAGATGAACTCAGTATTGCAAAAGGCATCTCGCAACTCTTCATGATAGGAAATGTACAGCCTTTTCATGAGGAAGTAATTATATCTATGCTTGTTGCAGGGATGCTGTAATTGAATTAACCTTTTCATCAATAAATGAAATATGCTTAAAAGTGTCAGAATAAGGATATTTTAATTACTAGTCAGTTCAACTGGTCTATTTTGTGCAATGATATAATCACTAAATGAAGACAGATTGATGTTCTCTGCTCAGAAGCAGGTGAAAACTGTGATCTGATGGTATCTTTTATGCATTCACTTTTCATTGTGTCCTTTTTTAACGTCCTTCTTTCTGAGCGCATGTCAATGTGCATTTACAATGGAAAAAGATTACCACAACTGTTCAAGACCATTATAAACCATGCTTAAAATGAATTGGAATAGATGTGGGACAAATAGGCTATCCCACCAGACAGAGCCAATTTATTCAAAAGGGCCTTAATATTATTTTCATATTTTCTTCCTCTCACTGATATTTCATATTAATGAACACAAAAATTAACTAAAAATAAATCAACACAGTTCACAGAATAAAAATGATACTGCATCGCCCATTATTGTCTTTACATCATTCATTGAAGAGCTCACATTCAGTTGTGTCTGCAACATTCACACATTGCAAATCTTTCACGCTTATGAAATAAACCCAGTTTATACATCCAACAATTCATTATGATATTTGCTTAACTTAACAAGTTCCACTGTTTGATCAAACAGAGTTTGGCCCTGCCAATAAAAGCTGAGTTGGCAAAAAGTAATTGTGCAATATGCAGTGACATTATAAGTACTCTGATCGAAGCAAGTGAAAGTTTATCAAGTATCTTGCATGTATCACAAGGGATTTTTCCTAGATTCAGATATTGAATTATTACACAGTAGGTACCTGCTATATTATGAGAAAAAATTGAAAAAGCTGTAAATTTGAAATATAAACAGAAAATGCTGGATAGAAACAGCAGGCCTCTCAACATCTGAAAAGAGGAGAGAAACGATAGGCTGGCATGTCAGTTGTAAACACTGCATTAAAACCTACTGGTCGGGAGTCTCCACATGATTTCCGCCCAGATATCAGCTTAATCTGGGCGGAATAGAATTAAATAGCGCTAAAGATCACTGAATTTTAAGCACAAGTGAGTTGCGCCCTTAACCAACTTTGTGCTGGACTTTCCATGATCTTTTACGCTAGTTCAAAAGTCCATTCGCCCAAAGCCATCCCTGCCCACAAAACTGGCCACATCCCTAGGTCAAAATGGCAGGTTTCTGCCCGTTCGGGGGTGTTCATTACATTGCGCCCAGATTCTCGGGTGCACGGGTACCTGTGGCCACCTGAATCCTTCCATAATCATCCGTACCTGCAGTGACAAGCAGTCAATTGAAGCCTGACCCAGGTCTGTATCTACTGCTGCAATTACTTTAAATTCAGTTAAAATTCAGTCAATTGATCCGCCCTTGTTACATCAGACCTGGGACCAGCAGCCAATTGAAGTGCTCTGCTGCTGTAATTAGTTAATTGAAGAGTGTAGTGGCCCAGCAGTCAATTAAATCCAATTAAAAAGTAAGACCAAGAACATTAAATCAGTTGGTTGGCAATCCCACTCCTCTTTGTGATGCTGGAGAATGACGAGATCCAGTCACGAATCGATTACGATGGGCTTATGCTAATGAGTTTATGCGGAAACTTGGCTGTAACTTGACCTCGGTCAAATCGGTGGTGTCCCGAGCGTCAGGCTGGGTCAGGCTTTAAAACATGCACTTACTGAGCATGTAATTTATTAACAGGCTGATAATTACCGAGTACATAACAGGGCGCAAATAAAAATTGTTCACATCAACAGGTGGCCTTTCATCGCAGATTCAGTTATAAAATGGACTGAGCTTCACTTTAAGACAGAATACTAGATCATCTGGGGAACATTTTGCTGATTGCACCCCTCGCAGAACTTCCACACCACTGATTCTTCCTTAGTATCAGCTGAGGCTCAGTGGGTAGCACTACTCGCCTCTGAGCCAGAACAGTTGTGGGTTCAAGTCCCACTCCAAGGACTTGAGCACATAAATCTAGGCTGACACTCCAGTGCAGTGCTGAGGGAGTACTGCACTGTCGGAGGTGCCGTCTTTCGGATGAGACGTTAAACCGAGGCCCCGTCTGCTCTCTCAGGTGGACGTAAAAGATCCCATGGCACTATTTCAAAGAATAGCAGGGGCGTTATTTATCCCTCAACCAACATAACAAAAACCGATTATCTGGTCACTATCACATTGCTGTTTGTGGGAGCTAGCTCATCATCACATTGCTGTTTGTGGGAGCTAGCTCATCGCTAATTGGCTGCCGCGTTACCCACATTACAACAGTGACTACACTCGAAAAGTACTGCATTGGCTGTAAAGTGCTTTGAGATGTCCAGTGGTCGTGAAAGGCGCTATGTAAATGCAAGTCTTTCTTTCCAGCACCACACAAACCTGCAAGCCAATGCCCAAACGAGAAGAATGATCCTGGCTGGGCAAGCAGCGGAAAGCTTACCAGTGTTCTGTGCTGGTAAATTGTGTGGATTTCCAGTAATAGTCTTGTGCAAGCTTTGAGCTTTTGCCAACCTGCGTCTAAGCTCCTTGGTGAGCTGAATTTGTCACTACAGAGAGATATCATATTATGCACACCATATCAGACCAACAACTTGGTAGCTTGGTTTGCAAACTCGGTCTTTGCATGCATCAGAGAGCCAGCCAACCAAGAAAAAAAGAGATGCTGACATTTGTACCGAACCAAGATTTAAATAATGTAATCAAAGCATATATGGGCATTCAACATTTGCATAGCAAGTGAAAATGATCAATAAAGCCAGTGATGAAAGATTAACAATTAAGTAAAATCGTTTTATGGCATTTGCTACTTGTATCAGAGAACTTTTTCACTCATTTGACTTCATTTGCTGGTTCTAAACATGCTCTTTTACAAAGAATAGGACACCCATATTGGACCCTACCTCAAAGGGCTGAATTCCCAAATCCACATTGCTGTTGAGAAATTGAGGATGCGCGTCCCATGGTTTTCCGACCATTAAAATTAATAGATGGAAAATTAGACCCTGAGATAGTGATAGCCAACCAAATTGGATCAAAATAATGTGAGATGATTATAGTTACGTCAGTGGTATTAGTATCTGATGCGTACAGTTGTTAGTTTCAAAGAAAGGGTGAAATTCCTCTTTCCGCAAAAGGCTTCCGTTTTTCTCTATAATTCATTATCTGTCAACAAAATCATGGAGACGTGGCTTTAAAACATGCACTTACTGAGCATCTGATTTATTAGCAGGCCGACAATTACCAGGTACATAACAGGGCACAAGTAAAAACTGTTCACATCAACAGGTGGCCCTTCATCACAAATTCAGTTATAAATTGGACTGAGCTTCATTTTAAGACAGAATTATAGATCAGCAGGACAGGATTTCAAGGCACTGAGGGCGCATTCACACTACAACTGTAGTATCGGTGGTGCAAAGTGGGTTGTCTTTGCTCCCACGCTGTAATTAGTGTAAATGCAGTCGAAGTCCAGCATCAGGGCCTAATCTGACACTCGTACCAAGCTAAGTGAGACTACCTGAAGGAGATAATCTCACTCCATTTTACTTCAGAGTCAGTTTGAGCCTTAGCACCCGTTTAAGCTCCAAGTGTAGCATTGGTGCAAAGTGGTTTTGGCTTTGTGCTGACCCTAAGCTTGTGAAGTGTGAACATATCCTATCAAGGGTTTCAGATAGCTCTATAAAGTAAAAACATTTAAGTCAATTGTACCCCAATACTTTTTTTTAATTATGTACCTAACATCATTATTTTATACTTACAAAAGGCATTTTCAATAGTAAAACTTATCATATTGGAAGAGAGAGATTTCCCGTTTGCTATTCTGAGCAGAATTTCTTTAAACATGTCTTTACGCTTTCGTGAAGCTGGTGAACAGAGAGGGGGGCTAAAGTGGATAAGGCCCAAAAGCGGGCGCGGGGATCGCGATGCGCAATCCGCCGCGCCCATTGAAAGTAGTGCAGGCACCTTGCGAAATTCGTGTTGCCTGCTCGTTAGCATGATTGCAGCGCTGAGCCCAGCGCTAATCATGCTGCTGATTCGCTCAGTGCTCAACATGGGGCCCAACCTCTGTATTTAAAGGTTACCCGCTGAGTGAAAGTCTGTCTGCAGTTCTTAAAGGGGAGGTGCTTTGTGAGACAAGTACCTCATTCTGACTGGAGCTGGAAGTTAGCAATGTCTCAAAAAGGCAGAGAAAGGGCACCTCGGTTTTCCGATGTAGCACTGGAGGCCTTGGTGCAGGGGGTCTATAGGAGGAGACAGGTCCTCTACCCGCAGGGGGCCAGGAGGCCTTCCAGACACACTATTCAAAGGCAGTGGGAGGAGATCGCAGAAGCCATCAGTGCCACTAGTCTTTCCCCAGGATATGGTTTAATGATCTCACATGAGTGGTCAAGGTGAGGTCAAGGTGAATGAATGCATCGTCAAATGCCATATCCCACCAACTGCACCACTGGCCTCACACACTGCTCAATGCACCACACCCCCATCACTCACCTACCAACAATCTCTAGCAATCACGACTCATACCTTCCCCCGGCTGGAGAGTCTGGAACTAGGGGGCATAGTCTCAGGATAAGGGGTCAGCCATTTAAGACCGAGATGAGGAGGAATTTCTTTACTCAGAGGGTTGTGAATCTTTGGAATTCTCTGCACCAGAGGGCTGAGTCTTTGAGTATATTCAAGGCTGAGATAGATAGATTTTTGGACTCTAGGGGAATCAAGGGATATGGGGATAGTGCAGGAAAGTGGAGTTGAGGTCAATGATCAGCCATGATCCTATTGAATGGTGGAGCAGGCTCGAGGGGCCATATGGCCTACTCCTGCTCCTATTTCTTTTGTTCTTATGTTCTTACAATCATAGCTTCAACTCACCCTCACACACTAACCACTGCTGCAAGCCTCACACCCACATCTCATATCTTACACACAATGCCAGCTATTCAACCATGATAGGTTCTGTTCTCACTTACAAGCTGCTGATGGTGCAAGCATGCACACCTTACTTTCCCCCCTCCCCTCACCACAACCCGACCCTTGTGCCTTTCTCCTTTCAGATACCCAAGAACTGCCACCAGCTTAGCCTGTTCAGGAAGAAGTAGAGGTGGAGAGTGATGGAGAAGAGGAAACCTCACTCGATCAGACACTCCCAGGCACCAGCTCAGAAAATGGCACTGCGCAAACTTTAGAGGGTAGTATAGAGGCGGTATCTGCACTGGTGAGTCACTGGGCACGAGTGGGCTGCAGCCAGGCCAAGGGGAAAGGGTGGTGCAGGTGCCAGCTCCCCAGAGGGTGAGGTCGCACACGAGTTCTGCTTCACAGAACTCAGTTGAGGACTTCGATGGGGCGGCCTTCGGAAGAAGGGTGATGGGCATTCACACAGAAGTGCTTGGTGCACTGGCAGGCCTGCCAGAGAGCCTCTTGTCACTGTCGAGGAGCATGGAGGAGTCCGGCTCCAACATTACACGAGGCTTTGCGCAGAGCTTAGAGCCCATGATTTCCAGGATGGAAATGATGGGCAACTCCATTAGAGCACTGGTGGACCCAACCATGATGCTGGGTGTGATGGGCGATGTCATAGCTTCCATTGCAGCACAGGCGGAAGTGACTCAACGTCTGAGTGCTGAAGTGGAAGCTCAGACTACTCTCATGCAGGCTCAGCTTGCTGCCACGCAAGATCAGACTGATGCCATAATGGCTTGGTTTCCGAGTGTGGAAAGGGGCTTGCAGGGTGTCACAGCAGCCCAGCAACTGTCCTCCAACAGGTGACTAGGAATGCTGAGGCGCCGCTCCGCCATTGCCATTGCAGTTGCCTGTCAGCCAGCCCAGACTGCTGCTGCCCATGCCGAAGTGATGCAGTCTACTGCCAGGCCTTCTTGGCCCAGAGCTGCTCGAGATTGTCCTGCAAGGCCATCTGCAGTCTTCCCCCATGGAGTGTCAGCAGCCTTCCACCAGCCATACTGTAGCCACTGGGGGAGCACTGCATAGGAGCACTAGAGTAGGCAAAGGAACAGGAAAGACAGACACTAAGGGAATGCACAAGGGTGATTAGTTGACTTTGTAATGTAATATTGGAATTAATCATTTATAAACTTTGTTTGGATTGTTTGTTTTGTGGTGGCTTTCATTTCAGCATTGTGCCCAAGAGAATGCTATGATGTTCTGTGACAGAGGGATGGTAAGGTGGGGAAGTGTTGAGCAACAGGGATATGGGGTTTCATTCAGGGTAACCGGAATCTGATGATGCGCTCACGGACAGCCCTTCCGGAACGGAATTTGCAGGTTGCCTCCTCCCTTTCTCCTCCTCCTTTTCCTCTTCATCCTCCTCCTCCTGAGGTGGTTGCGGAACCCAAGGTAGCAACGGATGCACCCTCATGATGGCCAAGTTGTGGAGGATGCAGCAGACCACCACACATTGAGACACCCGCTCTGGTGAGTACTGGAGAGCTCCTTCCACATGGTCAAGGCAGCAGAACCGTTGCTTCAGCACCCCAATGGTCTGCTAGAGGAGGTTCCTTATGGCAGCATGGCTGTCATTATATGATTGCTGGCCACGAGTGGTGGGGTTGCAGAGGGGAGACATGAGCCATGTGTAGAGCGGATAGCACTCATCTCCGAGCAGCCGGCAGCCACCCTTGGATTCGACGTGGTGGCTGGAAGATTGCTGGCACACCAGACTGGCGCAGGATGAAGGCATCATGACTGCTGCCAGGATAGCAGGCATTCACCATTATGATGTGCTGGGCGTGGTCGCACACCAACTGCACATTAAGTGAGTGGTGGCCTTTGCGGTTACGGTGTATCTCAGCATTGATATGCGGTGCCCACAAAGCCACGTGTGTGCAGTCGATGGCGCCCTGCACCATGGGGAAGCCCGATATCCTGGCAAAGTAACATGCACGCTCCTCCTGCTTTTCTCTGTTTAGAGAGAAGACAATGAAGTCCCATCTCCTAAAGTACAGAGCCTCTGTGACCTCCCGGATGCAGCGATGGACGGCGAACTGCAAGATGTTTGCTATGTCGCCTGTTCCAGCCTGGAAGGATCAACTGGTGAAAAATATCAGGGCCACGGTCACCTTAACGGCCACTGGCTGAGCCGTCGTTGCCCTGCTCTGAGGCTAACAGGTCTGGTTCCAGGAGGTGGCAGAGTTCTGTGACCATCTCCTTGGTGAAGCGGAGCCGCCAAATACACTGCTCCTGGCTTAAGTGCAGGGAGGAGAAGTGCTCACTGAAGACCCGAGGTGGGTGAGGCCTCCTGCTGAGAGCACTCCACCGCCTCCCTCTGCAAGCAGCTTCTTTTGCTGCCTCTGCTCCATCTCCTTGTCATACTGCAGCAAGAGGGGGACTGCAAGTCGAGCCCCCATGACTGGGAGCAAGTGGTGTGCTCAGAGGCCTTCCAGTTGCAGCCAACGACTTCTCAACATCCAGCCGCACTCCCTGCACACTTTAACAACGTTAAAAACATCTTGCAGCAAGCCAGTATTGATATAAACTCTGCAAGAGCCAGTACAAGGGGAAAAAATCAACTTACCTGCAAGTTGGATGTATCCCTTTAAATAGCGCTGGTGGGGGGGGGGGGGTCCCTCTGAATGCTCGTTTAGCTGTGCGTGTCTAGGAGAGGGCGTCGTTTGGAACGGCGATATCCAAAATGGCAGACCATGCGTCATGATCTAGCAGCTCAAAACTGGGAATCCATTTTATTTTATTCATTCATGGGATGTGGGCGTCGCAGGCAAGGCCAGCATTTATTGCCCATCCCTAATTGTCCTCGAGAAGGTGGCGGTGAGCCACATTCTTGAACCGCTGCAGTCCGAGTGGTGAAGGTACTCCCACAGTGCTGTTAGGGAGGGAGTTCCAGGATTTTGACCCAGCGATGATGAAGGATCGGCGATATACTTCCAAGTCAGGATGGTGTGTGACTTGGAGGGTAACTTGCAGGTGGTGGTGTTCCCATGAGCCTGCTGCCCTTGTCCTTCTAGGTGGTAGAGGTCACGGGTTTGGGAGGTCCTGCTGAAGAAGCCTTGGAGAGTTGCTGCAGTGCATCTTGTAGATGGTACACACTGCAGCCACGGTGTGCTGGTGGTGCAGGGAGTGAATGTTTAAGGTGGTGGATGGGGTGCCAATCAAACGGGCGATGGGGTGCCAATCCATGAGGCGCTGTGGACCAACAGCAGCAGCAAAACTGTATACCACCACAATCTGTAACCTCATGGCCCAGCATATCCCTCACTCTACCATTACCATCGAGCCAGGGGACCAACCCTGGTTCAATGAGGAGTGCAGAAGAGCATGCGAGGAGCAGCAACAGGCGTACCTAAAAATGAGGTGCCAACCTGGTGATGCTACAACACAGGACTACGTGTATGCTAAACAGCAGAAGCATTATGCTATAGACAGAGCTAAGTGATCCCATAATCAACGGATCAGGTCAAAGCTCTGCAGACTTGCCACATCCAGACATGAATGGTGGTGGACAATTAAACAACTAACGGGAGGAGGAGGCTCCATCAACATCCCCATCCTCAACGATGGTGAACCTGAGTGCAAAAGACAAGGCTGAAGCATTCGCAACCATCTTCAGCCAGAAGTGCAGAGTGCATGATCCATATTGGTCTCCCCCGAGGTCCCCACCATCACAGAAGCCAGTCTTCAGTCAATTCAATTCACTCCATGTGATATCAAGAAACAGCTGAGCACACTGGATACAGCAAAGGTTATGGGTCCTGACAACATCCCGGCTGAAGACTTGTGCTCCAGAACTAGCCAAGCTGTTCCAGTATAGCTACATCACTGGCACCTACCTGACAATGTGGAAAATTGCCTCGATATGTCCTGTCCACAAAAAGCAGGACAAATCCAATTCGACCAATTACCGCCCAATCAGTCTATTCTCAATCATCAGCAAAGTGATGGAAGGTGTCACCGACAGTGCGCTTAATCACCAATAACCTGCTCACCGATGCTCAGTTTAGGTTCTGCCAGGGCCACAATCGGTTCCAGACATCATTACAGCCTTGGTCCAAACATAGATTTAAAGTAATTGGGGGAAGGTTTAGAGGGGATTTGAGGAGAATGTTTTTCACCCAGAGGGTGGTGGGAGTCTGGAACTCACTGCCTGAAAGGGTGGTAGAAGCAGAAACTCTCACCACATTTAAAAAGTGCTTGGATGTGCACTTGAAGTGCCATAACCTACAGGGCTACGGACCAAGTGCTGGAAAGTGGGATTAGGCTGGGTAGCTCTTTGTCGGCCGGCACGGACACGATGGGCCAAAATGGCCTCCTTCCGTGCTGTAAATTTCTATGATTCTATTCTATGGATAAAAGAGCTGAATTTCAGAGGGGAGGTGAGAGTGACTGCCCTTGATATCAAGGCAGCATTTGACTGAGTGTGGCATCAAGGAGCCCTAGTAAAATTGAAGTCAATGGGAATCGGGGAAAAAACTCCACTGGCTGGAGTCGTACCAAGCACAATGGAAGATGGTTGTGATTGTTGGAGGCCAATCATCTCAGCCGCAGGACATCGTTGCAGGAGTTCCTCAGGGCAGTGTCTTAGGCCCAACCATCTTCAGCTGCTTCATCAATGACCTTCCTCCATCATTAAGTCAGAAGTGGGGATGTTCGCTGATGATTGCACAGTGTTCAACGCCTCAGATAATGAAGCAGATCGTGCCCGCATGCAGCAAGGCCTGGACGACATTCAGGCTTGGGCTGATAAGTGGCAAGTAACATTCGCGCCACACAAGTGCCAGGCAATGACCATCTCCAACAAAAGAGAGTCTAACCACCTCCCCTTGACATTCAACGGCATTACCATCGCCGAATCCCCCACCATTAACATCCTGGGGGATCACCATTGACCAGAAACGTCACTGGGCCAGCCACATAAATACTGTGGCAACAAGAGCAGGTCAGAGGATGGGTATTCAGCGGCAAGTGACTCACCTCCTGACTCCCTTTTCACCATCTACAAGGCACAAGTCAGGAGTGTGATGGAATACTTTACACTTGCCTGGATGAGTGCAGCTCCAACAACACTCAAGAAGCTTGACACCATCCAGGACAAAGCAGCCCGCTTGATTGGCACCCCATCCACCACCTTAAATATTCACTCTCTTCACCACCGGCGCCCCGTGGCTGCAGTGTGTACCATCTACAAGATGCACTGCAGCAACTTGCCCAGGCTTCTTTGGCACCATCTCCCAAACCCGCGACCACTACTCCCTAGAAGGACAGGGGCAGCAGGTGCATAGGAACACCATCACCTTCAAGTTCCCCTCCAAGTCACACACCATCCTGACTTGGAAATATATCGTTGTTCCTTCATCATCGCTGGGTCAAAATCCTGGAACTCCCTCCCTAACAGCACTGTGGGAGTACCTTCACCACACGGACTGCAGCGGTTCAAGAAGGTGGCTCACCACCACCTTCTCAAGGGCAATTAGGGATGGGCAATAAATGCTGGCCTTGCCAGCGAAGCCCACATTCCATGAACGAATGAAAATAAAAATCAGCCTTACATGCTGACGTCACAATCTGCCTACTCTGCATACTGCCGGCACACGCACGCCCCGCCCACGCTATTGCCGTCACCAAGATGGCAACCAGCGCGGGTGCGCCGGAAGTGAGGCAGCCGCCATTTTCTTCCCAAAACCAGCCTGAACTGCTGCCGCTATGGTGCCGAATTTCACGGCAATGACATCTTCCACCAATGACTTGTCTGTTTTCAGGTTCTTGCGCTGCGATGTTAAGTGATGCTGGTGGCTGCGAGTGACAGGTTTATACTATGTAAACAAATCAAATCACAATACTGGTACTGTGTTGTCAGAAATAGAAAGGTATGTGGTTGGAAGTGCACAATGAAATAATATCAAAAAGCACAGCACATTGCATCGTGAGTTATTTATCGTCCCTTCTAAGAAATCTCTGAAATGGTGTTGCTGGCCTTGTAATGCATATTTGAAACCAGCTTTGATTTTTGTGTAATACATATCTTTTCTTCTGCCCTTTGGGTTTCTGTATTGTGCTCCCACTGCCAAGTTTTGTCACTTGGATTTTGATTTTCCCCAACTCACGAAAGTGGTAGAATGATAGAAGATGAGAGAATGTTAAGTTTTGCAAAATATTATAGTCTCTCCATTACATGGTACTTTTGCAGTAAGATAGTGACTTATTCAACCACCATATTTGATATTTGCATCATTAGGAATTTGCACAGAACAGAATGAGTGGAAAAGTTTATTATGAGGAGATTACTGAAAATCACTGCTCTTTGTCAAAACTACTACTACATTGCCCAACTTAACACACATATATCGCAATTCTTCAGCTACTCTTATTGATTACTGGATATTTTGACATTTTCGGCTAGAAGTTATAATTGGTAGTATCAGCAGACAGTCCTTAATGTGTTTGCATGACATTCCTCTATCACTATTTTAACAGAAGTATTAATCTGTTTAAAATATTTGGGGACTATCATATTCAAATGCTAATAACGCCAACATGACTTTCTAGCCTGTTGTGACTGCGCCTGATAGCCATCTTTCAATGTCAAATCCCACTACTACTTGAAAATCTTCTCCTGCCCACTTCTGCCTATCTCGCCACTGTTACTGCTGCTTCCTCATGATCTCCCTCTCGCAGTCACAAGGAGCATCATAAGCCAAGGTTAGGTGGCTTTTATTGTCTCTGGGAATGCTTATATAACCTAGCTCCAAACTGCTCTTTACATCACTGTGAGAACAAGGCCGAGAAATGAGCAAGTGGAGGAGGGGACCGAATCCCAGATCCACTGTGTAGGCAGGAAAAAAGAATCTCAAAGGCATTAAATGGGCAGGTGGATTGCCTGTCCAATCAACTCTCTTTTCCTCAAAAAAAAGGGGCAATTTTAACCCTGGTCGCCAGCGGAAAATGGGCAGTTAAGATCACCATGGGACTCACCCATTGAAGTCCCACACTGATCCCGCAGGCTACGAGTTTAAACTACGCTTCTGCACAGGCGAGAAGGGCACTTATCGGAAACCGGGGGGTGGGTGGTCCTTCATTGAATATGCAGATGGGGCTCTGATGATGTCATCGCAGCCTGACTGCTGACTGCTATTTTAACCGTGGGCCTGAGCAGGGAAAGGGTTATGGCTTTCCTGTCAGGCCAGCCTAGCAGGAAGAGGCTTTTGGGCCAGAAGAGGCCCAAAGAAGTCTTTTTACTTTCCTTGTGGGGCCAGGAGAAGCTTCCCTGGGCTCCCCTGGCCCCGCCCCGATGGACTCCATCGGTGGCCTCCTGCTGCCCGATATTATGACCCCATCTGCCAGCCAGCTGCCACTTCCTGTCGGTTTCGGTGGGGAAACTGGCCAAGGCATGAAGGTGAGACCAAGAGTTAAAATCTCTCGGGCCTCATGCTGCTGAGGTTATGATGGTTTGCCGCCCACCTTTGCCCCCTCCCAGAGTTAGAATCGGGGCTCGGGTGGCTTAGATGATTAATTTCTACTGATTTCGAATCAACAGTTCTGCTCTTCTCATTTAAACATTTCTCCTCAAACCCTCAAAAAAGTCAGCTGATAGAGACACTGTTATCAACGTTGAGGTGACAGTATGCCTGCCAAACAGGACACCAGTGCAGGATGAATTCACAACAAATGTGCCAACAGCGCTACAGCAGACTTGCCAAATGCGAAACAAACCAAAACCGGTGGTATCCTTTGTGAGCTTCTCTGGGGCAGAATTGAAGGGCTCATTCAGTGAGTGCACTTCAAAAATGCTGCACTGGCTGCAAAGCGCTTTGGGACGTCCTGAGGTCATGAAAGGCGCTGTATCTGATGCAAGTCTTTCCTTTTTTCTGTATCACAAATTAAAAGCAGCTTAGAAGGCTCAAAATGGTTATTTAGATTAGAACCAAAAGTGGAGTTTTTTTACTGTAACAGATGGTGACAAGACCGACTTAGGGTACAAGAATCACAGGAACACCACCAGGATTTGGAGAATCCATAGGGTCTGGAGAGCAACAGAATGATTCCCTGTAACGACTCGCTGGTCCAGATTAATCTCCATATCAAAGGGATCCATTCTGCCCTTGGTCTATGTCACAATAAATGAGGATCAATCCCAGGAATATTGGACTTCTGAAGCAGAGAACTGATATTAAGACAGCCACAAGAGAAGAGACAATATCTGGCTGAAAGGAAGGCAACTTTCTCTTTGTCAGAACATATTGACAGAGTGGTTATAGAAGTAACTTGACGGCGTCAAAGGTAACCTAAGAAGAAGAGGGATTACCACCTGCTGTAGCCAGTGAGTCTGTGGACAATTTATCACCAATAGGTTCTTCATCAACCTTCTGAAGCAGTCCGAATATTAATGGAGAGAAAGGGTTGATCCTTGCCATCTGATATTAGAGAAGTGTCTCCCAGATTCAGATGCCATAGCCAGATAAATCATTGTCTGGAGCAGACACGGTCCAACCCTTGCTTCAGATTTATGTGACTAGTGGACCATATATGCAGGAGGCCACCAGTGCAAACACCTGCGTAAAAAAAAAACAGAACAAAGAACACATTCAGAAAAGTGATAGCCGAAAAACAACTGAATCATTTAAATGTTGAGGGGTGAAGAATGCACGCTAAAGAACTGCGTATTATCTCAGGATATCCCTTGGTCCCCAAGCCATACAGCAATTAATAAATGAAGGACTGCTCTTTCTTCCGTCAAGCTCCAACTTAATCACTGTTGCACAGAGTAGGTTTAAAGATGAAAGTAAAATAATGGAAATAGCTTCATTAATGTGGGGAGAAGAATGTTGGGGCTTACCCTTTGTTATGAAAATTAACGCCTCCCTCATTGCCCATGTATTGTAGTAATTACTTTTTCCATATGCAACAACAATGACACGTCTATAACATGCCTTTGCTGGAAAAACCATCTCAAGAAGCTCCACACAGGAGAAACAGACATGAACATAAGAACATAAGAAATAAGAGCAGGAGTAGGCCATACGGACCCTCGAGCCTGCTCCGCCATTCAATAAGATCATGGCTGATCATCGACCTCAACTCCACTTTCCTGCCCGATCTCCATATCCCTTGATTCCCCATGAGTCCAAAAATCTATCGATCTCACTATCATGAAGAAATAATGGAAGAGTCAGAAGAGATTACTAAAAGTATGGTTGAAAAGGTCTTGAGGCGGCTTTTGAAGGCACGGAAAGAATAACACACAGGTGTTTAGGGAGTGAGGTTCAGAGAGTGCAGTCAAGATGACTGAAGGCTCTTCTAGTCATGATGAAGTGGAGGTGTGGGGGGGGGGGGGGCGGTGCACAAGCAATTTGCTCTGTTTCAATTTCCACTTAGAAACAACCTTCCATTTCCCTAATTTTAGGCAAGTAATACTTTGCTTCAGTGACAGTACAGTAAAATGTGAACTGTTTCTGCATACATACATTACAGGCCCGAGTCGGAGGATCAAAGATTGGATGAGGTTGCAGAGATAGGATGGGGCAAAGCCATGGAGGAATTTGTAAACGAGGACGAGGGTTTTGAATTTGTGCTCTGGGGGACAGTTGGAGTTTGTGAAGTGTGGAGCTCGGAAGACTGGCAAGGCGAGCTCCGGAAAAGTTGAATCTAAAGGTAATGAGAGTGTTGATAAGAGTTTAATGGGCAGTAGGAGTGAGGTAAGGCCGAAGGCGGAAATTATTACAGAAATGGAAGCACGTGGTAGGATAGGAACACATCAGCTCTGGGTTAAACAAGATGCCAAGGCCTAGAAATTATATTAACTCCCCAAAACGGATGTGCAAGGACGTGCGTGCAAAGTTAATTACCTTAAAACAGTGGGCAAAAATCGATACTTGAAGTATAGATTTTCTGCTTTTGTCATCTATTGGGGAAAAGACAGGTCTGCACCATATCAGTAAGAAATTGGCAGCAGGTAGTGATAACCAATAACCCATCCTGATTGATGATAAATGTTCACAGGAGTGATAAGCCTATGAGAACCAAGTGAGAACTACATGCAAGTAGTGTCCTTCTCACCACGTGGGGTTAATAGGATGGCAGCTCGCTGTCAGCACAAAGATAGACTCCATGTTGCCCTAACGTTTAAGTCAGGGTGTGCTACTGCAAAATTCAATTTGGAGTCCTGATTTTTTTTCCAGCTATGCTACCTTAGTTAAAACAAACAGACCGACTTTATGACTGGTGGGACCCTCACTCACCAGCTGCATGGTTTGTAAAATTGCAGGCGCACTGCCCATGATTTTATATTCATTAATTTTAATGGATTGCACAGCTTTCCTGCAATATCCTGATATGCTTGGCCAGCTGGCAAAATTCCTTGTCAGTAAAATAGGTTTGTAATCCCTCTATACTGTAGTTATCTTCACTAAATTCCAGATACAAATGGGTGAGTCTTTGTACCTCCACTAGGTCAGGACGTATTGCCCTGGATATCATGAGCTGTAACTGAAGTTAACTTGGTGTAGTATACATGCTCCAATTCTTCCAAATAGCAAATGTCCTGGGAATTCCTGATTCTGTAATTTGGTGAATCAGTTCCAAGATTTCTTCCCAGAAGAGGATGAGCTAGGCACAAGTCCAAAAGATGTGGAAGAGCAATTGTGGGGAAGATGTTCCCATGCATGGATTAGTGCAGTGTATAATGAAACCTGTGTTGAGTTTTTAATTGTGCGTCTACGATTTTATAACACAGGGACACCTGATGAGCTGTGTTCCAGATTCTCAGTCACTTCGTATCAGTAATTGGTCTCTGATGGTGTTGGGGCCAATGTTCTTGTACATAGTGTCAGCCATGGCTCAGTGGTAGCACTCTTGCATCTAAGTCAGATGGTTGTGGGGTCAAGTCCCCACTCCAGAATATTTGAGCACATATCTAAACTGACACTTCAGTGCAATACTGAGAGAGAGTGCTACACTGTCAGAGGTGCCATCTTTCAGATGAGATGTTAAACTGAGCCCCTATCTGCCTGCTCAGATCCCACTGCAGGGGAGCTGTCCAAGCCAACATTTATCCCTCAACCACTAGACGTTCAATTATCTTATTGCTGTTTTTGAGACCTTGCTGTGTGCAGATTGGCTGCTGCGTTTTGCTACATTGCAACAGTGACCACACTTTAAGAGTCGCAATGCGGATTCCGCCCACTAAGGGGCACAATGGACATGATCTTCACCGTGCGTCAACTACAAGAGAAATGCAGGGAACAGCACCAACCGCTGTACATGGCCTTCTTTGACCTCACAAAGGCCTTCGACACCGTCAACCGTGAGGGATTATGGAGTGTTTGTCACCATCCTCCGCCTGCTTCACGACGACATGCAAGCCGTGATCCTGACCAACGGATCCACCACAGACCCAATTCACGTACGGACCGGGGTCAAGCAAGGCTGTGTCATCACACCAACGCTCTTCTCGATCTTCCTGGCTGCAATGCTCCATCTCACCCTCAGTAAGCTCCCAGCACCAAGCTCATGGTCTACAGAGCAGTAGTGATACCTGCCCTCCTGTATGCTTCAAAGTCATGGACCATGTACAGCAGGCACCTCAAAGCACTGGAGAGGTACCACCAATGCTGCCTCCGCAAGATCCTGCAAATCCATCAGCAGGATAGGCGCAACAACGTCAGTATTCTCGCTCAGGCCAACATCCCCAGCATCGAAGCTTTGACCACGCTCGATCAGCTCCGATGGACGGGTCACATCATCCGCATGCCCGATACGAGACTCCCAAAACAAGCGCTCTACTCGGAGCTCCGACACGGCAAGAGAACCCCAGGTGGGCAGAGGAAACGCTTCAAGGACACCCTCAAAGCCTCCTTGAAAAAGTGCAACATCCCCACTGACACCTGGGAATCCCTGGCCCAAGACCGCACAAAGTGGAGGAGAAGCATCCGGGAAAGCACCGAACACCTCGAGTCTCTTCACCTGGAGCAAACGGAAACCAAGCACAAACAGCAGAAGGAGCGCACGTCAACCCAAGCACCCCACCCACCCGCCCCTTCAACCACCGTCTGCCCCACCTGTAACAAACTGTAGGTCCCACATTGGATTCATCAGTCACCTGAGAACTCATTTTTAGTGTGGAAGCAAGTCATCCTCAGTTCCGAGGGACTGCCTAAGAAGAAGACTTCATTGGCTGTGAAACATTTGGGATGAAAAGCACGATATAAATGCAAATTCTTAGATTAATATTAACAGCACCAATACAAAACTATATATCAATTCTATTAATCTTTGACTATTTAATAAAAAGGTTTTCAATAAAGTAATAACAAACAGCTCCGGAGAAAGATAGCCATTCCTACTTATAAAGTCATAGCAGTATTGAAGAACCTTCATCATTTTTTTAAAATCATAAATTACAAACAGTGTATTTTGACCTTTAGATGATGTTTGTGGTATAAACAGAATATCGCCAGGGAAGTGCAATGTACTAAATATTTCTATTTCTCTTGCTACTATAACCCCACTAACCATGAAATCATTGCATGATTCTTCATTAAGAATTGTCTGGAATGATTTCACCATGGATCCCAATAATGAACTGAAGGCAATCTGTTCACACTACAGGGCAATCATTAGTCGAGGCAGACAGAGAGCTAATTTTGGAACCAGCACATTAATCAGACACCTGAAGCGCTTTTTAATTCCATGGCAGTACACTGCATTCAAGTTGTGATAGTAATTACATGACTTGGAATGAAAGTGAGAAGTATGAATCAAACTGCGAGTAGTCAAGAGTTACAACAGAAATAGTGGCAGAGAAAGTAGTACCAGCAGGAGTCTCGGGGATCGACATTTCTATTTTTTTTTAGAAAAAATGAGGAAAATGCTTGGTTTGTTTTTGAAGAGATAAAAGAATTGCTAACGAATTCACGGAGATGCAATTTTTTTTTTTTTTAATTGCGCTTTCTGCGAATGCAATTTGGTGAGTAAAAAAAACAGAGTAAACTGCAATCTTCACTCACCTGCAATAATGATGCTTTATCACTCATCTCTTAAGAAATCTAAAGTTGAGGGTAAGTAACATTTCGCAAACCTGTGAACCTGACTCCGGCAGAATGTGATCCTGGCACACAATGTACGCCTGCACGATGCAGGTAAAACTTAGCACTGGGGGACAATGGAGGTGGAACTGGCATGGTATCTGGTGGGTGACATGCTTTATCACTCGTCAGGTAGTTGATGAGTCACTGACCCAGTATAGATGTCGGTTCACCAATCCAGCCATGGAGTTGTGCAGAGAAGAATCAGTTTAGCGACGGTGCACTGTGAATTGGCCGGAGCCCCGTCGTGGAGGGCCAGGGCATTTCACATGGGGCAGATTACACACATATACAAAGTGAGGAAGTGACTCAAAGAATACAAAAGGTGTTACAATAAGATTAAAAGTGGCAGCACAGGACATATGGGCTGGTATACGGTAAAAAAAAACCCAGAGATGCACTGGCAAGAATGTAAATGACAAAGCGCAGAAATTTCTGGCCCAGCAACAGAGCAATCGGGACGAGCAAGGGAGCCGGAATTTAGGACTGGACCAGACCCCGCCCCCCCCACCCCCCAACCCCCGTTCCGCCGACTCCTCCGCTCTCTGCAACGTGGGAGCAGGTGCTTCTTGCGTTTGCATCCCACCAAAAGAGGCAGAACTAGCAGGAGGATGTCATCCACCAGATCCCATGCCAGTTCCACCTCCATTGTCCCCCAGTGCTAAGTTTTACCTGCATCGTGCAGGCATACATTGTGTGCCAGGATCACATTCTGCCGGAGTCAGTTTCACAGGTTTGCGAAATGTCACTTACGCCTCAACTTTAGATTTCTTAAGAGATAAGTGAGTATAATGGCGCCATTAATGCTGCAGCAAGATGTTGCAGGATATTCCTCCCCTTGTTGAAAATGAGAAGTCGCACAACACCAGGTTATAGTCCAACAGTTTTATTTGAAATCACAAGCTTTCGGAGCTGCTGCTCCTTCGTCAGGTGAAGTGAAGGAATACGAATCGGCAAAGCATATATAGACAGAGAACAATGCCTGTGCAGCGTACAATGTCAGACGACTACAGTTAATCTTTCTGACTGCCTTTTATCACGCCTCGGCAAAGAGACAATCAGGTCAGTCAGGAAGGCATTATATATCTGTAGTCCTTTCGGGATCTTGTCTGCTTTCTTGCATCTCTGTAGATACTTGATGTCTGTGTCGATATGCGCGATCTTCTTGGCGATTCTCTCCACGTTGAGCCGACAGTTTGTGGTGTCGATAGTGGCCATGATGCGGAGATGCCGGTGTTGGACTGGATTAACTGTAGTCGTCTGACATTGTACGATACACAGGCATTGTTCTCTGTCTATATATGCTTTGCCGATTCGTATTCCTTCACTTCACCTGACGAAGGAGCAGCAGCTCCGAAAGCTTGTGATTTCAAATAAAACTGTTGGACTATAACCTGGTGTTGTGCGACTTCTCACTTTTGTCCACCCCAGTCCAACACCGGCATCTCCGCATCATTGTTGAAAATGGCACGGGGATCCATCCACATTAAGCAAGTCACTTGACCCCTGTGAGAGACAGGGTTCAGTTGGTAGCACTCTCGCTTCTCACTCAAAAGGTTGTGGGTTTTAGACCCACTCCAGAGACTTGAGCACAAAAATCTCGGCAGGCACCCCAGTGAAGTACTGAGCAAGTGCTATTTTTCGGGTGAGATGTTAAACCGAGGCCCCGTCTGCTCTCTCAGGTGGATGTAAAAGATCCCATGGCACCATTTTGAAGAAGAGCAGTCTTCTTGGTGTGCTTATCCCTCAATCAACAGATTTTTAAAAATGTATTCATTCCTGAGATGTGGGCGTCGCTGGCAAGGCCAGCATTTATTGCCCATCCCTAATTGACCTTGAGAAGGTGATGGTGAGCCGCCTTCTTGAACCACTGCAGTCCGTGTGGTGAAGGTACTCCCACAGTGCTGTTAGGGAGGGAGTTCCAGGATTTTGACCCAGCGACGATAAAGGAACGGCGATATATTTCCAGGTCAGGATGGTGTGTGACTTGGAGGGGGACTTGGAGGTGGTGGTGTTCCCACGTGCCTGCTGCCCTTGTCCTTCTAGGTGGAAGAAGTCGCGGGTTTGGGAGGTGCTGCCGAAGAAGCCTTGGCGAGTTGCTGCTGTGCATCTTGTGGATGGTACACACTGCAGCCACGGTACGCCGGTGGTGGAGGGAGTGAATGTTTAAGGTGGTGGATGGGGTGCCAATCAAGCGGGCTGCTTTGTCCTGGATGGTGTCGAGCTTCTTGAGTGTTGTTGGAGCTGCACTCATCCAGGCAAGTGGAGAGTATTCCATCACACTCCTTACTTGTGCCTTGTAGATGGTGGAAAGGCTTTGGGGAGTCAGGAGGTGAGACACTCGCCGCAGAATACCTAGCCTCTGACCTGCTCTTGTAGCCACAGTATTTATGTGGCTGGTTGAAGATCCCTTGTAAAAGATCCCATGGCACTATTTTGAAGAAGAGCAGTCTTCTTGGTGCACTTATCCCTCAATCAGCAGATTATCTGGTCTTTATCACATTGCTGTTTGTGGGAGCTTGCTGTGTGAAATTTTGCTGCCACGTTTTCTTTCTTTCTCTCTGATTTTGGATAGGGCGAGGGATGCATCCCTTGGCGGCTGCACCACGAAAGGCCAGGCTCGGGTATGGAAAGTGGAAATCACAGCTTAATATGCAAGGGCATGATGGGAGACAGAATGCACTGCAGGAAACAATTTGTATGGGTCAACTCACCAAGTCTGAATCCATACTGCCCTTATCAGTAAAGGGAAATGCACCAAAGCATTCGTAGTGTAGGATAGAACAGTTGGATCAACAACCACTGACCTCCATATCAGCAAACTATCGTCAAGCAGTTTGGGATGTGAAATAAAAAACAGAAAGTGCTGGAAATACTCAGCAGCTCAGGCAGCATCTGTGGAGAGAGAAACAGAGTTAATGGCCGCGAATTTGCCGGCGCTCAGAGGGCGGGTTTGGAGGCGGGTCGGGAGTAAAAAATCAAAATGATTGACGGCGGGAGAGGCACTTAAGGCAGTTAACAGCTTGTTAACTGCCTAGATAATGCCTTTCTAACTGGCTCTTCCCATTTTAACAAATTTTCAGCGTGTTGCCCGTCGTGGGACAGACACACCAGCTGATTGTGCCGGGTTCAGCAAGGATCTGAATTGTTGACAGCTGCTCCTGCAGCTTAAAAGCGGAGGTGCAACATGGCTGACTTTCAGATGACAGAACTTTGCTCTTTGAGGTTTTGGAACACTTGTTGCAGGTCTATTGAAGCTTGTCGGTGTTTAAGCTGAGATCCACATGCACTTCGACCTCCTTGGAGGACCCTCTGGCCACATTGACTGAGCACTTATAACATCTCTTCCTCAATTGAGATATATACCAGCAGGATGGGAACCACTTATATCCTCTCATCCTGGTCCTCAAAATCGGAGGAAGAGCAGCCGCGGCAGCAGCAGAACCGTCCACCACAGCTGCAGCAACAACAGGAGCGCCAACCTTCTCCTCGCCCACCTGATGCTGCACAGGGCACAGGGCGTCAGCACAGGGCTGCACCGCGCTGCAGGAGATACCCCCAACACTGGGTTTACAGGCCGAGGATGAGCTTCCTCAACATGAGAGAGAAGCAGTGCCAAAGGAGGCTGAGACTTTCGTGAGAGGTAGTCGCTGACATCTGCACAATGCTGCACCAAGACCTGGAGCCCAGAGGAGCGTGTGGACACTCCTTACCAGTGGCTGTTAAAGTCACCACCACACTCAACTTCTTTGCTTCAGGGTCCTTCCAGGGATCATCAGCAGACATCAGCGGCATCTCCCAGTCATCCGCATACACTTGCATCACGCAGGTTACCAATGCCGTCTTTGCAAAGGCGCACAATTACATCCACTTCTCCACGGATGAAGCAAGTGTAACCGCGCGTACAGTTGGCTTTTCAAATATGGCAGGCTTCCCAAGGGTGCAGGGCGTTGGAGACTGTATACATGTGGCCATTAGGGCACCCTATCACAACCCAGCTGTATTTGTCAACCGCAAGGGCTTCCGCTCCCTTAACATCCAGCTGCTGTGTAACCACGGGAAGAATATTATGCATGTCTGCGCCAGGTACCCTGGCATTGCCATGACTCGTTCATCCTGCGGCAGTCTACTGTGCCTCAGCTCTTCAATCCGCCAAACCAACTTTCCGGATGGCTACTTGGAGACAAGGGCTATCTCCTGAAAAGGTGGCTAATGACACCGATGAAGGGGCCATCAAACGAGGCTGAGGAGCGGTACAATGTGAGCCACATTTCCACCAGATGCATCATTGAGCAAACCATCGGCTTGCTCAAAATGCGATTCAGATGCCTCGACAGATCTGGTGGAGCCCTACAGTATGCCCCAGCCAGGGTCTCCAGAATCATCGTCGTCTGCTGTGCCCTGCACAACATCACACAGCAGCATGGCTTAGCGCTGCCTGAGGAACAAGTGGCTCAGCGCACAGCCTCCTCAGAAGAGGAGGAGGATGAGGAGGAGGAGGCAGCAGATGAGGGACAGCTTGCGGGGACAGATGTGCCAATTCTACCAGCACGCGAGCACATTGCTGGCTGTGAGGCAAGGGATGCACTCATCCATGCCAGATTCGCGTAAGTTTATGCATCAACCACATGTGGCCGGCACATGGAAATGAATGTCTGGACGACCTTCTTAACACACCATACATCATCTGTACAATAAACTGGGGTTTCCTATCACTCTCACCACCATCATTACACATGAAAGGTGCCCTGACCCCTCACTGTGCAACTTCCATTTCTGAGCACACATAGGACAAATTTTGGATTCTTTGCCATCACTTTTGTTTAATAAAGTTACAATCAGGATTACAAACTTTACTTTGTAAGATAAGAAAACACCCAAGTGACTACCCTTGTGACTATTTGTGTGTTGACTTTCTCTTACGCATGCTTCTACGTGGTGCTTCCCCTGTGACTTCAGCAGATGTAGAGGCACCTTGCTCACTTCTATGCTGTGCCTGCTTAGACGGGCGTCCTCTGGGTTTGAGAGCCTGGGAGGGCTCCGCAACAGTCTGCTCTTCCTGCGGCTGTGCAGGGGCTGAGACGACCATCTCAGTTGGGTGCGGAATCTGGGGCTCTGTCGGAGGGCTCCACAGTGGCATGGTCATGTGAGCACTTGGAGAGGAGCCCACACTTCCTTGTTATCGACCACCAACATCACTCTCATGGGTCACCCGCACTTCACTGCTAGCAAGTAGCTGGAGAGCACCTTGCTGCACATCAGTGGGGCCATGAGGACCCGTCTCTGTACTGATGGGGTCGTCCATGTACCTCTGGTGCGTCTCCTCAATAGATGCCCATCTATCCTTCATAGCAGACCATCTATTTAGAAGAGTCACCAAGCTCTGTTGAGTCTGACGATTTATGTCCTCCATGGAGGTTGCCATCCTTTCCATGGCGGCACGTTCATTCGCCATTGCGTGCACCACGGCATTGCTCATGTTAGAGATGGACTCCTCCATTCTCTGCACACTCGCTGTTACCGTGGATGCAAACCCTGTCAGAGGCTCCTGCACTTGTTCCTGAAGTTCCAGCACCGCTCTCTTTCTGGATGGCCCCAGAGGCACAGGGTCCACATGCAGCTAAGCAGAGCTAGGAGCGTCCAGCGCCCTCCGATGAGGACTCTCCTCTGCTGTCGCTGTCTCCACCATCTGCTGATGCTCACTTGTGAGCTGTGATACACCAGGTGACAACACTACTTTATGTCGCGATGGACCCACCGAGGTGTGCATCTCTGCACTGGTGCTGGGTGCGCTCATTTCTGCTGACGCTGCACCCTCAGAGGCTCCAGGTTCCTCTGAGGAGTCGTCCAGCTCTTCCTCCTGGACAGTGGGGAGGGGGGGCTCTCGATGCTCCTGTGGGGGAGTAAAGGCATGAGTTATACATGTGATATTTAGGAACCAGAAACATCCAGAAACCCCACTATTCAAAAAGGGGGGTAGGGAAAAAGCAGGTAATTACAGACCTGTAAGCCTTACATCAGTTGTGGGCAAAATGCTGGAGTCCATCATTAAGGATGAAATAGCCGAGCACTTAGCAAATGGGGACAGGATAGGACAGAGTCAACATGGATTTACAAAGGGTAAATCGTGCTTGACTAATCTATTGGAATTTTTTGAGGGAGTAACTGGTAAAATAGATGGGGGAGAGCCAGTAGATGTGGTGTACCTGGACTTCCAAAAGGCCTTCGATAAGGTCCCACATAAAAGATTAGCATGGAAAATTGAAGCTCATGGGATAAAGGGGAAAGTATTGACGTGGATAGAGAACTGGCTGTCAGATAGAAAACAGAGAGTTGGAATAAACGGCTCATTTTCTGAATGGCAGGCAGTAACAAGTGGGGTACCACAGGGATCTGTCCTGGGTCCCCAGCTGTTCACAATTTATATTAATGACCTGGATCAGGGAGTCGAATGCAGCATTTCCAAATTTGCAGACGACACTAAACTAGGAGGGGGGGTGGGCTCAGAGGAGGAGACCAGGAAGCTCCAGAGCGATTTGGACAGACTGGGTGATTGGGCGGATAAATGGCAGATGCACTATAATGTGGACAAGTGCGAAGTTATCCACCTTGGGTGCAGGAACGGGAGGGCAAATTATTATTTAAATGGCAATAAATTGGGAGAGGGGGAAGTACAGAGAGACCTGGGTGTTCTTGTACACCAGTCACTGAAGGCGAGCATGCAGGTGCAACAGGCGGTCAAGAAGGCAAACGGTATGCTGGCCTTCATAGCAAAAGGGTTGGAATACAGGAACAGGGATACCTTGCTGCAGCTGTACAGGGCACTGGTGAGACCACACCTCGAGTACTGTGTACAGTTTTGGTCGCCTCATCTGAGGAAAGATGTTCTTGCCATGGAGGGGGTGCAGCGGCGATTCACCAGGCTGATACCAGGAATGGCGGGATTGACCTATGAGGAGAGACTATGTAGTTTAGGGATGTACACACTGGAGTTTAGAAGATTGAGAGGGGACCTCATAGAAGTGTATAAAATTCTGACAGGTCTAGACAGATTAGATGCAGAAGGAATGTTTCCCTTGGCGGGTGAGAACAGAACTAGAGGACATAATTTAAGGATAAGGGCTAAACCATTTAGGACAGAAATGAGGGGGAATTTCTTCACTCAGAGAGTGGTGAACCTGTGGAACTCATTGCCACAGAGGGCAGTGTACGCCAGCTCATTAAATATATTTAAGAGGGAATTAGATATATTTCTACAGGCAAAAGGGGTTAAGGGTTACGGAGAGAAGGCGGGGACGGGATACTGAATTGAAGGATCAGCCATGATCTCATTAAATGGCGGAGCAGGCTCGAAGGGCCGGATGGCCTACTCCTGCTCCTATCTTCTATGTATCTATGTATGTATCCTATTGTGCAGATGATCAGAACTCAATCTGTATGAGCATCAGATGCCATATCAGTCACTCATCAAATCTAAATGAGAGGGTTGCAAATCTATTATGTCACCAGCTTGCTCTACTGCGCCCGTCTCTCCATCCCCCACTTCCAGCTCCTCTGCACCTCCGACGATGTCGTCAGCAGCCTCCTCAGCGTTTGTTAAAGTGGCCAGGGATGGTGGGCCTCCTCCTGTCCTCATTCTCTCCCTCTTATTGTGGGCTCTCTTTTCCTGCAAGGAGGGACACAAGTGGAATTTCAGCAAGAATGATGGAGTGAGTGTGAAGAATCCATAACATAGAAGCTTAGAGGGAGACAAAGATGGAGTGAGGTGGCAATACCAAGTTGCCTCCCTGTGCGTTGTTAGATGTTGTCATTGCATAACAGTGAGAGCAAGTGTGAGGGGTACATAGAGAGAGAGGGATGGGTAAGGGTAAGGTGGGATGTGGAGGAGTAGGCAGACAATGCAGAGTGCTGGTGATGAGAACAGATGGGAAGCAGATTGAAGGTAAGTGTGATGTTATACTCACTTTTGTTGAGTGTAGCAGATCATTGAACCTTTTTCGGCACTGCACCCAGGTGCGTGAGCACAAGGACCTTGCGCTTACCTCCTCAGCAATTTGCAGCCAGGCTGCTTTTGTCTGCTGAGGAGGCTTCCTCCGGCCATCGGGAGGGCACAGAACCTCCTGGCACCCTCTTACTCCCACCACAAGAGCATGGAGGGAGTCATCATCAAAACGAGGAGCAACCTTACATCTTGGAGCAGTCATGTTGCAGTGGGCTGTTTTCAGGAGCAGCACAAAGGAAATGAAAAGCAAAGGCTACAGGGACCCCTTAAAAACAACTGAATCGATGAGGTCAGCAGAGGCGAGCAGCAGACCCGCACCCACTGATTGGGCCGGGTAGCGCGCACGGCGGGCTTAATGAGCCCAGTTAAATCAAAATTGTTTTTTGGGAGCGGCTGAAACCAGCAGCGGGTCTGGAACCCGCCCACCAGCCAACCCGACTCCAACCCGCCTCCTGTGCCAAATTCGCGGCCAATGTTTCAGGTCTGTGAACTTTCGCCAGTTCTGACAAAAGGTCATCAACCTGAAACGTTAACGCTTTTTCTCTCTCCACAGATGCTGCCTGACCTGCTGAGTATTCCCCATGTGAGAGGCCCAATCTTTGTTTTGCTCTCTCTAACATTTTTTTTAAATGTTAGAATTTTAAGAGCTTACCCACTTGTTTGCTGTCTGTGAGAATTCTGTGCTTTGATTGGCTGCTTAGACCGCTTATTGACGTCACAGCAGCTCGCGTTAGGGATTCCCCACTATACTTCGTTGATTTGAATTGAATGTCGGAAAACACGAACTTCTCGACACAAAGATTGTGAGACCTTTGCGCGAAGCTAACTTTGGGGTATTTGTTTAAAACCTCTAACTTTTTCCAGTTTTGATGAAAGGTCATCGACCTGAAATGTTAACTTTGTTTCTCTCTCCACAAATGCTGCCTGCCTGACCTGTGGAATGTTTCCAGCATTTTCTGTTTTCATTTCAGATTTCCAGCATCCGCAGTATTTTGCTTTTGCATCTGTTTTATGCGTTGGTTGAGGGACAAATATTGGCCAGGACACCAGGAGAACGCCCCTGCTCTTCTTCAAATAGTGCCGTGGGATCTTTTACGGCCACTTGAGAGGGCAGACAGGGCCTCAGTTTAATGTCTCATCCAAAAGACGGCACCTCCGTCAGTGCAGCACTCCCTCAGTACTGCACAGAAGTGCCAGCCCTAATTATGTCAAGTCTCTGGCGTGGGACTTGAACCCACAACCTTCTGACTCAAGGTGAGAGTGCTACCAATTGAGCCACGGCTGACACCGTAACAGAGAACACCAGCACTCAAACTCCTGTTTGATGGCTGCGGAAGTGAAGGTGGTGCTGCATGATAGATGGGGAATGGCTGTTTCCACTAGTTGATGGTACAAGGACTAGGGGACACAGATTTAAGGTTTTGGGCAAGAGATACAGGGGGGATGTGAGGAAAAACTTTTTTACGCAGCGAGTGGTGAGGACCTGGAACTCGCTGCTGACGGAAGTGGTGGAAGCGGAGACACTCAATGTTTTCAACGGGAGACTGGATAGGCACTTGAGGGAAATAAACTTGCAGGGCTATGGGAATAGAGCGGGAGAATGGGACTGACTGGATTGCTCTACAGAGAGCCGGCACGGACTCGATGGGCCGAATGGCCTCCTTCTGTGCCATTATGACTCTATAACACTTGCAAGTAGGGCGGCCCTCTGCGCCTCTTCATAGTGACCATCCCCAAAGGTCAGCACTGCAGCATGCCTTCGAGGAATGCAAGCCAAGTTTCAGGCCACAGCTAACCACACTGCTGCCATTGGATGTCCTATGCTGTATGGTAGCTGCAGGTGGACTTCTTGCAGGTGCCATGGGTCCGCATCTGGCTCTCTGCTGATCCAGGCTACGTGAAGACAATTCCCCGTGGTCATTGCCAGGTAGGTGTGTCAAGGCCTGCAGATAGAGTTTGTGACGTCTTGTTGGGTGCCTCCAATCAGAATGACTGCTGATCACTCTGGCAGTAACATTAACAGTTTTGGTCTCCTTATCTAAGGAAGGATATACTTGCCTTGGCAGCGGTGCAACAAAGGTTCACTAGATTGATCCTGGGATGAGAGGGCTGTCCTATGATGAGAGATTGTGTAGAATGGGCCTATACTCTCTGGAGTTTAGAAGAATGAGAGGTGATCTCATTGAAACATATAAGATTCTGAAGGGGATTGACAGGGTAGAGGCTGAGAGGTTGTTTCCCCTGGCTGGAGTGTCTAGAACTAGGAGGCATAGTCTCAGGATAAGGGGTAGGCCATTTAAGACTGAGATGAGGAGGAATTTCTTCACTCAGAGGGTGGTGAATCCTTGGAATTCTCTGCCCCAGAGGGCTGTGAATGCTGAGTCTTTGAGTATATTCAAGGCTGAGATAGATAGATTTTTGGACTCTAGGGAAATCAAGGGATATGGAGATCAGGCGGGAAAGTGGAGTTGAGGTTGAAGATCAGCCATGATCTTATTGAATGGAGGAGCAGGCTCGAGGGGCCGTGTGGCCTAATCCTGCTCTTATTTCTTATATTCTTATAAACATATTTTGCAAAATGAATTAGACATCTTAATTGTCTGACAGTCAGTTTAACACTTCACCCTTGCAGCTTTGCTGACCTTAACACTGCAAATCTGCTCTTGCAGTTCATGACATCAGACTGCTTGATTGAATCACTACTTCATAATTCACTGCATTTCATCTCTAATGCTATGGGCTAAATACATTTGCATCACACTTTGCTGTACAAACATATTTTGCTAAGATGCAAATAAATGTCCTTATTCTGCCATTCCATTTGCCAGAAGGCATCTGTTTGTGAAGCCCCTCACCACAAAGGGTAGAGACAGAATTAGTGCAGCAGCCAGACAGGGAAAGCTCAAATATATTTCATTTAAGATGGCGTCCTGCTGGAGGAACAGTTCTTGAGAATGGGCTGCATTTTGTTTTAAATGTATATTTTTATTAAACAAAGATAATGAATGTCGACATTTATTTTACAAAGTTATACTGCAAATATTCCATAATGGAGCTGAGTATTGTGCAGTATGGTAACCACAAGGGGCAGATATCTAAAAAATGTTTTTTCAATTTCCCTGTGCCCGCGCCGCCCCCCCCCCCCCCCCCCCCCCCCCCCCCCCCCCCTCCCCATCCTTTTTTAGTTATTCACAAAAACGCCTCAGGATTGATGCCGTGCTATACTAGGCCATTTCCTCTCTGGCGCCCCTCTAGAACCCGAGCGTGCCAATGCAAAAGCACAGAGGAAATCAATACTAACAATTTCATTAATATTTATTCTGCGGTGTCAACCTGACTAACACAAACAGTACCTCGAGGCATTGCAAAGCACAAATCATTGACACCCATACCAATGCACTGTTAAGTAAGAGAATTATGCCCTGCGTGCGTTAAAGTATTAGTTTTCAACTTGCATTATCCTTTTACCGAGTAAATGTAATAATATTTATACCAGCAGCTGCTTCATCAGCAGTTTAATTAGGCCAAATGACTGCATCCTTCAGATCACAGGATTAGGTAGCAGTGGTTTTGCACATGTTGCAGATCTGCTTCTTGGTCCACAATAAAATTACCTTCATATATTTGCCAGTTTCTCTGATGTTGAACAATTTCAATGACTTGTGCTGAATGGAAGTATAGTTCCGGATCCTGAACCTTTTCAGAAAGAAAGGCTTGCATTTATATAGCACCTTTTTCCACAACCACCAGTCATCCCAAAGCGCTTTACAGCCAATGAAGTACTTTTGTGAAGTGCAGTCACTGTTGTAATGTAGAAACGCAGCAGCCGATTTGTGCACAGCAAGCCGAGTGCCGGGCTGATCGCGCGGGATCGCGCCTGCCTTGGTGGTCCAGGTAGGTACTTTTTAAATTGCAGAGGCTGCAGCGATGGCCCTTCCCTTTAAGGGAGGGAAGGAGCCTTTGAACGCGGCGGCGCTGCTCGGCCCAGTGTGCAGCGCTGCTGAAGTCTCCGCCCCGCTCTCCGACGTTAGCGCCCTTAAGAAGGAAGTGGAGCGCTTGATTTAGCGCTCCACTTCTCCCTTGGGGCACTAAAACTCAATTTCGCAGTCACCGGCGCTAATTAGCGCCGGGTGCTAAAGTTAGCTCCCAGGCGATGTTAGCGCCCCAAAATGGTCGATAGCGAATTTTTCCCCCTTAGTCTTAAGTTTATTTCTGTAAGTTAGTTAATAGCCTATTAAATAGAGGCATGGCAGGGCACCTCAGTCCCACGGAATGCACATCCTGTGCCATGTGGGAAATCCAGGACGCTTCCCATGTCCTGGACAACCACATGTGCGGGAGGTGTCGTCAGCTGGAGGAGCTCGAGCTCCGGGTTTCGGAGCTTGAGCAGCAGCTGGCGTCACTGCGGTGCATCCGTGAGGCTGAGAGCTACGTGGATAGCATGTTTCAGGAGGTGGTCACCCCGCAGCAAAGGAGTGCGCAGGCAGAGAGGGAATAGGTGACCGCCAGACAGAAGAGGAGGATCAGGCAGGTAGTGCAGGAGTCCCCTGACTGCATCTCGCTCTCCAACCAGTATTCGGTTCTGAGTACTGGTGAGGGTGATGGTTCCTCTGCGGAGTGCAGCCAGAGCCAAGTCCGCAGCACCACGGGTGGCTCAGCTGTACAACGGGGGAGGAAGAAGAGTGGGAGAGCAATAGTGGTAGGGGATTCGATAGTTAGGGTAGCAGACAGGTGTGTCTGCGGCCACAGACGTGACTCCAGGATGGTATGTTGCCTCCCTGGTGCCAGGGTTAAGGATGTCCCTGAGCGGCTGCAGAACATTCTGGAGGGGGAGGATGAATGCAGATTGGAAGGTCGCAAATGTAACACTGCTATTCAAGAAAGGAGGGAAGAGAAAAAATAGGGAACTACAGGCCAGTTAGCCTGACATTAGTCGTTGGGAAAATGCTAGAATCCATTGTTAAGGAAGTGGTATCAGGGCACTTAGAAAATCATAACATGATTAGGCAGAGTCAACATGGTTTTATGAAAGGGAAATCGTGTTTGACAAATTTATTGGAGTTTTTTGAGGATGTAACTAGCAGGGTCGATAAAGGGGAACCAGTGGATGTAGTATATTTGGATTTCCAAAAGACATTCGATAAGGTGCCACATAAAAGGTTATTACACAAGATTAGGGCTCATGGGGTTGGGGGTAATATAGTCGCATGGATAGAGGATTGTTTAACGGACAGAAAACAGAGAGTAGGGATAAATGGATCTTTCTCAGGTTGGCAGGCGGTAACTAGTCGGGTGCCGCAAGGATCAGTGTTGGGGCCTCAGCTATTTACAATCTATATTAATGACCTAGATGAAGGGACTGAGTGTAATGTATCCAAGTTTGCTGATGATACAAAGCTAGGTGGGACAGTAAGCTGTGAGGAGAACACAAAGGCTGCGATTTTGCAAATGGATGCAGCTTGGGAGCGGGTCAGCTGGTTTCCGAGTTCCAGTCCTGCCCCCAACTGCATCCGGCCAACGAACGTGATTTGACGTCGATTGGCCTCGTTAAGCCCGCCCTGCAGAGCAGGCTCAAGGAGCCGTACGGCCTACTCCTGCTCTTATTTGTTATGTTCTTATGTTCTTAACAGCCAGATGTCAAAGTCCATATTGGTACCAACGACATAGGTAGAAAGAGGGATGAGGTCCTGCAGGCAGATTTTAGGGAGCTAGGAAAGAGATTAAAAAGCAGGACCTCAAAGGTAATAATCTCCGGATTACTCTCGGTGTTACGCGTGAGTGAGTATAGAAATAGGAGGATACAGCAGATGAATGTGTGGCTGGAGAAGCGTGGCTGGAGAAATGGTGCAGGAGGGAGGGCTTCAGATTCCTGGGGCATTGGGACCGGTTCTGCGGGAGGTGGAACCTGTACAGGCCGGACAGGTTGCACCTCAACAGAGCCGGAACCAATATCCTCGCGGGGAGGTTTGCTAATGCTGTTGGGGAGGGTTTAAACTAATTTGGCAGGGGGATGGGCACCAGGATGTAACATTAGAAAGGGGAAATAAAGTGCTCAAAGGATTGGGAGAGGCAGAGAGCACTAAAGAAATACAGGATGGTCTAAGATGGGTTTAAGTGTATTTATGTGAATCCACGAAGCGTAGTAAACAAGGTAAGTGAGCTGCAGGCACAAATAGTCACATGGGAATATGAGGTTGTGCCAATAACTGAGACCTGGCTCAAAAAAGGGCAGGATTGGGTATTAAATAGTCCTGGTTATAAGGTGTTCAGGAAAGATAGGAAGTGGTGTGGCAGTATTGGTTAAGGAGAATGTTACAGTGCTGGAGGGGAGGATGTCCTGGAGGGGTCAAGGACAGAGTCTATATGGCTAGAGTTAAGAAATAATAGAGGTGCCATTATACTACTAGGTGTATTCTATACACCACCAAATAGTGGGAGAGATATGGAGGAGCAAATTTGCAGAGAAATTACAGAGAGGTGCAAGAACCATAGAGTAGTAATATTGGGGGACTTCTACTATCCTAATATAGACTGGGATCATAATAGTGTAAAGGGCAGAGGAGGGGAAGAATTTCTGAAGTGTGCTCAGGAGAACTTTCTTGATCAGTATGTTTCCAGCCCGATGAGGGAGGAGGAATTGCTGGATCTGGTTCTGGGGAAGTGGAGCAAGTGTCAGTAGATGAACACTTAGGGAACAGTGATCATAGTATCATAAGGTTTACATTAGCTATGGAAAAGGACAGGGAGCAATCTAGAGTAAAAATGTTTAACTGGGGGAAGGCCAATTTCAGTGGGATGAGAACAGATCTGGCCCAGGTAAACTGGAATCAAAGATTGGCAGGCAAAACTGTAATGGAACAATGGGCTGCTTTTAAAGAGGAAATAGTTCAAGTACAGTTGAGGTACATTCCCACTAGGGGGAAAGGTAGAGCAACTAAAGTCAGGGCTCCCTGGATGACGAAAGAGATAGAGAATATGATGAAGCAGAAAAAGAGCGTGTCTGACAGATGTCAGGTTGCAAATACATCTGAGAATCAGGCTATATATAGAAAGGTCAGAGGAGAAGTGAAAAAGAAAATAAGAGGGGCAAAGAGAGGATATGAGAATAGAATGGCAGCCAACATGAAAGGTAATCCAAAAGTCTTCTATAGGCATATAAATAGTAAAAGGGTAGTAAGAGGAGGGGTGGGGCCAATTAGGGACCAAAAAGGAGACCTATGCATGGAGGCAGAGGGTATGGCTGAGTTACTAAATGAGTACTTTGCATCTATCTTCACCAAGGAAGAGGATGCTGCCATAGACATAGTGAAGGAGGAGGTAGTGGAGATACTTGATAGGATAAAAATTGATAAAGAGGAGGTATTAGAAAGGCTGGCTGTACTTAAAGTAGATAAATCACCAGGAGCGGATGGGATGCATCCCAAGGATGCTAAGGGAATTGAAGGGGGACATCGCGGAGGTACTGAACATAATATTCCAATCCTCCATAGATATGGGCGTGGTGCCAGAGGACTGGAGAATTGCAAATGTTACACCATTGTTTAAAAAAGGGTGTAAAGATAAACCCAGCAACTACAGGCCAGTCAGTTTAACCTCGGTAGTGGGGAAGCTTTTAGAAACAGTAATCAGGGACAAAATTAACAGTCACTTGGTTGGTGTGGATTAATTAAGGAAAGCCAGCACGGATTTGTTAAAGGCAAATCGTGTTTAACCAACTTGATTGAGTTCTTTGATGAGGTAACAGAGAGGGTTGATGAGGGTAATGCGGTTGACGTAGTGTACATGGATTTCCAAAAGGCGTTCGATAAGATGCCACATAATAGGCTTGCCAACAAAGTTGAAGCCCATGGAATAAAAGGGACAGTGGCAGCATGGATACGAAATTGGCTAAGTGACAGGAAACAGAGAGTAGTAGTTAACGGTTGTTTTTCGGACTGGAGGAAGGTATACAGTGGTGTTCCCCAGGGGTCAGTTCTAGGACCACTGCTTTTCTTGATATATATTAATGACTTAGATGTGGGTGTACAGGGCACAATTTCAAAATGTGCAGATGACACAAAACTTGGAAGTAAAGCAGAAAAGTGTGAAGTGATACATTTTGGTAGAAAGAATGAGGAGAGGACATATAAACAAAATGGTACAATCCTAAAGGGGGTGCACGAACAGAGAGACCTAGGGGTATGTGTGCACAAATCATTGAAGGTGGCAGGGCAGGTTGAGAAAGCAGTTAAAAAGGCTTACGGGATCCTGGGCTTCATAAATAGAGAAGTCGCACAACACCAGGTTATAGTCCAACAGTTTTATTTGAAATCACAAGCTTTCGGAAGGAGCAGTAACTCCGAAAGCTTGTGATTTCAAATAAAACTGTTGGACTATAACCTGGTGTTGTGCGACTTCTCAATTTTGTCCACCCCAGTCCAACACCGGCATCTCCGCATCATGGCCACTATCGACTTCATAAATAGAGGTATAGAGTACAAAAGTGTTGAAATTATGATGAACCTGTATAAAACACTGGCCCCAACTGGAGTACTGTGTCCAATTCTGGGCACCGCACTTTAGGAAGGATGTGCTGGCCTTAAAGAAGGTGCAGAAAAGATTTATGAGAATGATTCCAGGAATGAGGGACTTCAGTTACGTTGATAGACTGGCGAAGCCAGGGTTGTTCTCCTTGGAGCAGAGAAGATTGAGAGGAGATTTTATAGAGGTGTTCAAAATCATGAGGGGTCTGAACAGAGTAGATAGAGAGAAAATGTTTCCATTGGCGGAAGGGTCGAGAATCAGAGGACACAGATTTAAGGCGATTGGCAGAAGAACCAAAGGCGGCATAAGAAAAAACCTTTATACGCAGCGATTGGTTAAGATCTGGAATGCACTGCCTGAAAGGGTGGCGGAGGCAGACTCAGTCACTGCTTTCAAAAGGGAGTTGGATAAGTACCTGAAGGAAAAAAATTTGCAGGGCTACGGGAAAAGGGCGGGGGGAGTGGGACTAGCTGAGAGTCGGCACGGGCTCGACAGGCCGAATGGCCTTCTTCCGTGCTGTAACCATGATTCTATGAATTGAAATGCACAAAAAGAGAACCAGTCGGGCCAATTATCCAGTCATCATGGCTGGTGGTGTCAGAGTGGAGCAGGCAATCAGGGGTGGGAAAATTGAACAGAGAACCACCTCGTTATATCTCCGCCACTTTTGTGTCTTGTTCGATGTCCCAGCCGGCCGTCTACAGGCAGGCCTGAAGTGCCCTCATACATAAAGTGCAAGAGGTTCATTTAAATATAATAATGCATTTAAATTAACCATGCGAGATTTTCTGTCCACTTAGGATGGAATCGGACTGTGAACTCCTTTTACCCATCTAGACTGAGCCTAAGGGAAGATGCACCATTTTACCCCAGCTTTTTCCCCATCACCCTTTAGGGAGCGAATTGCAGAGCTTAAGGCCTAGGCAGCTGAAGGCACGGCCCCCCAGAGGCGTTAAACCGAGGCCCCGTCTGACCTCTCAGGTGGACATAGAAGATCCCATGGCACTATTCACAGAAGAGCAGGGGAGTTCTTTATCTATTTGTCTATTATTTATCCCTTAACCAAATATCATTAAAACAGATTATCTGGTCATTGGCCCGTATTTTCCGATAGGAAGCTTCCTGCGTGCGGATGCCTCCTATCGGGGAAAAAAATCTAGGCCCTTACCTGAGGGCTCCCGAGGTCCGGACACTTCCGATCCTGGGCCCTCTCCACAGTCGAAATGCGCAGGGCCCACGTATCCCCGGGGCACGTGCGGTTCGCAAGCATCCCTGGGATCACGTGGGCCAGGCCAGCCAATGAAAGAAGGGAATCTCCCTTCATACTTTTGACAGACAGACCTGTCAAAAGTATGAATGGGGATCACTGAAAAAAGACACTAAAACATTAAATAAATAAATAAATAACATCACGTTTTTAAAATGAGTTAAAATTACATTAAATTAAATATTTTAAACAAAAATTTAAATTTTGGAAAAAAATTAAAGTTTTTTTTACAGGGCTAAAAATAAATTTACCTTTTTTTAAAAAGTATTTTTAAATTATAAATGAGTGTTTACTTTTTTAAACTCTTATGCTGGTAAAAGCAGGCCTTAGGCCTGCTTTTACCAGGCGTAAGATTTTTAAGTGATTTCAGCGGGCGGAGGTTCTGCAGAAAGTGGAACTATCTGCCCGCAGAGGCCCTTCTCCAGGGCAGGCGTGCAATCTGTCAAGAGGATTCTTGACAGATCGGAAATGCCGGTTTTCAGCGCATGCGCTTCGCATGCCTGAAACCGGCATTTCCGATGTCGCTACGGGTGTTTACACAGCTCGTACACACCCGTAGGCATCGGAAAATACGGGCCATTATCTCATTGCTGTTTGTGGGACCTTTCTGTGCACGAATTGCTGCATTTCCCTACATTACAACAGTGGCTACACTTATAAGTACTCCATTGGCTGTAAAACACTTTGGTTGTGAAAGGTGCTATTTAATTGCAAGTTCTTTTTTCAATCCAGGATGAAGAACTGGGAACTGCAATACTGAGGCCCGACAGTGCCACCACTGGTGAGAGGGTGTTGTTACAGCACAACACATTTAAACTGGCTGTTCTCCATTATAAATGTGGACATAGGAATTTATAATGGAAAAGATTATAAATTCCAATGTCCATGTTTACAGTGCAAAAGGTTGACACAAAAGTGTGAGAAAAATGGACAACTGCAAGTGCACACAGATGTAAAACTTTTAATATATTATAGATAGGTAGTGTAACAGCACAGGTCTAAAGATAACCACAACAAAGAAAGATATCTTACAAAGTTAACCCTGGACCAGGATAGCAATAACCAGTCACAGAGTAAGGAGGTTAACAGGTGATTCAGCAACATTATTTCAGGGGGTTTTTTTTGATTGGTTTTTCAGCAGTGCGTTAATTGTAACACGCCTGAGCTTCAAGAACGCACTACGAGCAATCCTTACGTAATCTTCGACCAAGTCTTGACACCGTCTAAGTTTGCCCTTTCTCATGTCAGAGGAAATTGCCCACTTCACTTCTGGTTAGATGAAATGTTGGTCTCCTGGGCTCTATGAAGAAGGCCCTTAACTGAGGATTATTGTGTAGCAGTAGACACATCGATAAAAGGATACATCCCTGTCCTTGATGATACTCACCACTGTAGAATTGTTCTCCTTGAAAATTTGGAGATGCAGCGTTGAGAAAGCACATTTACAACTGGGAAGTATTTTATAGTAGCTTCGCTGGAGTTTGTGAGCTGCCCAGTAACAGTGTGTAGCATAGGCTGAGTCTGGGCTCAAGTAGTAACAGCTTGCAAACATAGAACTGGTTGACACTGTGTTAGAGCATTGCCCTTTCGCCTATGTGATGTCAATTAAACTCCAGCATAGAAAGATTAGATGAAAGTCTGCCGGCAATAAAAGTCCCAATAAGCATGAATTCCAAACACAAGACGACCATGGCAGCATGGGATTTAATTTGCTCTTGGCACACTGATTATCAGTTATATGGGAATTAATTTTTCTTCTTTTTAAGGCACTTGCTGAAATGCATAGGTTTGCCAATAGTGCATCGTTAGAGCTCAGCTACGTTCAGAAAGAACTTGCTACGTTCAGAAAGAACTTGCATTCATATAGTGCCTTTCAAAGAGCTTTCAAGCCAATCAAGTAATTTTGAGGTGTAGTCACTGTTGTGATGTAGGTTACAACTAACATATTACTGAGCAACCAAATTATAGCTTTTACATGCCTGTTGAGGTGGGGTGGGGTAAAGGGTGATTCGGCCCCAGTATTTTAGGTTTTCACCCTTTCACCCCTTTAACAGGTTCGTAAGAGCTATTAATAATTCTCAGATCACCTTTACAGCTGTGGGTGCAAAAATGTGTGTGCTGATGGAGGAGGTAAGGCTTAGAAAAGCCTGCTTTACTGAGAGGACCCTCCAAATTAGTGTGGACGGATGAAGGATGGAGAAATGCCCCCTACTGATCAGATACCAACCCATCAAGAATCAGAGGATCCAGCAGGTAAGAAAGACAATCACGCAGGAGGTCTACACTGTTTCCACAACCTATGTGTTTGGAGGGTTATGTAGAAGAAGCAAAGTGCCAAGGTTAGTAATAAGGATCACTGTCAATTATGCCACACTGTATGACGGGCAATAACTTTACATTGCTGTACATGGTATGATTGCTAATGACTTTTACATTGCTGTGTGTGAGTGCAGATTATCTTCCAGTGGTAAAAATGCCTGTCCAAGGAGGTTGCCTGAATAGATTTACGTAAGAGTACTATTAAGTTGAATTTAGCCAGTACCTTGCTGGATTTGAAGTATAAAAGAAAGGCAGACCTGCTCACTAACTGAGAAATATTGTCCACTAACTGTCTTTATGCACAAATAGAACTGACGACACACAATTGCTCACACTGCTTTTTCCTTTTCAGCTAACAAGGCAACTCACGTTGATTCTACTCGCCCTGGCATTATATACACGACTATGCAGCCTTTGCTCCTCTCTGTAAAATTACATCTGAAGCAACGCATACTGTTCTTTGCAGAGAACCTTCAACAGGCAGCACCCTGGTGAGGCTAGTGGTAGCACATGACAGAAAAATCTCAAGCAGGCCATTCTGGCTGTCATAGCCTGAGAGAAGCATCCAGAGCCTGTGGAGGCAACAATGCAGGCTTGCGCAATGATAATTGTCTAGGTTCACTATGGCAATGATTTTCATTCTCATCAGATTGGAAGCAGTGCTTGTGTCCTGCCATGAAGCATGTACTATTATTGCAACATCAGTGTGCAGAACAACATCCAATGCCATTTTAATATATATATATATATATATATATATATATATATATATATATATATATATACAGGCCTCAAGCCCAAGAGGAGAAAGCCTGGCCTGCCCATCCCACCTCAGCACTTTACATCACTCCCATCAGTTGAAGTAGGCATGCAAACTGCTGAGGGTATTAGTGAGTTTCACTTGGCAACAAAAGGTGAGTCTCTGGTCACAGGTGAGGAAGGGGTAGAGTGGTGGGTGAAGAAGGTCCAGCTGTTGCCATGGGAAGATGCAGCTTTCCCACATGCTCTGCTGAACGTCTTTGTGACCCTGACTTTGCAGGGCCATCAATGACATGAAGGATCTTTCATGAATATGAACTGGTGAGCCAATTACTTGCCTCATTATACTTGAAGCTGCATACTAGTGTGGATAGGGCTGTTGATTCTACCAATCAATTGGGCAATTGCAGGATGGACTTCAAGCATGCAGGCTACAAGCACAATTGGAGCCGCTCTTAAGAAATGCTCTCACTCATGATGTTGAGGTCCAATATGCATTAAAGGCTGGTTTTATCAGCTTAGACACACAATAGTGTCAGTCATCGTGTAGGAACACGGCAATGAACTCTGCACATGGAAATCAGTGGCTACAGTTACAATCCTGCGTCCAGTAAAAGAGATAGAAACTTGCATTTGTATACACTTATCGTAACTCTTAGGGCATCCTAAAGCTCTTCACATACAATGAATGACTTTGTTGGCCAGGACACTGGGAGAGCACCTTGCTCTTCTTCAATAGTCCCATGGAATATTTAACATCCACTTGAACAGGCAGACAGGACCTCAGTTTAACATCTCATTGAAGAACAGCGCTTCTGATAATGCAGCATTGCCTTAGCATTGCACGGTTTCAGCCTAGATTCATCTCAATTCAGGAGTGCGACTTGAACTTTCAGTAGTAGCATGCCCGCAGAAGCACACAAACAAGCAGGTGTCTTTGAAGTGGCCATCACTTCCTTGCCAGGATCTACCTCGAGGCAACTGACATGAGAAGTACTGCACAGCATACAGGCCTCCATGGCTGCACACAGGCAGGGCGAGCTGACTCTGCAACATGTAGAGACAGGCAGGCCCTCAGGAGGCCTCTCAGGAATCCCCCACCAAGGCATCAGAAGGAGTAGTACAAGAGAAAGATCATAGTACACTGTATCGTGAAGAATGAGGAGACAGCATAGCAGTGCATCACCATAAACGTATTGCAGATGCACTTTCTTACATTAATACACACCAAAAATTGGTTCCAGTCTGTATTTACTTAATTTATAGCCAAAAATTACAGTTGCCAATATGAATGGCATTGTTTCAATGACAGGTGGATGTAAAAGATCCCATGGCACTATTGCGAAGAAGAGCAATGGAACTGTCCCTGGTCTTCTGGCCAATATTTATCCCTCAACCAATACCACTAAAAAACAGATTATCTGGTAATTACCGCTTTGCTGTTTGTGGGACGTTGCTGTGCTCAAAATTGGCTGCCGCGTTTCCTACATTACAACAAGTGACTACACTTCAAAAAGTACTTCATTGGCTGTGAAGCACTTTGGGACGTCCTGAGGTCATAAAAAGGCGCTATATAAATGCAAGTTGGTTCATGCTTTCTATTTTGTCCATCTGCTAATATCAGTAATTTACAGGCTAAATTGTTTTGCCCATAATAGTATGTTATAAAAGCAACTTGTAACCAAAAAAACCCAGGGTATTTTAGTTAAAACGTAAGTGCAAAATTCTGCATCCCGTCCTTCTGTTTGCAGCAAAGGATGTGTGGAGACATTGGAGCAAGAAGATCATTGATCGGTGCCATCTGGGACAGTGGCTAGTGTGCATCGGGGGGGGGGCTTCACGTTCCCCTTTATTCCCTTCCTCGAGCCCGTCTTGCTGCATCTTTTCTTCAACATTCAGCTCCTTGGTCCAAACATGGACAAAGGAGCTGAATTCCAGAGGTGAGGTGAGAGTGACTGCCTTTGACATCAAGGGAGCATTTGACCGAGTGTGGCATCAAGGAACCCTAGTAAAACTGAAGTCAATGGGAATTGGGGAAAGAATCTCCACTGGCTGGAGTCATACCTAGCACAAAGGAAGATGGTTGTCGTGGTTGGAGGTCAATCATCTCAGCCCCAGCACATCGCTACAGTAGTTCCTCAGGGCAGTGTCCTAGGCCCAACCATCTTCAGCTGCTTCATCAATGACCATCCCTCCATCATAAGGTCAGATGTGGGGGTGTTCGCTGATGACTGCACAGTGTTCAGTGCCATTCGCAACTCCTCAGATAATGAAGCAGTCTATGCCCACATGCAACAAGACCTGGATGACATTCAGGCTTGGGTTGATAAGTGGCAGGTAACATTCGTGCCACACAAGTGCCAGGCAATGACTATCTCCAACAAGTGAGAGTCTAACCACCGCCCCTTGACATTCAACAGTATTACCATCGCCGAATCCCCCACTACCAACATCCTTGGGGTCACCATTGACCAGAAACTTAACTGGACCAGCCACATAAATACTGTGGCAACAAGAGCAGGTCAGAGGCTAGGTATTCTGTGGCGGGTGTCTCACCTCCTGACTCCCCAAAGCCTTTCCACCATCTACAAGGCACAAGTCAGGAGTGTGATGGAATACTCTCCACTTGCCTGGATGAGTGCAGCTCCAACAACACTCAAGAAGCTTGACACCATCCAGACAAAGCAGCCCGCTTGATTGGCACCCCATCGACCTCCTTAAACATTCACTCCCTCCACCACCAGCGTACAGTGGCTGCAGTGTGTACCATCTACAAGATGCACTGCAGCAACTCGCCAAGGCTTCTTCAGCAGCACCTCCCAAACCCGCGACTTCTACCACCTAGAAGGACAAGGGCAGCAGGCGCATGGGAACACCACCACCTCCAAGTCACACACCATCCTGACTTGGAAGTATATCGTTGATCCTTCATCGTCGCTGGGTCAAAATCCTGGAACTCCCTCCCTAACAGCACTGTGGGAGTACCTTCGCCACACGGACTGCAGCAGTTCAAGAAGGCGGCTCACCACCACCTTCTCAAGGGCAACTAGGGACGGGCAATAAATACTGGCCTTGCCAGCGACGCCCGCATCCCATAAAAGAATTTTAAAAAGAATGAATATTCCTGATCCAGCGGCAATATTGGGCAGCATGCAACACACTACAATGTGTCCCTTTCTGTAAGGCACCACCAAAGCAGTCCAACCATTGTGCTCTGCCTCGAGTACAGAACAATGCAAGTGGGAATATAACTCAGTGCTGTCAACTCATACTGTTCTGAACCAGGTACTAGTGTCATTAACTAGCACCTGCAGCACAAAGGCAGCATTACATATTGGAATGTTATCACAATAAAACTATTCTGCAGCTATGCTACAGAGCTTTTGTTTGTATACATTTTGGTGTTGAATTGTGATTAATTAGACTGGCACATGGTCTGATTTTTGTTTATTCAGCCAGACACATTCAGCACTTTTTGCACTGAACAAACGCCAATGCAATGGATAATGTCTTAACAAACAAGGGTTGCAAACAACTATACTGTATAACGCAGCACTGTTAACAAAAGAATATCTCAACTTTTTTTCCTTTCAAAGCTCAAACACGTATGAATTTGGTTCATTGACCATCCAGTAGCTACTCGAGCCCAAGCTTAATTTTTCTGCTAACCATCCTATTGCTGCTGAAATCACATAGTTGATTAGATAAATGGTAACTCTTGACCTTCAGTCTTATTGTAAAGGATACAGACTGTCAGAAACTGCAAGAGACTGATTAATCATTTGCAGCCTCGATATAAAGGAGTGATTTTGAAAGGTTCTGCTGCCGACACGAAGCTTTGCTAGCTGCGAGCAGGAAAACCAGGGCGATAATGTTACTGCACTATCTCTGCTCACAAAGTAGTGTCAGCTGTGGCTCAGTGGGTAGCACACTCGCCTCTGAGTCAGAAGGTTGTGGGTTCAAGTGCCCACCCCAGGGACCTGAGCATATAAAGCTAGGCTGACACTCCAGTGCAATGCTGAGGGAGTGCTGCACTGTCAGAGGTGCCGTCTTTCGAATGAGATGTTAAACCAAGGCCCTGTCTGCTCTCTCAGGTGGACGTAAAAGATCCGATGGCACTATTTCGATGTAGAGAGGGGGAGTTATTCCTGGTTTCCTGGCTAATATTTATCCCGCAACCAACATAACAAAAACAGATTATCTTGTCATTATCACATTGCTGTTTGTGGGAGCTTGCTGTGCACAAATTGGCTGCCGCGTTTCCCACATTACAACAGTGACTCCACTTCAAAAGTACTTCATTGGCTGTAAAGCGCTTTGAGACGGCCGGTCGTCGTGAAAAGCGCTATATAAATGCAAGTCTTTCTTTTCATTCACATCTAGCAAAGCTCCACACCAGCAGTAGAGCCTTACAAAATTGCCCCTATACTGTTTTATAGCTTCGTTTTTCACGTCAATTTCTACCCAGTACGTTAATTGCTTACTATCACATGCTCTGATATACCGTGGTCATACTTTGCTTATGATTCCATCTCGCCAATGAGAACTATGGGGTATGTACTGAGAAATGTATAAAAGCAGCGGAGCCTGTAAAGGTGGTTGGAAAAAAAATCCCACAGCACTTTTCGCATGTACTGGCCTACATATCCGCCTTATGCAACATCAGCAAAAATAAACCAGACTAACTGGTCATTCACCTCTTTGTGTTTATAAGACCTTGCTAGGAGCAATTGTCTGCCGCATTTGTTTAGACAACTTTAGAAACTGCACTTCAAAAGTAATTCATTGGTTGTGATTTATTTTGAGATGTCTTGAGGACACAATAAGGCAGTGTTGGAATCTATGGCCCGGATATTTACTCGGGGTCGGGAAGAGAGCAGGGGGAAGGATTTTCGGATGGGGAAGCTGAATTTAATGGCAGGACGTCTTTTAAATTTTTCAACAGGTTTCTCACCCACTAGCCAGCCAGATTGACAGGCTAGCTGTCTGTTGGGCTGGAAAGCAGCTGGGGAGCGAATGTCAGGTAAGTCTGACATTGTGGTGGGGGAGGGGGGGAGGGAGATTCGGAGATTGCGGGGGATGATTCGGAGATTGCGGGGGGGGTGGGAGATTCAGAGATTGCGGGGGGGGTGGGAGATTCAGAGATTGCGGGGGGGGAGATTCGGAGATTGCGGGGAGGGAGATTCGAAGATTGCGGGGGGTGATTCGGAGATTGTGGGGGGGAGAGGGAGATTCAGAGATTGCGGGGAGGGAGATTCGAAGATTGCGGGGGTTGATTCGGAGATTGCGGGGGGGTGGGAGATTTGGAGATTGCGGGGGGGAGGGAGATTCGGAGATTGCGGGGGGTGATTCAAAGATTGCGGGGAGGGAGATTCGGAGATTGCGGGGGGCGATTCGAAGATTGCGGGGAGGCGGTGGGAGATTCGGAGATTGCGGGGGGGCGGTGGGAGATTCGGAGATTGCGGGGGGGGCGATTCGGAGATTGCGGGGAGGCGGTGGGAGATTCGGAGATTGCGGGGAGGCGGTGGGAGATTCGGAGATTGCGGGGGGGGAGATTCGGAGATTGCGGGGGGGGGGGAGATTCGGAGATTGCGGGGGTGGGAGATTCGGAGATTGCGGGGGGGAGGGAGATTCGGAGATTGCGGGGGGGGAGGGAGATTCGGAGATTGCGGGGGGAGGGAGATTCGGAGATTGCGGGGGGGAGGGAGATTCGGAGATTGCGGGGGGGGGGAGGGGGATTCGGAGAGTGCTGGGGGGGGAGATTCGGAGATTGCAGGGGGGTGATTCGGAGATTGCGGGGGGGGAGGGAGATTCGGAGATTGCGGGGGGGAGAGAGATTCGAAGATTGCGGGGGGCGATTCGAAGATTGCAGGGGGGTGGAGGGAGATTCGGAGATTGCGGGGGGGGAGGGAGATTCGGAGATTGCGGGGGAGGGAGATTCGGAGATTGCGGGGTGGAGGGAGATTCGGAGATTGCGGGGTGGAGGGGGATTCGGAGAGTGCGGGGGGCGATTTGGAGATTGCAGGGGGGTGGAGGGAGATTCGGAGATTGCGGGGGGGAGATTCGGAGATTGCGGGGGGGAGATTCGGAGATTGCGGGGGGGGATTCGGAGATTGCGGGGGGGAGGGGGATTCGGAGATTGCGGGGGGGGAGGGGGATTCGGAGATTGCGGGGGGGGAGATTCGGAGATTGCAGGGGGGGAGGGAGATTCGGAGATTGCGGGGGGAGGGAGATTCAGAGATTGCGGGGGGGAGGGAGATTCGGAGATTGCGGGGGGGAGGGGGATTCGGAGAGTGCGGGGGGGGGAGATTCGGAGATTGCGGGGGGGGTGATTCGGAGATTGCGGGGGAGGGAGATTTGGAGATTGCGTGGGGGAGGGAGATTCGAAGATTGCGGGGGGAGGGAGAGATTCGGAGATTGCAGGGGGGTGGAGGGAGATTCGGAGATTGCGGGGGGAGATTCGGAGATTGCGGGGGGGGAATTCGGAGATTGCGGGGGGTGGGGATTCGGAGATTGCGGGGGGGGGAGGGAGATTCGGAGACTGCGGGGGGGAGATTCGGAGATTGCGGGGGGGGATTCGGAGATTGCGGGGGGGGGGAGGGGGATTCGGAGATTGCGGGGGGGGGAGATTCGAAGATTGCGGGGGGGAGGGAGAGATTCGGAGATTGCGGGGGGGAGGGAGATTCGGAGATTGCGGGGGGAGGGAGATTCGGAGATTGCGGGGAGGGAGATTCAGAGATTGCGGGGGGGGAGGGGGATTCAGAGATTGCGGGGGAGGGAGATTTGGAGATTGCGGGGGGGGATTCAGAGATTGCGGGGGGGGATTCAGAGATTGCGGGGGGGATTCAGAGATTGCGGGGGGGATTCAGAGATTGCGGGGGGGATTCGGAGATTTGGAGATTGCGGGGGAGGGAGATTTGGAGATTGCGGAGGGAGAGATTTGGAGATTGCGGGGGGGGAGATTCGGAGATTGCGGGGGGGGAGATTCGGAGATTGCGGGGTGGAGAGATTCGGAGATTGCGGGGGGAGAGATTTGGAGATTGCGGGGGGGGGAGAGGAAGATTGCGGGGGGGGGCGCAGTTGGACATCACGGGGGTCTGATCGTGGGGGGGGGTGGTGGAGGTAAGCTTGCTGAACCTGGGGTAAACACTCCTGCTGCTCCTGGCTCACAAGCAGTGCAATAAAGGTACTTACCTCATGGATCCGGAGGCACGCATCCTAAAATATTTCAGTCACCAACCCGCCTCCTGAGAGCAGGTTGGTTGATCACCCACCACCAACCCCACCACCCACAACCCGCTTCTGTTAAAACCAGAAGCAGGTGGGTTGGAGCTGAGTCTGAGACTTTTACATTTTTACCTTCCCACCCGTCCCCAACCCACCCATCCTCAGGGGTTACGATTCCCCCCCTATATGTTCTGTCATGTAATCATCCACTGGCTAGTTCCTTTAGGGTGAAGGAAGAGGTTGACAGAGGAGGCAGGGATTGACAAGAAATTATGGAAAGGCAAGAAAAGCAGAACATTAACACAGGCAGTAACCTTGTCAAATAGGATTCGGGCACAGGGCAGCACGGAGGGAGAAAAATGAGCTCTGTGCATTCTTGGCAAGGTATGCGCTAACTGCGCATTAAGGGATAGCAATTTGGTGCCGTAGCACTAATAAAGCGGTCATTGGGTTTGGTTTTAACTTCCGTGCTGCCAATCGACAGAACGCCCGTTCTGGGGGTGAAGAGCCTTTTTGTGGCCCGGGCCTCCTTTAGATACCTCCTTTAGATAGAAATGAGAAGTCGCACAACACCAGGTTATAGTCCAACAGATTTATTTAATTTTACAAGCTTTCGAAGCAGTTCGCTCCTTCGTCAGGTAAGTTAGCAATGAGAGAATCTCCCAGAATTCACAATTTAAACCCAGACAAAATCTATTCACATTATTCCCTACAACAAAGAGCACAGCCAAGACAATGAGATGTGTCCCAGGGGGTCCAACGTGTCAAACCACCTGCTGGCTGCATATCCTGTCAATTTGTGTTCTTGTGTTAGTCTCTTTAAAAAAAAAACACCTGGGAAGACCGGCCATGATGTCAAGTCACGTTCTGTATCGTGACATGAACCCGATATCGCGATTGAGGCCATCCTCATGAGTGCGGAACTTGGCTATCAGTTTCTGCTCTATGATTTTGCGCTGTCGTGTATCTCGAAGGCCGCCTTGGAGAACGCTTACCCGCAGATCCGAGGCTGAATGCCCCTGGCTGCTGAAGTGTTCCCCGACTGGGAGGCAACCCTCCTGCCTGGCGATTGTTGCGCGGTGTCCGTTCATACGTTGTCTCAGTGTCTGCATGGTCTCGCCGATGTACCATGCTCTGGAGCATCCTTTACTGCAACGTATCAGGTAGACAACGTTGGCCGAGTCACATGAGTATGTACCGTGTACCTGGTGGGTAGTGTCCTCACGTGTAATGATGGTATCTGTGTCCATGATTTGGCATGTCTTGCAGAGGTTGCCGTGGCAGGGTTGTGTGGTGTCTTGGTTGCTGTTCTCCTGAAAGATGGGTAATCTGCTGCGAACGATGGTACTTTTGAGGTTAGGCGGCTGCTTGAAGGCTAGTAGTGGAGGCGTGGGGATGGCCTTAGCAAGGTGTTCGTCGTCATCGATGACATGTTGAAGGCTGCGAAGAACATGGCGTAGTTTTTTTTTAAAGAGACTAACACAAGAACACAAATTGACAGGATAAGCAGCCAGCAGGTGGTTTGACACGTTGGAGCCCCTGGGACACATCTCATTGTCTTGGCTGTGCTCTTTGTTGTAGGGAATAATGTGAATAGATTTTGTCTGGGTTTAAATTGTGAATTCTGGGAGATTCTCTCATTGCTAACTTACCTGACGAAGGAGCGAACTGCTTCGAAAGCTTGTAAAATTAAATAAATCTGTTGGACTATAACCTGGTGTTGTGCGACTTCTCATTTTTGTCCACCCCAGTCCAACGCCGGCATCTCCACATCATGTCCTTTAGATAGAACCGGCGAGCTGCGGGTACCAAACGTCAAGGCAGTGAGCAATGTTTCTGCGATACAACAAATCGGCGCACGACGGCGGAGTCAAAAAGCAGCAATACTCAATTCCCTAAACATAGCGGGGCAGACTTTCCTCAGCTGTTCCGCTAGACTCCAGCCAGTGTCTGGTAGAATATCTCTGCAATGGGCTGGGACCCATTTACTCCGGCTCTCAACCTCAGTTGGGAAATCCCGTTCAGCCTTGTACAGGTTGGAACCTCCAGTCACCCCTTACAAGGTCAGGCATGTCAGAGGACACAGGGCTGCGGGGAGGACTCTCCCTACACTGGGTTTTCCTGCTTCCCCGGCCCGTAAAGGATCCGGTGCAAGACTGGAGGCCGGTACACCGAATCAGATGAAGCTTACTAGTCTCCAGAAGCGATTTTGTTACGGCACCTTTTGAATTTTAAATCTTCCCTCCCGGGACCTTAGCAACGCTGGATGCCAGGGACACGCAAAACGTCCCTTCCGTCCAACATTTCTCGGGCGCCAAATGGAGGGAAGCACGACATTTGGTGCTGTCCTTCATTTGTGGATGGGTGTATTATTCACCCTCTCCCAAATCCACTAGAATTCCCGACAGAGGCAAAATGGTGACAGGGACTCAGTGTAACCAAGTACAGCGGCACATTCTGCCCCCACCTGCACAGGAAGCAGCTCTTTTGTGGCCCCAGTACCCAGAAGACTGAGCCACAGGATCATTGAAAGGCCATGCACAATAGTAACTCACAATTTACAATGTCAGGTTGCAAGCTGAAAAATTTATTTCATTATTAATATTTTTCTCTTTCATGCCTTGGTTCCACATAGCTGCAAAAGATTTTGGAAAAATTGCAAAGTAAAACTGATTATTTGTTTTGTACTACACGTTGCATTTAAGTACTGAAATAATTGCATGCTTCATCACTTTTTATTACTTAAAGTAGAAAATAATGAGCACTTTCAGATATCATGACCATGCAACAAAGCTTTTAAAACATCTTCAATCACAGAAGCACAGATGAATTATATTTTCTCTGTTTTACAGTGTAAAAATTTGCACTGCCAACATATTCTGGCTCTTTTGGCATTAATATGATTTGCATTTACAATTTAAAAGATTGCAAACTGTCTCAGATGTCAATGGATAAGTATATGTGGGGCTTTATCAAATGACCAGCAAGGAACATTCCCACAAATGATAATCTTAATACAGACTGGAATTTTTTTATTTACAAAATACAAAAGGGTTTCCTTTAAGAGGCTGAATAATAGTAAACCAGAGATTGAGCACAATATCTAGGCTGACACTTCAATGCAGTACTGAGGGAGTGCTGCATTGTCTGACGTGCAGTCTTTTGGATGAGGCATTAAACCGAGGCTCCGCCTGCCCTCTCAGGTAAATGTAAAAGATCCCATGGCACTTTTTCGAAGAAGAGCAGCGGAGTACTCCCCAGTGTCCTGGCCAATATTTATCCCTCAACCAACATCACTAAAACTGATTATCTGGTCATTATCACATTGCTATTATTTGGGACCTTGCTGTGCACAAATCGGCTGCCGTGTTTCCTACATTCCAACAGTGACTATGCTTCAAAAGTACTTCATTTGACTGTAAGGCGCTTTGGGACATCGTGAGGTCACGCAAGGCGATTTATAAATGCAAGTTCGTTCTTATATCGGAACGAAAAGTACCTAGTGACATGAGCCATGCACAGCAGCATTAGCCATGGTTTGCAGATTTCAGCTCAGTAAGTGCATGGTTACCAGCTCAGCACGTGTTACTGCAGATGAGAACATAAGATAAGAACATAAGAAATAGGAGCAGGAGTAGGCCATTTGGCCTTTCGAGCCTGTTCCACCATTCAATAGGATCATGGCTGACCTTTTACATCATCTCCACTTTCCTGCACTATCCCCATATCTCTTGATTCCCTTAATATTCAAAGATCTATCGATCTCTGTCTTGAATATACTCAACAACTGAGCCTCCGCAGCCCTCTGGGGTAGAGAATTCCAAAGATTCACCACCCTCTGTGAAGAAATTTCTCATCTCAGTCCTAAATGGCCGACCCCTTAGTTCTGTTGAGCATTAGTTGTAACACATTACATCTTTCAGAAGTGCATGAAGTAAAACAGTGCTTTCCTCCTATGATCTTGCTATAAAAAAGAGCATTTTGCCACTCAACCCATTCTGAATGGGCTAAAAGCAATTTTTTTCTCCAAGGGTCATTCAGGAAGAGAGAACAGGAAACTGAAGAAAGGAACCTGTGGAGCAAGGTTAAAAACAAATGTGAGAAAGAGAGAGAATAAAATAGTTGGAGATTCAATGGTGTGAAATCGCACAGAAAGGTTTGTTGTAAAGATAAAGTTAATAGGATGTGATTAGTCTCTCTGGCCCTTAAATTGTGAATATTGAGGTGATGATGGATGCCCAAATACAGTGTGCAGAACATGTGCAAGATAATTTGGAAAGAGAGAAAGCTTTGATATCCCAGAGCGATGACAACCTGGCTGATCCCTAGGGCTGGATTTTCCCAGCGGAGGCAGGTTCGCGGCAGGAGAGGTAGTTGACAGTTTCTGGTCCCGCTCCCAGCTGCAGCCGCTCTGCTGAAACAATTTTCCGTTGATTGGGCTTGTTAAGCCCTCGGTGCGCGTTGCCCGGCCCAATCACTAGGTGCGGGTCTGTTCAGCTCCTCTGATGACACGTTTGCTGCTGTTGTATTTAAGGGGGCCATGTCCCCATTTGCTCTCACTTCAGATTTCATACTCCTGAGTGCTGTTTGATAGCAAAATGACTGCACAGAGACAGAGGGCTGCGCCACGCTCCAACGATGACTCCCTCCATGTTCTTGTGGAGGGAGTCAGAGGACGCAGAGAGGCTCTGTTCCCTGGGAATGGAAGGAGGAGATTTCCTCACCAGACAAAGGCAGCCTGGCTACAAATAGCTGAGGAGGTCAGTTGTTGCTTGCACCTGGGTGCAATGTATGAAGAGGTTTAATGATCTCCTGCGTTCAGGAAAAGTGAGTATAAAAGCACACTTATCTTCATTCTGCTGTGTCTGTCATCACATCCCCATCACTCTGCATTGCCATCCCTACTCCTGCACATTCTAACTCACCCCAATATCCCTTGCAGACCACCCATCCCTGTCTCCCTATCTACAGAATCATACCCCATCTTACTGTGCACCCCTCACACTCACCCTCAACGTTATGCAATAACAACTAACAACTCAAAAGGAGTCAACTTGGTATTGGCACCCCACTCCATCATAGTCTCCCTCTAAACATCTATCCTATCCATTCTTTACACTCATTCCATAACTCTCACTAAAACTGCACTTCTTTCCCTCATTGCAGAAAAAGAGAGCCCACAATAAGAGGGAGGGGGAGAGAACAGGAGGAGGAGCTCCATCGCTCGCTGAGCTCACCAATGCTGAGGAGGCAGCTCTGGACATCGCAGGAGTAATTGACCAGCCTGAAGTGGGGGACGGAGAGAAGGGCTCATTAGAACAACCTGGTGACAGAATTATTTTCCAGACATCTTATTTTGCAATCATGAGTGACTCATTTGGGATCTGATGTCAATAGAAATTGAATGCTCATCATGTGCACAATGGGATGTGTCTGCAATCTACATATCACATGTCTAACTCATGTCTTTACTCTCCCACAGGACCATCAAGAGCCCGGTCCCCCACTGTCCAGGAGGAAGAGCAGGAGCACTCCTCAGAGGATCCTCCAGTCTCTGAGGGAGCAGCGTCAGCAGAAATGAGCGCACCCAGCACCAGCGCAGAGACGCACACCTCGGTGGGTCCTATGCGAGATAGAGTAGTGTTGTCACCTGGTGTATCACAAGTCACAAGTGAGCAAGATCAGATAGTGGAGACAGGGACAGCAGTGGAGACTCCTCATTGTAGGCTGCAGGAGTCTCCTAGCTCTGCTGAGCTGCATGCAAACGCTGAGCCTCGGGGGCCATCCAAGAAGAGGGTGATCCTGGAGCTTCAGAAACAAGTTCAGGAGGCTCTGACAGGGTTTGCAACCACAGTGACTGCGAGTGTGCAGAGAATGGAGGAGTCCATCTCAAATATGAGCAACGCACTGGCAACTGTAGATTCTGCCGTGGAAAGGATGGTAACCTCCATGGAGGACATAAATCGCCAGACTCAGGAGAACATGGTAACACTTCTAAATAGATGGTCATCTATTGAGGAGAGAAACCAGAGGTCCATGGACGTCCTTGTTATGAGGAATGTCAGCACAGGAATGGGTCCTCATGGCCCTACTGATGTGCAGCAAGGTGCTCTCCAGCTACTTGCTAGCAGAGAAGTGCGGGTGGCCCATAAGAGGGGTGATGGTAGGAGGGGACATGGAAGTGGAGGCTCCTCTCCAAGCGCTTCAACTTCCCCCCCCTTGCCAACCCCTCGGTCAGAGCCCTATATGCCTCCCCGAACAGTGATGGCCGAGTCTGCCCCTGCACAGCCGCAGGAGGAGCAGACTTTGGTGGGGCCCTCAAAGGCTCCAAAACCCAGAGGACAACCGCCAAAGGCGTCTAAGTAGGCGCAGCAGGAAAGTGAGCAGCCTGCCTCTACATCTGGTGAAACCACAGGGGTAGCACCATGTGGAAGCGCGCGTAAAAGAAAGCTCACACATAAATAGTCACTAGGGTAGTCACTTGAGTGTTTTTTTATAAATGAATGTTAAGTTTCAGTTCTTTTATTTTGTTGTAATAAAATAATGTTTTGTGAATGATTGATGTTGTTGCCATATGTGTGGTCACAAATTGACAGACAAGGGTAAGGGCGCCTTTATTGTCCAGCAAAGATGGTGACAGTGTAAGGATTGAACAGTTCATTGTAGAGATGCTCTATGGTGTGGCAGTGTGGTAATGCCAACCTTCATGTGTATGTGGCAGCCACATGTCTGTGCTGCATAAAGTTACGTGAATCTGGCATTGATTAGGCCATCCCTGGCATCACAGGCAGCAACGTGCTTGCGTGTTGGTCGCAATGGATCAGCCGCCTCCTCCAGGTCTTCCTCTTGCTGACCCTCATTCTGCTCATCCTCCTCCTCCGAAGAGGCTGTGCGCTCTGCGCCTTCTTCCTCATGCAGCGCTAATCCTCGCTGCAGTGCGATGTTGTACAGGGCACAGCAGACAACAACGATTCTGGAGACCCTGGCAGTGCGTACTGAAGGGCTCCACCAGATCTGTCCAGACATCGGAAGCGCATTTTGAGCAACCCTACTGTTTGCTCTATGAGAGTTCTGGTGGAAATGTGGCTTTGATTGTAACGCTCCTCAGACTCGTTTGATGGCCTCCTCAACGGTGTCATTAGCCACGTCTTCAGGGGATAGCCCTTGTCTCCTAGGAGCCAGCCAGGAAGTTTGTTTGGCAGTGCGACCAGCTGAGGGACAGTGGACTGACGCAGGATGTAAGAGTCATGGCAGCTGCCAGGGAATCTCGTGCACACATGATGATGCTCTTCCTGTGGTTGCACACCAGCTGCACGTTAAGGGAGTGGAAGCCCTTGCGGTTGACAAATGCTGCTGGGTTCTGATGGGGTGCCCCGATGGACACATGTGTGCAGTCGATGACGCCCTGCACCTGTGGGAAGCCAGCCAGATTGACAAAGCCGAGCACCCGCTCGGTAACACTGGCTTCATCAGTGGAAAACTGGATGTAATTTGCAGACTTGTCAAAGAGGGCATCGGTGACCTGCGTGATGCATCTGTGAGCGGCCGACTGGGAGATGCCGCTAATGTCTGCTGCTGATCCCTGGAAGGAGCCTGACGCAAAGAAGTGGAGAGCAGTGGTGACTTTGACAGCTACTGGTAAGGCGTGTCCACCCGCTCCTGTGGGCTGCAGGTCTTGATTGAGCATTATGCAAATGTCTGCGACTACCTGTCGCAAAGGTCTCAGCCTCCTTTGTCACTGCTGCTCAGTCATGTTGAGGAAGCTCATCCTCTGCCTGTAAACCCTGTGTTGGGGGTATCTCCTGCGGCGTGCAGCCCTGTGCTGATGGCCTCTGCCCTGTGCAGCATCAGGTGGTTGAGGAGAAGGTTGGCGCTCTTGGGGGGGAATTTTGCCGGCGCTCAGGGGGCGGGTTTGGAGGCGGGACATCCGGTAAAATTGCAAAGATTGACAGCGGGTCCCGAACCCGGTCAACCTGCCGCCAATCAATCTTCCCGGGTGTCAGGTCCCCGATTTGCGCATCGAAAACGGCTGGCAAAATAGTCTTTAACAAGCAGTTAAATATCCTAAATGCCTCCCCCGTCGCTTGGTGTTGGGTCTGTTTTGAAATCGCAGACCCGACGCTTTGGAAACTTACATGGAGGTGGGTTCAGAACGGCCATCAATCATTGCGATTTTGACAGAGGACCCGCCTCCGAACCTGCCCTCTGAGCGCCGGCAAAATCGCGGCCCTAGTGTCAGAGGACTGACTGACTTATGAAGAACGATTTGAAAAACAAGAACCATTTCAGCATTGAATGGATGCAAATAAGAGAGAATCGTAGAGTTATGTGATAGTAAGTCCATGCCCAGCCTATTTCCTTCCTCACTCACCCACATTTCACTGAAAAATTTGCAGAGGGAAAGTGTTTCAAGGAGGAGGTCAAGTCATTCAATTCAAATACAAGCATCTTTTGGGTTTTCTTTGTGTGTATGTTTGATTAGAAGCTCTTTCTGTGTTTAAAAGATACATATTTAAATTTCGTTGATCCGAGTAATGTTTTGAAATGTATTTCTCAGCCTGTCTTGTTCAAATTGAGCAATCCATCTGAAGCAATCAGAGAAAGATGGATAGGCAAGATGGCCAGCAACAAATTGCCATGGAGGGTCTGGAATAAACTACAGTGTAATGTTCAGGAACTTTGTATCTGGTCCAATCTAACTTCTAGTTCAGAGCAGCAGACATCTTCTGAGGAGGGTTATGTAAGCCTGTGGTTCTATTGTGTATTTCTTCTGTTCTCTAATGCATTTACTGCTATTTGTTTATAGCCTAAGCCACAGTCTAGCAAAGTGTTAATGCTACTACCTTCAATAGTCAAGGAAAATCACTTAAAGGCGCATGATATAACCAGTGAGCTGAAATAAAAGAAGTAAAGTAAAAAAGACTTGCATTTATATAGCGCCTTTCACGACCCTAGGACATCCTAAAGCGTTTTACAACAATTAAGTACTTTTGAAGTGGAGTCACAGTTGCAATGCGGCAGCCAAGTCATGAACAGCAAGATCCCACAAACAGCAATGTAATAAATGACCAGATCATCTGCTGTAGGTGTTGGTTGAGGGATAAATGTTGGTCAGCACACTGGGGATAAACTCCCCTGCTCTTCGAATAGTGCCGTGAGATCTTTCACGTCCATCTGAGAGGGCAGACGGGGCCTCGGTTTAATGTCTCATCCAAAATACAGCAGCAAGGTTTTTTTGTTTGGACCCTCAGTGCACCACAAATTACCTAGATACATAGAAACTGGGCAGGTGAAGGCAAACTCTGAATCATAGAGAATGAGGGGTCATTCATGGGAATGGTGTGAGACACTGAAGTTGTGGAAAGTATCTCGAATAAAAACTCCAAAACATAGCATATAGGGTCTGAAATGTAGGCACACACAGCTGACCTCACCAGGAAAAGTCAATTTGGCCCATTTACAGATGTTATGGTGCATCTTTCATGCCTCACTGTGAGCTCCAGGGCCACATTGTCATGTTGTCAGCAGTCAGTGCAGGGTTGCTGGCTGCCTATTTTACTCCGCTTGAGGGGAGGGGCGGCAGGCAGAAAGGGAAGTGGCAGAGGGGGGAATGGGGGGACAACAACCAAAGGGGCAGATGTGCCATGGTACCAGGCTGTCAGGAAGGGCAAAGGAAAAGGGGTGCCTGAATATTTCTTTTCCTAGTTGGATGGCAGCCTCCCTTCGGTGCCCCATTCCATAAGGGCACTGTGCGTCTGGAGTGCTGCTTCGGCACTCCAACTGCATGACGAACAGCCACCTCGTTAGAACACAGCCTTGCACACAGGCTCCCAGCCTCCTTTGAGTTTGCTGGGCTTTGTAGGCCTCAGGCTTCTGCACCGGATTTTCTGGGAAACAGACACATGATGCATTTTGGCTGCCGACCATTGTATTATCTGCCCCATATTACTGAAACGCTATTGCAATATCAAAACGGCAAAACAATGATCAGAGAGGAAGTTAGAATTATAAAAAGGTAAAAATAGCAGTAATGCTGAACATAAAACAATAAAAATATGAAATGAATTAATTAAATTCTAGAAGTACTCACCAAAAAGGGTAATACTAACTTACTATTCCAAAAGTTGTAGCACAACCAATATCTTGCAGGATTTTGAAATCAGTGCAACAGAGGTACTTGATAAGTTAAAGGGATTTAAGACTAATAAATCTCTCTGGGTCAGATGGTATATATACTAAGGGGTTCTGAAGGAAACTAGGGAGGGAATTTGAAGGATGCTGGCTATTCTGACGGAGGAATAATTGAGCACTGCTGAGGCTACACAGGATTGGAAGCAAGCAAATGTAGTACCTATGTGTAAAAAGGGTGAGAAATCGTACCATTGCAATTTCAGGCCCATAGTCTAATCAGATAACATGCTTTTTTCATGCCAAAGGTAACATTACAGATAGGGCGTAATGTGATTATCAAGTTGTAGAACATATTGCATGAAATCAGTCTGTCTGAAGATATGAAGGTTATTCTGGCAGCAACTGAAAATCTTCTGCCCAGCCATTAACATGCCAATTTCTGCTTTATTCTGTGGCAATTTCACCACAGCTGGTAAATTGAGTCAAGTACTGGAAAGCAAGATGAAATAATGCAGATAAAACATCTTAACAGCTGGCGATGGCCCACTTGACCTTCATTAATGAGTGTGATTTAGTTTCCACTTGCAGTAATTGAAATAAAACAGCTAGCCAAGCTCACTGAGGCATACGCAATGTTGCAGGGTAGGTTCATACTTTCGTGAAAACTGTGTTAAAAAGGTAAGAGGAATATGGGGCTCAATAAGACACTAACTGGCAAGTCAAAATATCTGGGCTAAGACTGCCCAGAAAATAAATTAGATTTCAAAACCAATAGGAATACAGAGGATTGCACAGGTGCTTCTAACTTCAGAAGGACGGCAAAGATGAAGATGTTTGACAATAAAGGTCTCCAAGGAGTGTGATGGAATACTCTCCACTTGCCTGGATGAGTGCAGCTCCAACAACACTCAAGAAGCTCGACACCATCCAGGACAAAGCAGCCCGCTTGATTGGCACCCCATCCACCATCTTAAACATTCACTCCCTCCACCACCGGCATAACGTGGCTGCAGTGTGTACCATCTACAAGATGCACTGCAGCAACTCGCCAAGGCTTCTTCGGCAGCACCTCCCAAACCCGCGACCTCTTCCACCTAGAAGGACAAGGGCAGCAGGTGCATGGGAACACCACCACCTCCAAGTTCCCCTCCAAGTCACACACCATCCTGACTTAAAAGTATATCGCCGATCCTTCATCGTCGCTGGGTCAAAATCCTGGAACTCTCTGCCTAACAGCACTGTGGGAGTACCATCACCATACGGACTGCAGCGGCTCAAGAAGGCGGCTCACCACCACCTTCTCAAGGGCAATTAGGGAAGGGCAATAAATGCTGGCCTTGCCAGCGATGCCCACATCCCAAAAACGAATTAAAAAAAGGTAAGGGCAACAGTGGGTCTAGTTATTTAAAAAAGGCTCACTACTACAGAAGGAAAGGAAATTATCAAGGCCTCTGGTTCTGATGAGTTCTTTGACAAGGATCACAAAGGGAAGTAAAAAATGTTGGAGGCCATTTGGCCAAGTTAGCTCGTCCTTCCCTAGGAACCTACAATCCCTCCAAACACCACATCCAACTAACTGCCTTTTGAAATGTGCTCCAGAGATTTTAACCAGGAAATTAGACTCACACCAGAAACTGGCCCTTGGTAGCCGACGCGCACTCAAAAACAAAGGCCCAAGGCTCACTTGGACATCACCTACATACCAGTCGGGCATCTCGATGCAGCTTACTGATCGGGGCCCTGGAAACTTCAGCTGGCTCCAACAGATATGCCTTGAGATGAGGGGGGGGCGGGGGGGTGGACAGGCAAACGGGAGGGAGGCGAGCGCAGGTCGGCAGGGGCTATTGCTGTGGAGCCGGGAGTACCGCTCCTGCTCCTCATTAAGGAAAATTACAAAAAAAAAACTTGAGCGGCCTCCAGTGGTAGCTTTAAGGACTGCTGGTTAGGCTGCTGTAAACCCGCAAAAACTGTGCAGAACTTGCCGCTGAGGTCCTAAAACAGTCAAGGGGCCTAATTTCCTGTTTTAGGCGGGAATGCCGGGTACCTGGAAGTCGCTGCTCACGTCCAGGGGATCGGGCGTGGCAGGGTGCACCGGATAATTGCCACCCTCCTCCCCCCCCCCACACTTACTTTTCACCCAGAAACTGGGTGCACCAGGCACCAATTTCTCCCCCTTTGTCTCCACTTCCCTACCTGGATGACCATTCCCCAGTATTGCTCAATCTTTGCGTGAAGAAGTGCTTCCTGACATCAGTCCCCAAACCTGCCTTTATCAGTTCATACCTTTGCCCGCTACCCCCTGCGGTCAGGATTCCCTCATGATGACTGTCATAGATTCCATCTCGATACGGTGAGCATGAGTTCAAATCCCACTATGGCAGTTTGAGAATTTGAATTCAGTTGGAGAAAAATCTGGAAATAAAAAGCTGGTATCTGTAAAGAAAAAAACAAACTATCGGATTGTTGTAAAAACCCAGCTTTCAACTGGTTTCTCTAACCTATCTCCTCACAGGTTTTGAAGAGTTTGTTTTTTCTACTTATTTCACTGCTTATCGTCTTATTAGTCCATTTAGGATAAGTTTTTTTGAATCTGCTCTTCCTAATCCTTAATATGTATTTATCCTGCATGCTCTACATCTGTCCTTAAAGGTATTCCATTTGTCCTCAGCTGGAGTTCTCTGGAGTGCGACCGGCCCCAATCAGTCTATTTAAGCTTGTCCCTCATTGCCTTAAAGTTGGGCCTTTAAAGTTACATACTTCAGTATTTGTTCGTGATGTTGATTTGTCCCAAATAATGTCAAATTTAATCACGTTACGGTTGTTTTTGTCTGGGTGTCACTACTTCTATTCCCAGTATACTATCTGGGTCACTAACCATTATCAGGTGGAAATGTGAGTTGCACCTCCTGGCATCCCTGACACATTAGATCAAATAGCAGCCATTCATTGTATTTACCAGCTTAGATTCTAGACTATGTAAGCATTTCCAGTTTATATGGGGTCGGTTATGGTTCCTTCCATTAGTGTGATCTTTCTGTTTGCACATAAATTCCTTATTTCTTCATAGAATAACCTGTCTTTTTGTTTTGACCTAGTGGTCTATCGTAAACCCCTAGAATTTTTTTTGCTCGCCTTGCACTACACACCTCCAGCTAGACTATCTTGTTGGAAAGCTTATTCTGTATCATTGGGCCTACTTTCCTTTACCCCTCAGGTGTACCTGACATATAGAGGTCCTTTGCCTCCTTTCCGGTCCTTCCTGAACACCCTAAACCCTTGTATGTTAAGCTCATTTTCATCACAGGTGCCTAACCATGTGTCTAACATCCCTATTACATCATAGTTCTCAGCTGCGACGACAGCCTCAAGTTCAGTCAGCTTGTCACGAATGTTTCGAGCAATCATATATCTGCAACTTAATAATTTAAGCCTGTTCTTCACAGCATTCCCTTTCTTACTTGATGTTTCTGTCAATTTTCTTCCTTTTTGGTCTGTTTTGTTTATCAATCCTTATAAGTTTAAATCTTTCCCACTGCCCATTTTATCTGAGCTGCAAGGAGATGGGTACCAATCCAGTTAAGATGAAACCCATCTCATCTGAACAGTTTCTTTCGCCGGGACTTGCCCCAGTCTCCTAGGTGTCTAAAACCCTCCATTTTATCCTATCACTCTGTGACTTATGGATGCATTGCTGATCTAGAATATCCCACATCATGCATGCCACACATAAGTCCTGATCCCGCTATTTATATGCTCCCAACCACTGCGCTACACACACTCATTTTTTTTAATTCGTTTTTATGGGATGTGGGCGTCGGTGGCAAGGCCGGCATCTATTGCCCATCCCTAATTGCCCTCGAGAAGGTGGTGGCGAGCCGCCTTCTTGAACCGCTGCAGTCCGTGTGGTGAAGGTACTCCCACAATACTAATTCTGGAACTATATTTTTCTTACCTGCCCTGTACTTAGCTGATGTAGATTCCTGACCAATTGATTTTAGTGCTAAATTCCCTCTCGTACCTTCCCTCAACTTAAACTTACTGTCACCTTTTCACTCAGTTAGCTGCTTGCAGCTGAAGTAATCTCTTGCTTGCACACCAATCAATGTTACTTTTTGTTTTAAAAATTAGTCCATGCCATACTTTCGGTAGCCTCCCATTCAATTTTTTTAACATGGCCCTGAAATTCCTCCTTCCTCCGCCCCCCCCCACACGATATTGGGCATGGATTGATAACATTCCAAGTGCGTTCCACCCGGCCAGAGGTTACAGATTTGGTTGGCCGGGTCTTCAGCATATCCTGGTTATCTTAGGCCTGCCCTATGCCAGGTCCTTGCACTAGGAAATAAGAGGCCTGCAGCTGTCAGACTGGACACCAGCTTTGAGACCTCCTGGCTGCTGCTGGAGAACATCAGTCAGACGGTGTCCAGTCCTGAAGATCCAGAGGATTCCTGCAAAAAGTAAGGCCACTCACCTTTTAAGGCCTTCTTCGCCTTGCTGTCTGTCCCATTCAGACTCTACAATCTGAGGGGTCCCACAAACAAGGTCAAGTGGCAGCTTCAAGCAAGCTTCAAGTGGCCCTTTGATCATAGGAAGTGGAACATGAAGCTAAATGGCCATTTCCATGGGCTTATTTCAGGTGCAGGTCCAGGATCATCCCTTTGGGAAGCCTTGAAAATCCTAGGGCTAAGTAAAGGGGCGAGGATTTGATATTAACACGCTTGCTTTCAACTTTTTAAACCTGACTCAAGTTGGGAAGCTGCACTCAGTGTCCTGGGCCAATATTTATCTCTCAACCAGCATCACTAAAACAGATTATCTGGTCATTTATCTCATTGCTGTCTGTGGAACCAGGACCTTGCTGTGCGCAAATTAGCTGCTACGTTCCCCTACATTACAACAGTGGCTACACTTCAAAAAGTACTTCATGGACTGTAAAGCGCTTTGGTACGTCTTTATAAAAGGCACTATCTAAATGCAAGTTCCTTCTTTCTTATTTCTAATTTTGTCTTGCTGCAAATACAACAAGGGAAACATTGCGTGTGAAATTTTGCATTGCTTGTTTATTTTCCAACGCACTTTGAGTGATTGGAATGGTTTAACCTTTTCCATTCATGTGTATCAATCTGTTTCTGAAAGACAGTGCAGAACAACAACAGCACAGAAAGGGTAAACCTAAAGGCCGAAGTCCTGGAAGGACTGTGTCATCATTAAATTAGAAGTCGCACAACACCAGGTTATAGTCCAACAGATTTATTTAATTTTACAAGCTTTCGAAGCAGTTCGCTCCTTCGTCTTGCTAACTTACCTGACGAAGGAGCGAACTGCTTCGAAAGCTTGTAAAATTAAATAAATCTGTTGGACTATAACCTGGTGTTGTGCGACTTCTCATTTTTGTCCACCCCAGTCCAACGCTGGCATCTCCACATCATGACCATCATTAAATTAAGAAGGGGAGTGCTGAATAAAACATCCTGCATTTAATTCTATTACATAAACAGGACTCTTTAGTATCAATGGGAATAATTTATCTTTTGGCGATAGTGTAGAACGCGTGATAGCGGCTCGGCCCCGCGTTAAACATCTCTCCCGATTTTCGTTTCCACAATGAATGGTTGAGGGGTAAATGTTGGCCAGGAAAGCTCCCAAAATACTCTTTCATCATAATCTTAAACATTATACATGCTAAGGTGCTGCTTAAATTACAAACCCAGTTTTCCCTAAGGCCTCTCTTCCAGGCAGAAGTTGATTTCTCATGGGGTCAGGATTAAGAGATCCCACCAGTTGCTTTAAATTAACAGTCAACCCCTTTTCAACAGATTTTTAAAGTAATTCAGGGCTCCCCAATTGCTTAGATGTAAGCACGCGGTTTCTCAACAACATGGGTCGGGTGAGATGTGAAAATGTAAAGAATCTCAAACCCGACCCCAACCTGCCTCTAACCCGCCCACTTCTGGTTTTAGGGGAAGCGGGATGGTGGGGGTTTGGGGAACCAACCCGTTCCCAGGAGGCGGGTTGGTCATTTAAATATTATAATGAGGCTGCGTGCCTCAGTTTTAACCAGTCTTCCAGGTTTAACCCCGGCCTGTCCGGGTTTCCCAGGCCTCGGGAAACCCAACAGCTAAAGGGAGGCGAGGACTGTTCCGTGGAAGAGGTAAGTGCCTTTACAGCACTGCTTGTGGGCCAAGAGGAGCAGGAGTGCTCCTCCCAGCCCACCAAGCTAACCAGTTTCCCTGTCCGCCATCAAAACACCGCTCCCCCCCCCCCCCCCAGGATCGATGACCACCTCCCCTCCCCCACACAAGATCCAGACCCCCTCCTCCCCACACTACCACTAACCCAGCTGTAGGCTCCCTACCACCTGCTCTTGGCCTGCCTCCTCCGAATCGTTCCCCGCCCAACAGGGAGCCTAGCCTGCCAATCAGGCTGGCTTCCTGGTGGGGAGCCTGCTGAGAAGGAAAGAAGCAGGTTGTGACGTTAAAACTGCACAGCACGCGGAGACCAAAACTCCTCTCCCCCCCCCCCTCCCCCCCCCCCCCCCCCCCCCCCCTCACAAAACCTGCTGGACGTGCACTATACATATTGGGTAAAAATAGGATTGAACCCACTCCGCAACCCCCTCCCAAGCCTCCACCCTCTTCTTTCTGACCTTTTTGCCCAGGGAAATGTACATTTTCCAAAGGCAAAGGTCAGGAAAATCTACGCTAATAATTCAATCTGCACTCACATGGTTTTACTGGTTCCTCCAAATGTTCAGAAGGGAAATAACATGACCACACTTAACCAACCATTATTTCACTAAGCTGTTTTTGATTGAACTGTGAGAAGGTGGACAAAACTGTCTCAGCGGGATATGCTCTACTCTTAAGACATGTCACTGAACTGACTCACTGAGATTAATTTGGAAAAAAAAACAAAGGTATTCTATTGGATGAAGTAGCCTGAAATTTTAAAAGGATTAGAGTCCAGCTGTCTAACCAAGCAAAATGAAATAAGATATAAACTGTTGCAGTGGCCATAGCTACAGTGTTCTCCGGTTGCTTCGACAATTGTTGGTATTATCCGAATACGAAAGCCACATACCAACATATGTTTGGCACTTGCCCAAGAATTAACGCTTTCTGGACACAAGTAGCTGGAACTGTTCAGAAAGCTAATTTCCCAATGGAATTAAACACACCTAAACTAATGGACAACACATTGATAACAAGTAGGTAAGCCAGACGAACAAATGTAAAAAGCACCAAACCTCACGCGCAATAATTGTTCAATGCTCCGTTAGGAAACTATGCCTCTTGACAAAAAACATAATCACCCGGAATGTCAGCAGAAGTTCTTCCGATCTCCCATCGTAACTTCAGCAGAAAATCGGTGGAAACCCTGGGAGAAATGGTGTAAACAACCGTTTATGCCATTTCTCTGGGGTTTCTAGTGATATTTCATCAAGGTTGCGGCAGGAAATCGGGGAACCCCCGTGGAAATTCCACCCCAATAGGTTTTTTTAAATTTTGCACTCTTTAGCGTTTCACTAGGGAATTCACTCCTGGGATGAATGTAGATGGGTTCTTGATCAAGTAATGTATTCTTGTCTGTAGTTTCCATTTTCAGCTCTTGAATCAGATTTAGTGGGTTTATTCTGTGTGACTATTAGCTGTTTTAGATCAATATTGTTTTCAAGTGCCTAAAGCCATTCTCTGCATTCTCATGTTCTGACAGACATTTAACACTTTCTGTGGGTTTAATATCCCTGGCTTGAATAGTTTGATATAAATCAGACACAGTAACAGTCCCACTTGAATAGCTTTGTGTTCTACCTTTCAGCACCCTAGGGCGGATTTTGCCACGGCTCTGCTCCAGGCCAGCTGCTTCACTGGTGGCGGGTGCAAGTCATGAATTCACGACAGGCCGAATTATCTGAGGTGTAACTTTGCTGGCCCAGATGAGGTCATGCTTTAGGCGAGTGAAAGTCTTGTTTAATTGAAATAATCTTTAAAAGATCCCTCGTTCGAATTTCACAGCTTCCGAGCAAATTCAGTGCAGACCTCAGCCGTATTCAGTGGGTGAATGACCTGTGCATGGGTCTGTCCTGCTTTTGTATAATCCTTAAAATAACATTGCTGTTATTGGAGTTGGTGGTGAACAAACGTTCAAGAACTGAACGGGTCTTCCTGTGGCTGTGGAGATCACAATGGCATTAAGCTTCTATGCTTAAAGGTTCCTTCCTGGCCAGTCGTCAGTTCCCATCTGTGTAAACCAAGTGACCGACGCCATGTTTGCATGGGGAAATACATTTATCACTTTACCAGTGGAAAAGAGATACCATTTGGAGAGGGTATGGAACTTTGACTGGCATGACAAGCTTCCCAAGAGCCCAGAATATTACTTACTGAACCCATGTGGCCATTAGAGGCCCATAAGTCAACTCTAATGCAGAGGTGAACAGGGAGGGATATCTGTAAATGTTGAGATGGTAGCTGAGTACAGAAACTTGATCATGCACGTTAAGCCCATTATCTAGGGAGCATCCATGATTCTTTTATAATGCAACAGTCCACGGTGCCCACATAATTTGAAGGTCCTGGAGAATGAGCGATTGGGAGACTAGGGCTATCCTTTGCATCCATGGCTCATGACCCCAATTAGAAACCCTCACACAACAGCAGAGTGCAAATACAAGACCCGTGACACCACTGCTGAGCACACCATAGGGATGCTGAAACAGTGATTCTGTTGTTTGGTCCAATCAGGCAGGGTGATGCTCTACAGTCCATCCAAGCTTTTCAAAATCAGCTCTGTATGTTGCACAATTTTTCCATCCAAAGAGCGGTGAGCATGCAGTGAGATGGAGAGGAGCCCAATGCACAGGGAAGGAGGATGAGGTAAGGAGGAGATTGACATGGAGAAAACTGATGTACAGGCCAGAAGATTGGGATTTAAAGCCTACCGTATTTTGAATATGCCGCAGGCACAGGGAAAGCTTGCCCAGAAAGCATCGCCTGCAGCACAATTGACTGACAAGGCAGCAGCTCTTAAAGAGCTGCAGTTCACCATAAAATGGAAAGTTCGGGTGGTGACAGAAAAGTGGACTAATCGTTCACAATGGCACAAAGGAAATATATAGGCCGCACTGCTCCGTTTGATGCTAAAGAGCTGCAGGAGTGGACAATAGCCTCGTAAACTTGTTTTTTTGACATCTCATACTATTTCTCTCCTCCTCCTCCAGATTACTTTCCATTTTCTGTCAAAAATGCTTCCAGCCAAAGAATTGTAACTCTTCAACTCATTCTTGCTTCTCGCTTTGCTGGGCAAACAACATCTCATTTAAACAGGTTCATCAGATTAACCCAGCACTCACCACATCCAACTCCTCACCATCAATCTCCTGAAGGAAGACGGAAGAAAGTAGATTTGTGGACATCACTGAGACAATTTCATGAAGTGAAACTAATCACAAGATGGAAGTGAGACTCACAGAATCAGCCCTATAACATTATAGTCTTATCTCCAACTCGCACTCCCATCTAGCAAAGCTCTATGGTGGGAGCATAGCCTCATACCTCTCATGTGTATCTGTTTCATGGTGTACAAATGACACCAGATTAAGTTCTTGGGAAATGTGAATCAATATAATTGTTGCATTTAACAAAGTTCTATTGTGATGTTTAATAATTTGCTCCTTGCAAATGTTCTAAATGATAAACTTATAAACTTACACTGTTTGGAATGCACTTATAACGACCATTAATAAAGCATTCAATAAAACATTCTTGAGCAGGAAAGACTTCCCTTAAACAGCTAAGCATATTTAAGCTTATAAAACCTATTATCCCGTTACTTTCTTTGAAGTGGCTTCCTGCTGATTAGTTTTTCTTCAAGTAGCTTGCCCTTGCTAAATGAACTTCTGCTCTTATCAGCCGATCTTTGTGTAGAATTCTTATTTCTCAGCGTAATTGTTACGGTGGTTTTGCCATGTTGGAGAGCGTTCTGCAGGTGGGCCCAGTTTCTGATACAACCAGGAACAGTTTTCATGTCAGGCAGTGTGTGATCATCTCTGGGGAAACGCTGGCGCTAAAGCAGAAAAGAAGTTGATAGGGAAACGACTTCACTGATTGCAGGATGAACTTGTCCCCAGCAGCTTCCACCAGAATAAATTCTCTTTCAAATTTGCAATGACTTAAAATAAAAGGACACATGCATAAGATTTATAAGTTGACACAGCAACGTTAACCAGCATCAACAACATCATTATATACAAAGGAAAGCTGTCTTCTGGGGTGGATTAGCCACCCTAAACGTGTTGTTATAGGTTTATACGGTGGATGACAATAAAAGCTTGTAACAGTGAGAACATTAGTAAACAGACATTCAAAGGACTGTTCAGAAGTCTAATCTATCACAAGGAAGAGATGATATATGTCTGGAAGAATACTCAATGCAGCTGATGCACCTCTTAAAGTTACCTGTCACAAGGACTAAAGGAAGGCACAGTTCACGGATAATTCCACCCCTCCCCCTGCCGCCCCAACATGTTTTACTGTACAAGTCCTGTTTGAGGCTGAGAGCATAGGCTTCTTTCTTTTTCTAAAGTCATGATGGTATTTCACAACAATCAAAGCCACTTTAGTATGTCAGGTGGACTCAGTGACAACCAGCATGTCGCTATGCGCCATGCTGTGAAAAGGATAGCTCTGACAAGCTCTGCATACACGTACCCACAACTCTGTCATGAAGTAGCCCTAATATGCAATGCAAAGAACCTGCAAGGATTTTACAGCATCAACTTGACTTGTGATAAGAAGGATTTCTTGCCAGACGTCTATCGACCATCAGACACTGCCAAACGTTATGGGGCAGAGTACTTTGCTCTTTTCTTTTTAATACTATGTGTTCAGTGTCAATCTGAGTTTATGTAACCTTTCTTTGGACTAGCAGCTCTGAAGAATTGAATTTGATTTGTGTCTCTTTTGCAACTCTCTCAGATATATGAAGATTCTTGTATTTATCAGGAACCCTGTGTGAAACCAGGAAAAGGCAAGAAAAAAAGCACAGCTAGTCATTAGCCTTCAGTGTTTGTGCCTCTTGCCCTGCACAGCTTAAAAGATGGCACTGAAAAACTATCGTCAATGGGAACTCAAAGCCAACTCACCGCATCCTGTATTTCTTCTGAGGGTCACCTGACCTTCAATCATCAACAGCCCATCTGAAGCCGCAGAAACAAAGATTGAAATAATACTTAGCAACTCTGGAGGCAAAATTACTCTGAGTTGGAGCTAACTTTCCCACTTATTGAGCATTAATGTGTAGTCATTTGCTGCGTTTGTAAATGAAACACTTTTAGCACCATTTTGCTTGTGCTCCAAAAATTCCTTCTGGGATTGACCCAGATTAATTAACACACATTAATGTACAGAGATGGCCTTAATGCTTTCTTGCTTTGTTACTGTTTTCTAAAGATCAAATTTACTCATGCTTATCTTCCAGCCATATCGCATTAGTGCCAGATGGTATGAAGGTGTGGTTAAGGCAAAACAAAGCAAGGAAAAACTTGCGTTTATATAGCACCTTTCACGTCCTCAGCATTTACAGCCAATTAATTACTGCTGAAGTGTAGTCACTGTTTCTTTTGAAAGTAAAAAGCACAGCAAAATTCCACAAACATCAGTGAGATGAATGACCAGTTAGTCTATTCTGTTGATGGTGTTTGTTCAGAGATAAATACTGGCCAGAACACTAGGAGATCTCTCCTGCTTTTCTTTGAATTGTACCATGGAATTTTTTATGTCCATCTGAAACATACAGAGCCTCAGTTTAACGTCTCATCCGAACGACAGCACTTCCAACAGTGCAGCGCTCCCTTAGTACTAGCACTGGACTGTCAGCCTAGATTTTGTGGTCAAGTCTCTGGAGTGGGCCTTGAACCCATAACCTTCTGTCTCAGAGTGCTACCCACTGAGCCATGGCTGACTAGGTCCCAACATTAGCAATGCAGCTGGCAGAGCACTGATACAACATGTCACCTCTTGTTTAACATCTCATCCAAAAGAAGGCACCTGCAACAGTGCAGCACTCCCTTCAATACTGCAGTGGGAAAAGTTGGTAGGGAACAGGAACTCAACCGTTTTAAGTCAACGCAAACTGGTTCAGTGTACACAGCAGGCATGTTTAAATTGGAGGAGTAGGATGAGCAGCAGAGGAGGGCCAGAGAAGCCTGGTCGACAGGAAGAGGACTATTAGATCTCACTTGTACCCCAGGCAGCGTATCTACCAGTAGTAACAGAGCTACCTCGATCTCACCTAGGATCAATCTTTAAGGAGGCTATGACTCACCGAGAGAAACAAAAATGAAGTGTACCATCTCCTGGAAACAGACCTGCAGCTAATGAGCAACATGTCACCGTTTCGCCAGGATTAGTAAAGGTAATGATGGCACTCAACTATTTTGCCACAGGCTCCTTGCAGACAATTACAGTAGACTTAGATCAATTAATGTATTACATTACATAGGTCATAAACACCCTCAGCGTGAATTTCCTCAGGGTTCTCCCAATCAGCTGCTTTAACTTCAGCAGAAGGTCAGTGGAAACTTCAGATTGATGCGTTAACGGGATTTCCGCCAAAGTTACGGCAGCCGATTGGGAGCACCCTGAAGACATTCCCGCCACCAGTTCCAACATATCGACGAATACATCAAAATCAAAGGCAGCAAGCAACAGGGACTGACTGGCTTTTTTGAAATATGTGGCATTCTCTGTGTACAGGACACCATTGATTGCACCCATATAGTTATTCAAGTATCTATGCAAAATCCCATTACATTCATCAATAGAGAAGGACACCAATTGATGAGTGCTAAAATGGTCTGCAACCACTGCAAAATCATTATGTATGTGAATGCGGTTTTTCCAGGAATTGGTCACAATGTTCATCTTAAGGAAATCATGGGTTGCACACTTATTCCAGGTTAGAGAGGGGCTCAGAGACATAGGATTACCACTGGAATTATGGCTTATGATAGCAATCCTCACAGTCCCAATGCAATGATGCATATTCAAGAAGTAAGAATATCATCAAGCAGATATTTGAAGCACTCTAACAACAGTTCTGAGGACTCAAACAGTGGAGTTGCACTTGCTTGAGAGTCATCTACCTGCTCTTGTACTTCCAGCCTCATAGGCCCTGCTGGAAGTTGAGTTTTCACATCAACCGCTGGTCTATTTAAGCACATATGTTGCCACTGCCATGAGCTTCTATATCCTCACTTAAGGCTCTCTGGAGTCTGTCTCCAGGACATTGAAGCCAGTCATTATTGGAGCTTAGATTTTGGATCTTCATCCCTTGAAAGCATCAGTGAGAACTTCTGTAAAAGATAGTGAAACTGTGCTTGTTGCCTAAGTGCCTAAGGTCTGGCCTGCAGATGCCACTAATGTTAAATGCTACTCAGTTTGCAGAGCAGACAACTCTTGCTAAGATGCATCGTCCAATTGTGTGCCAATTGTTTGCGCCATGCTCTGGAAGGAATCAAGTAATTGGTGCCTCCATTCATGCTGCTAAAGTATCTTACATTTCTCAGCTGGCCCGTGAGGTCGTAACCACGACAGGACTCAGATGGGCATGTGATGACTCAACAGCTTTCTTCACCAGCCGCCAGCTGCCACCCCTTCTTCAGCCACCATCTTGGCCCCTTTCCACACTCATGTAAAGTGACTCACCTTATACTTTTTCTTCTAAATTTGTAAAACTCTTCAGAGTGTATATCTGTGAGTTGCTACATGCCTGAAGTGAAAATGGCACTGAGTACGATAGTGGGACTTTTAGATGGCATATTTTGTAGTTCAACATATACACCGTTTTAAACTTGCAAAACACATTTCCACAGAGAATGTAGGAAAATTATACAAACCTCAAGTCATTTCCCCTCCTCCTGCTTGCCCACACCCACACCAACCAATAATCTTGATAATAGCATCTTCAACGGTTATGAAAGGGTTGGCCTGTTAACTCCTTCCACTTATCTGCAGTCTGCCCCTTCTGTTGAAAGTAGACTTCTGTCAGAAGATAACTAGGCAGTTTTCCAGCCTTATCTATAGCTTAGTTGACTATAAGCACTTTTCCCACAGATGGTTTGTAAGAATTTTTGAGACTGACGAGTGTTTTGTAATTGATAATTGTGTGTGTAAATAAATAAAGTCAGCTGCTTAGATTATCTTTTTTGGTCTTGCTCTGGTAGCTCTTAACAACATTCATTACTTCCCTTTGTATTGCATTCGCAACAGGTTATTAAGATCAACATACTCAAACAAAGTCATCTCACACCTGCAATTTACTTTGATTGCCATTATGTGCCTCCATTTATGTAGCTGACTACATAAATGGCACCTTCCATACATTAATTTGTGCACATTCTCATTTTTCATCTTGGAGCTTTTCTGACATCTTCTGCTGGGTATCCTTCCAGACTCTCCAGATATATAACCCCTTGTATGTGTAGCCTCACACGCTTGCTTAAGCTTGCCCCGCCAATCCATAGATAGCACTTTACTTTGTTCTCGTGGCATCCTTGGTAAATCTTGTTTGACTCTTGCCGTTTCCTTCCATTACTCACAGAAACCACACACTGTAGAGGAAGGATTAATATTTATACTGGTGAAGTAGCTATTTGACCAGCACTCTTGAAGGTTGCTTTTTGATTGACCACAATGAAGCACAGAATCTTGGGGGAGAACTTTAACCCCCAAGGTCGAGTAGGTTTGGGGGCGGGTGGAAAGGTATAAATTTTTAAAACCTCAAATCCGACCTCAACCCGCCTACTTCCGGTTTTAATGGAGGCGGGTTGGCGGGCGGGTGGGTGACCAACCCACATCAGGAGGCGGGTCGGCCACTGAAATCTTTTATGGAGGTTGTGTGCCTCCATTTTTAACAGCATTTTTAGTTTGAACTCATGGAGGCCAGAATTCCGATGGCGATCCTCTGAGCTGATGCAATTGGAGGAAGAGGGACACCAAGCAGGTCAGGCAGCCCAAGAACTGCTCCATGCCTTCCTGCTGGCACCCACAACTGCAAAGCAGTGAAATTAGCTTGTTTTGGTAGACATAGTGCCGGTCGAGAATGCTCTTCCCAGAGGCGGCTGTGCCAACAGACGCTCAGTGGTATCACTACAAGATACGAATGCCTGGCTAACTGTTATGGTGGAAGATTCTTCAAAAGCACCCAAAACGTGGCATGTCATGCTGTACCTGGTACATCATGAAAGAAGCCATGTCATGGCGATCAAGAACCAGCATTGCCTGACCCACCGAAATGCCACCAACTATTCCTTAAGACCCTGCCACACCTACTTGGGAATGACACAGGGATCTGTCTGCTCAGTACTTGGGTCATCAGAGAAGCAGATGCCGCGCTGTAAGGACATCTGCAAGGCCCTTGCAGCAGAGGTCTGACACGGAGGAACAGCAAAAGGTCAGCTGTGGCCTGAAACATAGCTAGCATGCTGCAATGCTGACCTACAAGGCTGGTGTTGCGGAATATCAGAGTGCAGCCACCTCATGCAGCACCACTTTGAGTTCAGCAACTATCAGACAGAGGGTTGGGTGTCGGGGTGCTCCATCACTTCTCTGTAGCCGATTGCCTGCCCCTAGGGTTCCCTTTCCCTTGGTTTTTACCTGCCACCTTTTAATCCCCTGCCCTTTCAGCCTTGCCAAAGGCTACTGGTGGGTTGAGATGCCTTTTCAGGCTCTCCAAAAGCTCGCAGAGTGTTTGGGCAGAAACTTCAACTTCGGCAGGGGTGCAGGATAGGTGGTAGCAGATCAGCCGCCTGTTATACACACCGCCTGATTTTCTTTTCCATTGATGTCAATCAGGTGGGGTATATACCGGGCAGCCGATCCAGCACCACCAGTTTTATGCTGCTGCAAAAGTTGAAAGTTCTCCCCTGTCTTCCGATTGTTGCATTCCACTTTAATTGTCCTCATCTCTTTAAATTTAACATGTGCAATTTTCCTCACCCACCTCCAGTGTTCCCCCTAAGCTGCGCAGCGATCGGGAGGTCCTGCGCAGGCCGCTCACCAGCTGGAAAAGATACCATGCACCTAAAATAAAAATTAGAGGGTACACTGCCCACCACTAGAGTTTTCCCTGTATTTGCACCAGGAGTGCTGAATAATTATTCAAATTAGTTTACACTGGAGAATTGAGTGATATTTGCATTTGATTTTTCAAGTGGGAATTGCACTAGTTTTAAACCACTTAGCACTGACTTAGACCTGTAGACAAAAATCAACCCCAGTAATGAAATGTTTGCAAGATGAGTTGGTCAGTCCATCTTCGAGACGTACCTCTACCATCAGTATATCTGATCTTCTTCAAGCAGCTGTCAGCTTGTTTACCTCGGAAATGCAAACACCATCTGGTTCCCTTTCAGCAGATAGAATGTTTTTAACTTTCGTCCATATTTTCCACAGAGTAAATTAATTTCTTAATCTGTCTCTCACCTCCGAAAAGCAACTTGCTTGTTTTGTCGGGTCTCATATCTTCTTTTGTCCTCTTTGCCCAATCTAACTAGGTTGCACCATTTTCTCAAGCCAACCATTTTTAAAATGGCCACCAGGATTCTCTGAGAAAATTCAAATTCTAGGAATTCAGTGCACATTTTAAGAAGCAAGCTGGAAACGGGCAAACAATGCCTCTATAGGTTTATTCAGTTTGCATTTTTCTGCCTGTAAGATTGTAGGACTTCATCTTCCCACTCAGTACAGATATCCTTGTAGACCTGCAAGCACTGGCTCTGAGTTATAAGAATATCTTGTAGCATTAGGAGCAACTGTACTTAATGTCCTCAACTATGCTATTTGTTCAGGGTTTGTCTCAACAGCTGAAAAGAGTGAAGGAAAGCCCTGCCAGTTGAATAACATTTATGCAACATTTATGGGTTCTTCAGACTTTATTAATAAGATGGAACTTTAAAATAAATATATATAAAACACCGGCATCCTTGCAGGTGCCAAATGATACAATGAATTACTTCAACTGTCAACCTTTGACCCTTGAAGGATATGAGCCTCCGTCCAGCATGCTGTGAATTTGCTCATTATTTGAGACATATATTCTGCCCGAGTATGGAATAATGGCTGCTAATAATAGTTTATTTCTACACTCAGAACTTGTACAAAGCAGAGTTTTTTGGGGTTAAAAAGTGTACACATTGGGGAAAAAAAACAATTTGTCAATTATGATACTGGAGAAAACATTAAATGCAGTGTGACTGGGGCCCAGAATTGTCAACAATCAGTAAAAGTAGGGTGATCCAAGAAAGAATTCAGTGGGGTAAATTTTCATCCAACAACCCGAGGTGGTAACCCGGTAGAATGAGTCACCCATCCAATGGAATAAAAATTTGGGTGAGTGCTACAACAGGTGGGTGATCCGTTCTACAGGAATAGCACCCAGGATGTTCCAAGGGCAGGAGGGTCGGTAATCAGAGAAAAGAAAAAAGACAGACTTACATTTATATAGCGCCTTTCACGACCACCGGACGTCTCAAAGCGCTTTACAGCCAATGAAGTACTTTTGGAGTGTAGTCACTGTTGTAATGTGAGGACACAGATTTAAGGTAATCGGCAAAAGAAACAGAGGAGAGATGAGAATTTTTTTTTTAAGCGCAGCGAGTTGTTATGATCTGGAATGCGCTGCCTGAAAGGGTGGCAGAAGCAGATTTAATAGTAACTTTCAAAAGGGAATTGGATAAATACTTGAAGGGGGAAAAAAATTGTACAGCTATGGGAAAAGAGCGGGGGAGTGGGACTAATTGGATAGCTCTTTCAAAGATCTGGCACAGGCCCGATGGACTGAATGGCCTCCTCTTGTGCTGTAAGAATCTATGTGAAGGCAACAATTTTCCCATCCTCATCAAATGTCATCTATATTCCCTTGAAAATAAGCATCAAATTATACCAAGTGTTAATAGTAAATCAGAGCCTTCTTTATGCAGTGAGGATTATCTTCTAAAAAAAAGTGTTTACTCTTGGCACAACAAATAAGCAACCAATCCTGGCAGGAAATGCCAACCTTAACTAAGAAGTAACCCTTTTTGGCATATAAACGATCTTTGTTGGAAAGTCCTCATTCATTCTCAGCAGGACTTTGTATTTCTCATTATTGAAAACCAAGGCCCAAAGCAGAGAACAGCAGCAATGTTCAGAAGGGTAAAAGAGAAGATGAGTTAAATGTGGAAGCAGTGATTAGGTGATGCCAAGATTGGTTTCTAAAAGCCTGTAGATTTGTAGGATGAAGGAAAGTCTGAGGGAGGTAAGGAGTTCCACAGTCCTGAGACCCTGGGAAAAATAAGGTAGCGTAGAAAACTGTAAGTCTGGCTCACAACATTTTGAATATATTTATATATATATATATATATATATATATTAAAAAAAACACAACTTCCTTCTGAACTGGCAAATTTACATTAACAATCCATGCAGTTCACAAATTAGGACTACGCAGTAATGCAATCATCAATTTCTAAAACCAAGTAATAGTTCACAAGTACATTCATTGAGAAAATGATGACACTTTTGTATATAAAATGACATGCAACCATATTCTGCAGTCATTGTCCTCAGCAGACTAAAGTAGATTAACTTTGGTCCAATCCCAAGGTTGTCACCATTACAGCTGCCTACAAAGTTCAACATTCCCACCATTACCAGAAGGACCTTCCAGTGTAATAAAATGTGTTTGCAATAAGCTTAACCCCATGTTTTATGTCGGGCACTGCAGGATTTCCCTATATTTTGTCCACTTTGGATGTTATTTTGTCCATGTGGTTTAACCTTTAAATACATAAAATTATTTATCTGCTCTATTTTAAAAGGATTAAGTTGGCAAATTTATAAATTATTAGTTATCTTAATGAATATGGTGTTTAAAATGGTGCATTAAAATAAATAAATCAGGAAATGGTTCAAAACAACATTTTTTGGACTGGGACACGTAGGATTAGCTTTGTTGGGATTTATATAACAGGTCATTGCTATAAATCTCTTCACACTTTTAAGATATTAAATTAAATTTACATTCACACAATTATAACCTGATTTAGTTTGTCTATTCAAATTAAACGATATGTATTTTGTTCATTAAACACAAGGTATAAATCATATTTTCCGTACAATAGTGTTCGGCTAGCTGTACCTTTCGCTTTCATTTTGGTGAACAGACTTGAAAGGGTTTTGTTACAAGTTTGTACTGTACTGTGTTGAAGAGGCTGAAAGCAAAAAAAAGCCTCTACGGAAGGATTTGAATTAAACAGTCTTTCACCCTTTTAATATCACACAAGAGATTTTTCTGCACTGATTCATTTAATTTAGTGGACACAGCAGTGTGGTCCATTGATTGTGGGCTAAACTTCTGAAGAGCCTGGTGTGCACCCCTGTTAAAACGTGGGAAGAGAGTAAAGTTGGATGTGAATTAATTTGATTCTGTACATAATTCTCCTTCAATGGGGTTCTGTGTCCCATTGCAAAGGCATGAAAAGGAGACACCGAGTTTGATTGCTCAATATTCATCTACATTTTCCCCTCTATGGGCACAATATGCTTGGCTTAATTAACTTTTCTCAAAGGTGAAGCAGTGCGCACCATCTGCTGTGAGACAATCACATTTGTATGCCTCTCGGGATAATCCCGTTACTACTAAAAAAGCTATCATAATGTGGCCAAAACAAAAACTTCCAGATATCATGGCCAGTAGTAGACAGACAAAATGTAACAAATGATTAGGTATTTTCACTTTACTTCGGCAAAAATTACCAAGCAAAAGTTTCAACTTGCAATCATCTTCACGCAATAAAATCCAAATGCCAATAATTATTTTGAACTTTCTCTACCTCGCTCTACCAAATTAAAAATTCTGCATGCTTCATTTAAAGCCAAGCTCAAGAACAATTGCCTGGCATGAATATCATCTTATTTTATCTTTTTCCTTTTCCATCAATATTAAAATTAACCACATGTACACGATGTAGATAGGCAACAATCTGTTTCATCTTAATATTGAAATATGTTTCAGTTACTTTATTTATTTATTTATTTTTAAAAATCAAACTTTATCGACCACACAGTGCTATCAAGGGCCTGCTGAACTTGCTCTAAAGCTGGGTCATTATTTGATCTTTGTGGCTGGTAATCTGATTATCTCATTGTGGAGGTAAACTTCAGACCCAATCTTGTTAGCAGCTGGCTAGGCTGGATTACTACAGTTACTGAACTGGAAAATGAACTGAGCAGCCCAGCTTTGGCCTTGCTCTCTTTGAGCCCAAAGAGATGGTTACTTCAGGGTGTCTACTTTTGGTCGAGGCCTCTGAATTGGCAATGTTTCCTGGTACCTCACATCTTCAAAAAATGCACGTAGCATACAATTTTCGTATAATTGCATACAGTGGATGATGCATTAAAAAAAAATCTAAAATCACAAACAATTAGGATAACGAAACTGGTTAAGGTAGTCGGTCTCTCTTTGCTTCTTATATTCAGATTGAACCACATCACTGAAATATGCAAATGCACAAAAGATTTGTGTGGTCCCTACTTAAGACACTCACAGTTTTGCTTGTGGTCATATAGCAGCCTTGACTGCTTTTACAGTGAATGCGCTGCACAGTCAAAAGCACAAAAAGTCTCAAAAAATAGCCTGAAAGAGTTCAAAGGAAATAAAAGAGAATAGGACTAATCTGGGATTTTTATGTACACTGAAAAGAAGAATAAAATATAAGTTGGCTAATGCAGGCTGTTATGGTAATGTTATCCATATCAAAGCATCACGGTGCTGCAGAAAGAGTGCTGAAAATTTTCCTGTGCGCCATATGCAAGTTTAAAAAAAAAAGACGAACAATTTAGTCAGGCGCCAATTTTGTTATATGAACCACTGAATGCTCTTTTTTGACAGACTATTGAGTGAACAAGGAATTCAAAGCGTTTGAATTCGATCAAGTTTTCTGCCTGAATAGACCCTAATCACCTCCAAAGTATTGAGCACTACACTGTGTAGTGGACGACTCCAAAAGCAACTCAAGATAATCGTTTTTTCTTTTTATTAAGATAATACATATCGATGCAGCACTGCTCCAAAAATAAAACGTTATTTATTTATTTTATTTTTTATGTTTTTAAGCAAAAAAAAAAATTGAATGATTCCTTTGAGCACTAACAGATTTCAGCACATGCACCAAATTTGTAAAATGTGCTTGTGTAAGTGAAATGAACCGTAACAATTTGTAGGAATGTTTTACTTAAGAAATTCAAATTGCATGCTAGTTATGTTTTAATGTAAGGATCTAAATTTGGGAAAATTCTATGAACTAACAGTATAGTGCAAATAAGGAACTACTGAACATAGTATTTTGGGAACAGATCCTTAATTCATCTTTCCTGCTCTTATATTCCTACCTACTGCACGTTCTGACTCATATCCTTTGGGAAGAGATAAACAGGGGAAAATTTTCCTTCTTAATTTATTGAAGTAGTTTCCGCTCCCCCACCCCGCCCCCCACCGTAATTAGCATTATTTAAGTTTTAAAGGCATTTGAGCATCAATGATTTTCCAAAGTTACAATCCCGACTGTTGATGTTCCCATAGAATATATTGAAGACCTTCAGCATCATCGATTATGAATAGCAATGTGTAAAGATATCAAATCTATTTTGCATGAAGGCAATAAAGCTGTGGCTCAACGAATCATCACGGCTTCAAAGCATACAGTAGTGCCGATCATGAATAAGATGTACATTCTGAATTCAGTGCTATATGTCCTATTTGAATTGGTACTAGTATGACGCTAAAAGTGAATTTTTATGCCATGATACATTCAATTTAAAAAAAAACTTTTATACATCCAAGTGCCAGTTTTCATTCATAAATAAAGGAATGCAATACAACAACAACAACTTAGACTTTTATAGCACTCTTCCTGTAACGAAACATCCCAAGATGCTTCACAAGGGGTTGCTTCTAGTGCGTTGCAGTGCACAAAGGCCCCTGTAGCAAAGAGTGCCAAGAATGAATGGCCACCCACACGAGAGGCAAGTACAGGGGCAATTCCTCTTGGTATGATATATTTTAATATTTTCATTACTACTAACGACAAATGGTGCCAGTGCGGGAATCAAATGCTCCTACGTCAAGTATAGCACAGCTTAGATGCAGAGCAAAGCTCTACCCCGATCACATGCTTTAGCCTCAGCCTCAGCGGAGCACGTTCCTGTGTGAATTTTTCCCCACTTCCTACACCATCATTCTTAATGCCTCGCTAAGTGAGATGGAATGACTAAACTCATTTCACATAGGATCCTTACACCCAAGATAGAAAAGAAACTTTCATCCATCAATGTGTCCTGGATTCAAATACGTCTCTCAGAGATAAAGGTACAATGTACCAATTTAACCTGCCACCCTTTTCCCCCTATTAAACCTTCGTTAATCCTGCTGCAGTTTATACCATCAAAATCTATTGTTTCAAAAACCATTAGCTGAATCCTTGAAAAGTTGCTTCTTAAACTGGAAGTTTTTTGGGGGTATTTTGTGCCCATTCCCTCCAAACATTCTGAGGGGAAAGTCTATGCACAAGTACAAGAAAATTATTTATGTTTTTTATTTTTCACTATTCTTCTAAGTAAGCACTTGCTCTGAATTTCGTTGGTGTTAATGCTATTTACACTGTACCAACAATACGTGTGCAAATCATATACAATTTCTGTAGAGAGAAATTTTAAGTAACCTTAAAGTTGTACAAAATTTCTAACTTCACTTAACCTACTGAAATCAATACAAATGCCACACCAAGCGCGTAGGAAGAAAAAGTACAGGGCTGAATTTCCGCAGGGATTCTCCCGATTGTCTGCCCTAACTTCGGCAGAAGAGCCGCAGAAACCCAGACAAATGGCGTAAGCAGTCAAAGTTATGGCGGACAGTCGGAAACCCCCCCCCCGCAGAAGTGCACCTCTATATTTATGAACTTCATACACAGTCATTTTTAAATTGACAGTACTATAAAACAATGATCTGTTTCTGGGATTTTACTTTTCAGAAGAAGGGCATGGTAGCTTAATGGTTATGGTGCTTGACTAATAGCCCAAAGATCTCGAAATATAATCCCACTATGGAAGTTATGGCAATTGAATTCAATGAATCTGGCTTTGTACCAGAAGAAATGACCATGAAAGTTACTGTTTTACCACAAAAACCCAAATGGTTCACTGATGTCCTTCAGGGAAGGGAAGCTGTCACCCCTACCTGGTCTGGGCATCATGTGACACCAATCCCACAATATGCAGAAGATTCTGGAAATACTCAGCAGGTCAGGCAGCATCTGTAGAGAGAGAAATAGAGTTAACGGCCGGAATTTTCCGGGGTGGTAGCGGGTGCGATCTGTGGCGGGTCAGGTGGGAAAGTTGTTATTTTTGACAGCAGGTCAGGAAGCCGCTGTCATCCCGCCCCCCAGGCGCGCCTGTCATCGCGGAGCTGACCCGACCGGTGGCGGGCGACCCAATTGAGATCATTATGAGGTAGTTTGCAGGTACTTAAGAGCCTTTCCCCACCCCCCTACATTTTAAATTTCCCTGCACGGCCACTGGATTCATGCAGCTCGGGCACTAATGTCTGTCAACCTGAGGCAGGAGTTTCGTGGTCATTGCTCCAGCTGATTACTTGACAGCATCAAATGTACAGTGATAGCTCCCACCTGACAGATGATCACTTTCCTCAGGCAGAAGCTGTTGCTCACACCATTTCCAGCACAGATTCTGCAGGCTGCAAGTCTTTCCAGCAAAGTCTCCATCCAGTCTCACCTTATTGGAAGAACTCTCTCACCATTGACAGATTGCTTCTGTCATCTGTACTTCACCTGCCACCTATTCCATCAACATATGTGCTGTTTATACTGTCTCACCTTGGTCCTCAGAATCGGACCACGATGAGCCCCAACACCAGCAGCACCAGACACACCAGCAGCACCAACAACAACACCAACCTTCTCCGCAATCACCTGATGCTGCACAGGACACAGGGCATCAGCACCCGAGCACATTACTGCCCGGGTGCTGGATAGATAATGGCCCTGAATTTCCGATCGGAGGCTTCCTGCGGGCGGATGCCTCCGATCGGAAAAAATCTACAAACTTACCTGCTGGTTCAGTAGATCCCGAGGCTTGCGATCCTGGGCCTCTCCTCTTCAAAATGCGCAGAGGCTCACGTATCCCAGGGGCGCATGCAGTTCGCAAGCGCCCCTGGGATCATGTGGGCCAGGCGAACCAATGAAAGAAGGGAATCCTCCTTCATACTTTCAACAGTTCTGTACACACAGAACTATCAAAAGTATGAATGGGGATCACATTTAAAAATGTTTAAAAAAATTACATATTCAAAATTAATTAAAATGGCATTTAATTAAATATTTTAAACAAAAATGTAATTTTTTGAAAAAAAAATTAAATGTTTTTACGGGGCTAAAAATAAACTTACCTTTTTGAAGAGTATTTTTAATTTATAAATGAGTTATCAAATTTCATCTTTCTATTTTTTTTAAACTGCTTTTACCAGGCATAAGAATTTGAGTGTCATTCAGCGGGCGGAAGTTGTGCAAAACTCTCCACCCGCAGAAGCACTTTTCTTGGGCAGGCGGATAATCTGTCAAGAGAATTCTTGACAGATCACAAGTGTTGGTTTTCAGCGCATGCGCTTCGCATGCCTGAAACCGGCACTTGCGCGGCCCCTACGGGCGCGTACACACCTCGTATGCACTCGTAGAGGTCGCAAAATCTGGCCCAATAAATACTACCTTGCTAATGTTGCCCACATCCCAAGATCAAGTAGGAAAAAAAAGAGTATCAGTTAGGGCGTTCAACTCTTTGATAGATCCAGAATCAGATATTTTGTTTTAGATTAGAAAGTGGTAAGGAAACATTTTACTGATTGAGAACTATTGTGAACCCTGCACACTTCCATAAACTGTTTTCTTTGGTTTCAGAACCGTTCATAGATTGGATTTCAGAGCTGCTGTCACAAAAACAGGGAAATAATGGATGGCACATGCAGAGGGGTCTGGGTGTCCTAGTGCATGAATCTCAAAAGGTTACTATGCAGGTACAGCAAGTAATTAGGAAAGCTAATAGAATGTTATCGTTTATTGCGAGGGGAATTGAATATAAAAGTAGGGAGGTTATGCTTCAGTTATACAGGGCATTGGTGAGACCACATCTGGAGTACTGTGTACAGTATTGGTCTCCTTATTTAAGGAAGGATGTAAATGCATTGGAAGCAGTTCAGAGAAGGTTTACTAGACTAATACCTGGAATGGGCGGGTTGTCTTATGAGGAAAGGTTGGACAGGCTAGGCTTGTATCCGCTGGAGTTTAGAAGAGAAAGAGGTGACTTGATTGAAACATATAAAATCCTGAGGGGTCTGGATAGGGTGGATGTGGAGAGGATGTTTCCTCTTGTGGGAGAATCTAGAACTAGGGATCATTGTTTAAAAATGGGGTCGCCCATTTAAGACAGAGATGAGGAGAAATTTTTTCTCACAGAGGGTCGTGAGTCTTTGGAACTCTCTTCCTCAGAGGGCGGTGGAAGCAGAGTCTTTGAATATTTTTAAGGCAGAGGTAGATAGATTCTTGGTAAGCAAGAGGGTGAAAAGTTATCGGGGGTAGGCGGGAATGTGGAGTAATTGGATCAGCCATGATCTTATTGAATGGCGGAGCAGGCTCGAAGGGCTGAATGGCCTACTCTTACTCCTAATTCGTATGTTCGTATGGCACAATGTTGAATGGGTACACTAAAGCATGGCACTGTGCGGTGAGAGATACAGATCAGATTCCAACACTGCTAGGTTCGTGATCTCAACTTCAGTACTGTGTGGTGGCAAGGAGAAGAGGCCAGGGAATGGAACTTCAAATAGAGAGTTACGTCAAGGTCCGTATCATAAGCTAACAGCTGTACCAGTGAAGCCTGGGATGAAGTCATTCACCCATACTCTTGATTCCAGTTGGTGTGTGGCCCCAAATGACAAGGTGACTGGGAAGAAATTAGTTGGATTGAATTTCACCCAAAAAAAAAGTGAGCCACAAACAGCAACTGAAAATGAATTGTTTTAAAATTGGAGTTTCACTATGTGGGGGGGAAATTAATATAGGAGGAAGTCATTGCCTCGGCATTACTGAATAGCATCAGTGTGAACAGCAACAGTTACTTTAGCCATGGCCTCGGATCAAGTCTCTTGTCTGTAGGAGTTGTGTGGCTCAACAACATCTGTATAGAGGGGGGAAAAAAGAGAGATTTCATACACTCAAAAAATTAAAATATGTACTACAATCTAGAAAAAATATCAATCATCTAACGGCAACAATTAACTGAAATGTGTCTCTTTATTCAGGGTATAGTACATCAACATCTGTCTTAGTAGTCACCTTTGTACTGTGTCAACGTAATCCTTGATGCGCTAAAGCCCATGATAAATTACACTTTTGTTGCTCCCTAAATATACACTCATAAAGTCTGAATAAAGGATGTAAATTCAAATCTGTTGCAACCCATTCTGTCTCTTCATAATTAAATAGCACCAAAAACATATCCTGTTCCATACCTTGCACTAGCCTTTTCATATTTAGTGTGCATGGTATTAAAGGAATGGTTTGATTTATCTTACGTGAACTTTGTTTCATTTCATGTAAAGTGATTTATTCATCAAAATAAAATTCACCTGATCAGATAGTTGACTGATTAATCAAGCCGGCTATCAGTCAGGCTCAAACAAAGGAAGCAAGAGCAAGTTCAGCTATATTAAACAGTCAGTTCATCTTGAAATTGCTGCAATCTTGACTTGGATTTAAAAAGGCTGGGATCCAACGGGTACGATGACGCCTCTTCAGTTTACAAGCCTAGCCTTAAACTGCCGGCACCCTTTGCAAAAAGGATCATTATCCTGAGGCTCACTGTTGTTAAAAGTACAATTAAGAGCACAATTAAGAGCATCGGTCAGTTGCACGGACCCATTTCATGGCTAGAAGTCATGATTTCTGTCGATCCTCTTATTTCTCACTGGATAACCAACACAAAATTAGTGCCGCAATTTTCAACAGAAGCGGGTAGTACAATTTTACTAAAACAGAAATTTGCTTTTCAGGTACATAGTGAGTAAATGTGGACTTTGAATGCTTTCATTGCAAACAGGGTTTCAGTGTATTCAAATCGAAAATCATTGTGACAAAATTTGTTTTTAAATTGAGAAATAAAAAGTAGAGGGCTAAGGCCTGTAGTAGAGAAAATACTGATGTACTTTAACATTTCAAGGAAATTCCAGCTATTGCATTCTGTACTAGATGGTTTAAATATATGAGAATAGTCATAATATATAAAAATGTAATTGCGCTATACTATGTAAAACCTAATAAATTCCGTCAGGGTGAAAATATTTTCTCTCTTAAAAGCTGTGCGCTGAAAACCTTTTCACTGCTGTAGTTCCAGATGGCAAATGCAGTCATGTGCTAATCCTCCACTTGTGATCTCTTTTGTCGGAAATAAATGTACCTTTTTGCAGCCAGAGTAGAATGGTCTCATCTTCCAAATTGCATTTTCGTTTCTCTTTCATTTACAGCACTTCTGAATATCTTAAACAATGTCTGAACTGCTCCATCATTAGTCACGATATAAAATATGTCACCATTAGCATGATGAGTCAAATAATATTCTTCTAGGTGGGCTGAAACCAGAACAGTCAGCCCCGGTGCCACATAATGAACAGAATAATTTAAAACACAAGACAACCAATTTAGTACAATAGGATGCACTCGCGTTATTTAGAAGCTCAGCAATTAATTTATCTTTCCCTGAATGTACAATTTTGCTTTGCTTCCAATGAAAAAACGATTTATTCTAAAAGTCAATCTGCTTTCTTTGAACATAAAGGGAGAGCTAAGCGTCTCAGTGCTCTCAGGTTCTTTAAACCACAACCTCAGCTTTGAGAGAAATAAAAGCTAAATTAATGATGGAGTACAGCTTACAAAGGCATTATTTCTCTCAGGATATCACTAATTTCCTTTCTGTAATGTGATTATGATTCTGGTGGCAGGAGTCACAGGGAGAAAAGCCTGAAGAGATGCTCATTCCTTCATTATCTTGAGATGGAGATTAATACGGTGCAGACGCAGACAGAAGCTTTAGCTGGGCAAAATTGCCAAGCTACTTAATCAGCTTTTACAGGCAAAATAATACACCGTTTTACTGTTACCTTCATGTAACTTATTTAAAATACCAATTCAAACACTTTCAGATGTGAGTATTTCATTTTTCTTTTCTTGGATGCTGCTATTTAATTATGTCTACCACTGAGCCAACTATTTCCGAATAATAAACCCCCTGTGCAGAATAACTTCCAGTCTCATTTCATCATATAATTGGATCCATTTAATAAGTGACTACATAATTGGTCATATAGTATGTCCTTAGGATTCGAGCAATTTTATTATTCCCTGGCTTCCTCTTTTGCCATCGCGTTATATATTCTGATCTGGATCCGATTATGACTTATTTAGTGGAAAAGAAATACCTGTTTTTATTATTTTCAGAACAAAGGATTAAAATGTGAATGCTCAAAGTGTAACACCAGTGGTACCAGTTATTCCTGTGCTTCAATGAGAATGTTTAGAGACAAAAGTGACAATATTTACCTTAGAGAAAGATTTTTACATTTTATGTATCTTCAATTCAACTCATTTTATTTCTCCTTTTAAAACAAAACATTTGTCCTTGGAGATGAACATTTCAAAAGCTCTATAATCACTGTATCTTTGAAAGCTATGGTGGTTTGGTTTGGATTAGATTCCTTTGGCATACCTGTATATAGCACTGATGTTCTGCAATGAAAGAAGCTTTGACTGCTCAGGCACCTTATTGCAGACAGGGGCCTAGAAATTCGGTAGCCTCCATTTTTTGGGCGCCGTACCCACAGAGTGCTCACAGGCCCCGCTCAAATGGGGAGGTCCAAAGAGACCCGGATTTTGGGCCTCGGAGTCGGAGATCTCGGGACGACGGTGATTATTGGAGCCCGCACAGGTTGGTGCGCCAATTTTCAGGTAAGTGATTGGGTAAGATCGCGGGGATGCGGAGGAGGCAGGGCTGAGCCTCGCAGTCCGATTGGAGGACTGTCGGAGGTCAGGTAGGAAGACTGTGAGGGTCTGGAGTATTGTTGAGGTCGGGAGTGCTGTCGTGGGGAGCTAGGAGGCCGAGGCTGGGGCCGGGGGGAGCTCGAGGAGGCCAGGCGGTCGGTCGGGATTGGGAGTGGTGGTGATTATGCTAAGTACTTATATATTTTTTTATTCTGTGCTGTTTAACGTTGGTTTTCCCGGAGGCAATCAGCACTGGTGCTGGCTGTCTCAAGCGCAAACCAAAGTTGCAAGAGGGAGCAGAAGCATTCATCAGGCCCCTTAATTGCATATGTTAATGGCCTAATGCCTGCTTTAGACGTGGATAAAGGATGCCTTGTTTGGCCTTTACCAAGATGGCGTCCGGCGCAGCCCGCACCAGAAGTGTGCGTGTGTGGCGCAGACGCCATTTTGGACACAAAGCGGTACTCTTACCGCCGAAAAATCGAGCGTTACGGAGACGAATTTCTAGCCCAGCATCTCTTCATAACATATTATTGTAGTATTTCACTGATAATTGGCATTTTAAATGTGTACAGTGGCTGCAGTGTGTACCATCTACAAGATGCACTGCAGCAACTCGCCAAGGCTTCTTCAACAGCACCTCCCAAACCCGCGACCTCTACCACCTAGAAGGACAAGGGCAGAAGGCGCATGGGAACACCACCACCTCCAAGTTCCCCTCCAAGTCACACACCATCCTGACTAGTAAATATATACTCTGTGTTAGACTAATTGTAATCGATCTTAAGTAGCAATACATTGTCCCTTTTCTCACTAAGGCGAGATCAGGAGTTATCTACTTTAACTATTACTCTTCTGAGCAGACGAGAGGGACACCTGCCAGAAGCCAGCGGGGTCGAGCACTCATGACATCATCGGGGCCTGACTGCAATTTTAATTGGCTGTGCATGGAAAAACCCTCATGAAGAAAAAGAGCCAGGCGCAAAAGAGGCCCAAAAAAGTAAGTAGATTTTAAATTATTTTACTCCTCCGGCCCCCACGAGAAAAGTTTAGACCTTCACCCGCCCCTAACCCCCCCCAACCTAATCCATGCTGAACCCATCACAACCACTTATCTGAGTGCTGGGGACTGTTCCTCGGGACCTAGGCAGATGAGGCCCAGGAATTAAAATCTAATGCTGCTGAGGTCCGGATGATTTGACATCCAACTTGGCTCTTCTCCCCCCACCACCCACCCAAACGTCCCCGGCATGAATCACGCTCCGAGTTTACAATCTCAGCTCAGATAAAACTCATTGGCCCAGAAATTTGGGAGCCTCCATTTTTGTGCTTGGCGAGGGCAAAGGGTAAATGCCTTGTACCAGAATGGTGCGATCCAAAGCACCCCAGATATTAGGCCTCGAACTGCATTGTAATAGAGCCGGCGTGGCGCAACAGTCCACCAGCGAAGACTGGCGAAAAATTGGGCCGCTGCTAGCGTCGCAGAGGCCCTCAGGTAAGTAGGTCCAGCGGTCGGGTCAGGGATCAGGGCTGGTGATCGGGTCGGGGGACGTCAATGGAAATGAAAACCAGACAGGGTGCATAATGGGCGGCCGATCCGCTGCTGCCAGTTCTCCGCCCCCTGCCAAAGTTGGAAGTTACCCCCATAATATCCCAGTCTGGCACCAGAATCAAGCATAGCAATGAAAGAACATAACAAGGTAGAAGAGAAAAAGAGTCTTTCAGCCCATCTAGGTTGAAGCAGATCCAATACTAACTTTCAAAAGGGAATTGGATAAATACTTGAAAAGGAAAAAGTTGCTGGGCTTTGGGGAAAGAGCAGGGGAGTGGGACTAATTGGATAGCTCTTTCAAAGAGCCGGCACAGGCACAAAAGAAAGACTTGCATTTATATAGCGCCTTTCATGACCACCAGACATCTCAAAGCGCTTTACAGCCAATGAAGTACTTTTTGAAGTGGAGCCGTTGTTGTAGGAAACGCAGCAGCCAATTTCTGCACAGCAAGCTCCCACAATGTGATAATGGCCAGATAATCTGTTTTTGTTATGTTGGTTGAGGGATAAATATTGGCCAGGACACCGGGGATAACTCCCTGCTCTTCTTCGAAATAGTGCCATGGAATCTTTTACGTCCACCTGAGAGAGCAGACGGGACCTCGGTTTAACGTCTCATCCGAAAGACGGCACATCCGACAGTGCAGCACTCCCTCAGCACTGCACTGGAGTGTCAGCCTAGCTTTTTTTTTCATGTGCTGCAAATCCCTGGAGTGGGACTATGAACCCACAACCTTCTGACTCAGAGGCGAGACTGCTACCAACTGAGCCATGGCTGACACAATGGGCCGAATGGACTCCTGTGCTGTATCATTCTATGATTCTAGATTGCCAATCATTAAGGTCCAGTTATAGGACTGGCACAAACCATTTTTACATCCCTTTTGCACTGGCACTATCCCTGCCTACTGTAGCAGTCTCAACCCCCACAAGCCCACGTAGTTCTAAGTACTCATTTTCATGTGTAACCTTTTACAAAATTGTTCAACCGATATGGGCCTAGATTCTTCAATGCTTCTTTACTGATTTGGGGCGATGGGACCAGGAAATGACTTAAAATTGTGCTTCACTATGTCTCTGCCCTTGTTTACTTGCATACCGCGCGCCCCCCCCCCCCCCAATTTTCCACAGGCAGGGATCATCAGTGTAAAATACACTCTCCCACATATGGGCAGGGCATATTGTAAGCAGATGCAAATGAGAGAAATACATCCGTCAATGTATTTCCCATCAATTGAACCAGAGAAACTCTGGATGCCAGGTACACCCTGAGGTACATCATTGCTATGACAACAGAGGGGAGGGAAGGCAGAAAGCCTTGCCAATTGATTTCAGTTTTATTGATGGCAGAAGCCAAAGGGAGGGATTTTAAAAAAAAAATGTTGGCAAATATTTTAAACTTTTACTGTTGATAGCTGGTGGCACAGGTACTCTGTGGCAGGCTTCGAGTCCTGCACTCAAAAACTCTGCTCCTGCTCCACGAGGCCACAGATCTCACCTACAATATGTTAATGACTCCAAGATTGGAAGATTGGCCAGGTGCATCTTTGTGACGGGCAGAATACCACCACGCCAGAGATTTGCCTCAAGGTGGAAAATCTAGGCCGCTGTGTCTAGGCTATCAAAAGGCACTAAGTGCATCACCAAGAAAATGGGGCCAATTTTGGTCTCCGATATGCACCGAAAATGGGCACTGATTGGGCAGCGAGAACTTCATTAGTCTATGCAAAAGGCAACTGGGCATTCTGCGTCCAATTTTCTGAGGGGGTGTGTAGGACATGAAATCAAAGGACATCCAAGAAACGGGGTGTCCAAGGTTGCAAGGGAATGAGTTATAGATAGTAATTTTTTTTTTTTTTTTTAAAGTACAATCTTGCACGAGTAATTGGTTTTCCGTCACTTGTGGCTCATTATTCTGAATTTTGTTTTCATTTTTTTGGCTATTGGCACTTAAGCTCTCATGAGCCATTGTGTTCTAAATTATTTATTTTTTACCCCCAGCATCATTAATGGCAGCAATAGGCTTCCCTTTGCGTTTGGAAGAAAGAAATGTGTCTACAGAGAGATGCAGGCAAGTCATGCTGGAGGAGAGATGATCGGTGTCTTCCTGCCAGTGCACACACACCCGCTTCTGCAGACAAATGTAAAATTACCTCATTTTGGCATATGTAGCAGAGCCTCCTCTTCCCAACAGAAACTGCTTCAGTAGACTAGACCCCACCCACCCCTCCCCCAATCACTAGGATAGCAAAGGCCTAGCCTAATAAAGCCAATTGCATAGGTATGAGGGGCGAGTTGGCTAAGGTAGATTGGAAAAATAGATTAAAAGGTATGGCGGTAGATAAGCAGTGGCTAGCATTTAAAGACATATTTCATAATTCGCAACAAAAATACATTCCATTGAGAAACAAAAACCCCATGGGAAAAGTGATCCAACCTTGGCTAACTAAGGAAGTTAAGGATAGCATTAGATTGAAAGAAGCAGCTTATAATGTTGCAAAGAATAATAGTAAGCCTAAGAATTGGGAGAGTTTCAGAAACCAGCAAAGGTTGACCAAAAAATTGATAAAAAGGGGAAAAAATAGAATATGAGAGAAAACTAGCAACAAATATAAAAGCAGATTGTAAGAGCTTCTACAAGTATGTAAAAAGGAAGAGAGTAGCAAAAGTAAATGTTGGTCCCTTAGAGGCTGAGACAGGAGAAATTATTATGGGGAATAAGGAAATGGCAGAAATGTTAAACAAATATTTTGTATCTGTCTTTACAGTAGAAGACACAAAAAGCATACCAAAAATGGTGGGGCACCAAGGGTCTAATGAAGGTGAGGAACTTAACGTAATTAATATAAGTAAGGAAAAAGTACTAGAGAAACTAATGGGACTAAAAGCCAACAAATCCCCTGGACCTGACAGCCTACATCTAGGGTTCTAAAAGAGGTGGCTGAAGAGATAGTGGATGCATTGGTTTTGATCTTCCAAAATTCCCTAGATTCTAGAATGGTCCCAGCGGATTGGAAGGTCGCAAATGTAACACTGCTATTCAAGAAAGGAGGGAGAGAAAACACAGGGAACTACAGGCCAGTTAGCCTGACATCAGTCGTCAGGAAAATGCTGGAATCTATTGTTAAGGAAGTGGTATCAGGGCACTTAGAAAATCATAATATGATTAGGCAGAGTCAACATGGATTTATAAAGGGAAATCATGTTTGACTAGCAGGGTAGATAAAGGGGAACCAGTGGATGTATATTTGGATTTCCAAAAGGCATTCGATAAGGTGTCACATAACATTTTATTACACAAGATTAGGGCTCATGGGGTTGGGGGTAATATAGTAGCATGGATAGAGGATTGGTTAACGGACAGTAAACAGAGAGTAGGGATAAACGGATCTTTTTCAAGTTGGCAGTCTGTAACTAGTGGGGTGCCGCAAGAATCAGTGTTGGGGCCTCAGCTATTTACAATCTATATTAATGACCTAGATGAAGGGACCGAGTTTAATGTATCCAAGTTTGCTGATGATAAGCTAGGTGGGACAGTAAGCTGTGAGGAGAACACAAAGTGTCTGCAAAGGGATATAGATAGACTAAGTGAGTGGACAGTAAGGTGGCAGATGGGGTATAATGTAGGAAAATGTGAGGTTATTCACTTTGGTAGGAAGAATAGAAAAACAGAATATTTTTTAAATGGTGAGAAACTTTCAAACGTTGGTGTTCAGAAAAATGTGGGTGTCCTCGTGCAAGAAACACAGAAAGCTAGCATGCAGGTACAGCAAGCAATAAGGAAGGCAAATGGCATGTTGGCCTTTATTGCCAGGGGGTTGGAGTATAAGAGTAAGGAAGTCTTGCTACAATTGTACGGGGCCTTGGTGAGACCACACCTGGAGTACTGTGCACAGTTTTGGTCTCCTTATCTGAGGAAGGATATACTTGCCTTGGAGGCAGTGCAACGAAGGTTCACTAGATTGATTCCTGGGATGAGAGGGCTGTCCTATGATGAGAGATTGTGTAGAATGGGCCTATACTCTCTGGAGTTTAGAAGAATGAGAGGTGATCTCATTGAAACATACAAGATTCTGAAGGGGATCGCCAGGGTAGATGCTGAGAGGTTGTTTCCCCTGGCTGGAGTGCCTAGAACTAGGGGGCATAGTCTCAGGATAAGGGGTCGGCCATTTAAGACTGAGATGAGAGGAATTTCTTCCCTCAGAGGGTTGTGATTCTTTGGAATTCTCTGCCCCAGAGGGCTGTGAATGCTGAGTCACTGAGTATATTCAAGGCTGAGATAGATAGATTTTTGGACTCTAGGGGAATCGAGGGATATGGGGATTGGGCAGGAAAGTGGAGTTGAGGTCAATGATCAGCAATGATCTTATTGAATGGCGGAGCAGGCTCGAGGGGCCGTATGGCCTATTCCTGCTCTTACTTCTTATGTTTCTAACCATTATGTTGGATGGTTCTTCAAAAGCACTTCAATCATAGCATGCCATGTTTTAGCTAAAAGAAGGCATGCCAGGGTGATTGCCAGCCAGCATCACTCTCCGAGATGACACCAACCATATTTGCAGCACTGTCTCACCTACATGGTTATGATATGGGGAACTGTCTCCTCATGATTCTAGCCAGCAGAAAGGCAGATGCAAAACATTGGGAATCACAATGGGCCAGAAATTCGGCTCTCCGGCTTCCCGCGGGTGCAAGCATCGCGCGCGTACTTGCCTACCACGCCTGCCATTGTGCTTCGGGCCCGCGTGGAATTTGGCTCCTGGGCCTCCTCCAGCTGCCGGCGCGCAGTGCTTGCGTATCCCAGGGGCGCAGTTAGTTCGAAGCGTCCCCTGGGATCACGTGGGCCATGGAGAGCCAATCGGAGCAGGGAATCTCCATTCATAGATTTTGACAGGAACACCTGTCAAATCTATGAATAGAGATCGGCCCCAAAACCTCACTAAAACTTCAAATAAATTTTAAAAAAACATCAGATTTTTAAAATAACTATAAATTACATAAATTAACTACTTTAAACAAAAATTTAAAATTTTTGAAAAACTTAATTACACTTTTTAACGGTGCTAAAAATAAACTTACCTTTCTTTAAAGTATGTAAAAAAGATAAACCTGTTGAAAAAATGTTTAAATTGTACTTAATTCACCACTTACCTTGTTAAAAGCAGGCCTTGTGCCTCCTTTTTTCCTGCGCAGCTTCTCCGTACTTACCCTCATGGAGAAACCTGAAAAAAAAACCAGAAGTTCGCTGCGTGCGCTCTGCCTCTCCGGCGCACGCGTTCGACCTCTGAACCCCTTCCTTCAGGGGAACGGAAGTTCCGGTTTCCAGCGCATGCGCAAAACCAGCACTTTCGTTGGGTCTACGGGTGAGTACACAGCGCGTACTCGCCCGTGGAGACCCGAATTTCTGACCCAATGCTTTGTTGCATTATGACTGTTTGGGACAGGCTCAATTGACCAGCCGGTCTTTTCCTGTCCGTCTTTTCGTATGTTCGTGTGACCTATTCCCTTCAATGCCTGTTGTTGTAACACGACTTGTTCTTTTTCTTTGGATTAGGCATAATAACCTCTTCTACTCGCCCAAACAATAATGATCAATTTAAAACAGGTTAACTTTTACTAATACTAATCAGATCTACTGCTTTGTAACGAGGCTACTCAAGTTACTTTTCAGTCACGTATAGCACACAGTAATTTGGGTTTGTTTTGGTATTGAAATTGACAACAGTGCATTTATATTCATAGTAAGTTAATGAATCTCATCATCACCATCCTTTCACAGTTGAATCCTCACTCTCTTCTCCACTACCACTGCTCTCCAATATCTTCTTCATTTATTTTGGAAACGTGGAAATTTTAGTTAAACTTGAGCCACCAAAGGACAGGACAAGTATAAAGACAGACAGTCGTTGGAGGAAGCATAGTCAATATTTAAACTGATGCTCTCAAATATCATTATACAATATATTCAGTTACACATACATCCACTTATTCTTTAGTTAAGAAAGAAATACTTTCATTTATAAATGAATGTGGAATAAAGACATAAAATGCTGCAAACAGTTCAGGCAGCATCTGTGGAAAGCGGAACATGTCAGCCGTGGCTCAGTGAGCAGCACTCTCACCTCTGTCAGACGATTGTGGGTTCAAGTCCCACTCCAGAGAGTTGAGCATAAAAATCTAGGCTGACACTCCAGTGCAGTGCTGAGGGAGTGCTGCACTGTCGGAGTTGCTGTCTTTTGGATGAAACGTTAAACTGAGGCCCCATCTGCTCTCTCAGGTGGACGTAAAAGACCCCATGGCACTATTTCGAAGAAGAGCAGGGGAGTTATCCCTGGTGCCGTAGTCAATATTTATCCCTCAATCAACATCACTATAACAGATTGCCTGGTCATTACCACATTGCTGTTTGTGGGAGCTTGCTGTGTACAAATTGGCTGCCAGGTTTCCTACATTACAACAGTGACTACGCTTCAAAAGTACTTCATTGGCTGTAAAGCGCTTTGGGATGTCCTGAGGTTGTGAAAGGCGCTGTTTAAACCAGTTCTGATGAAAGGTCATCAAGCTGAAACGTTAACTCTGTTTCTCTTTCCACAGATACTGCCTGACCTGCTGAGTATTTCCAGCATTTTCTGTTTTTATTTCAGATTTCCAGCATTCGCAGTATTAGGCTTTTGTTTAAATGAATATGGAGATACTTTACTAAAGACATTTCCTTTATATTGATCACTTCAGGAAGCCCTCATCTGTGACAAATGACTGTAAAATAATAGGCCAGGAATTTCCTGGGAACTGCTCTCACTCTACCATCGTAACTTCGCAGGAAATACGGCTGAAGCCCATTTATGGGTAAACCGGGATTCCGCCGCACTTCTGGTGAAGATACACTGGTGGAGCAGGAGCCGGTCTAAGAACAGGTTATAGTTTTAGCCTGTAATTCATTCAAAGCAGAGGAAAAGGCAGGGACTTGGGATTCCTTAATACTTTTCTTAACGTACACAGAATCCTGGCACAGGTATGAAAAGTTCTTATTCACATCCCAAATTAATATACATCTAGTAAAGATTCCTCCAAGTCCAAACTCACACAACATAATCCAATAACATCCAAATACATTTATCCAGGTGGCTACTACTAACTCGCATAGCAACATTGACACATGTTTTTCTTTAATTCGTTTATGGGATGTGGGCGTCGCCGGCAAGGCCAGCATTTATTGCCCATCCCTAATTGCCCTTGAGAAAAATGTTTTCCATATAGGTTAGAAATTACAGTTATTAGTCCATTGCAGATGGAAAAAACATTTGTGGTGGTAAATCTTTTCAAGCCACTCTAGCAATGAAAATTAAGAATTAGGAATAAATGTTACCTTGAAGATAGAGTAGAGTTTTAAATGATCAGAATTCACACTCTAGTAATGCTCCTTTATCAAAATGTCTTCTCACTTCCATGCAGCAAGCTTCTGTAACAGAAGTATATCAATAAAATACGTAAACTTCTGACCTCAAGAACGGATAAGTAAAAATGTCTCTCAAACTTCTCCCCAGCCAGTGATTTTCTGTAAATCAGCTACAAGTGCTCGCTGACTTATACTGGAATATGTTAAATAAATGAATGTGGAGATACTTCACTGAAAAATGTTTATTTGATATTGATTATTTCACAAAAGATAGGTAAGTTAGGCTGGTAATCTCTATTAGATTGGAAACATCTCTATGTCTACTCTATCAAACCCCTTCATAATTTTAATGTCCTCTATCAGGTCACCGCTCAGTCTTCTCTTTTCTAGACTGTTCCAGCCTGTTCAGCCGTATATAAATACAAATTGTTGTTGTCGTTGTTATTGATGGGTTTGAAGAGGGACATCTACTGCTTTGTAACTGGATCACTCCATTATTTGTCAAGTCATGCACAACACTTAGTCATTTTACTTTTAGTTTTGAAACTGACAGTGGGATATTCATAATAAGTTAATATATCTAGTATGAAAGCCTGTGAACTAAGCACATTCTCAGTAGGTATTTGAAGCTTTTCATGTTAATGGTGCACTCATTTTTGGTATTCACATGCCAGAAATGTGGCATAACACTGCTGCTGGCAGTTCATATTGTCATGCAAGATTTTGCTTTGTACTAGTATCAGTATAACTGCTGTTGGTACAAAGATCATTTTTAAGCATGTTTCTTAAAATAGTATTGATAGTTGTCCAGTCATATTATACTTGAATGTCTGGAGTCACATATAGGCCAGACCAGATAAGGACGGCAGATTTCCTTCCCTAAAGGACATTAATGAACTAGATGGGATTTTACAACAATCCAGTATTTTCATGGTAAGCATTACTGATACAAGCTTTTTATTCCAAATTTATTTCATTAACTGAATTTAAATTTTCCAGTGGTGGGATTTGAACTCGCATCTCGGGATTATTAGTCCAGGCCTCCAGATTACTAGCTCAGTAACATAACCACAATGCTATCATTCCCATAAGCACCATGGAATCAGGCAAGCACCTGAAACACTACACCCTGAATTCAGTGATCCAACACAGTGCTATGCTGCTACTGGGGAGATAGGCTAGTGTGTTACTGAGTGACGGAGTTTAAAGGGAAAGCAAGGCAAAGTAGTTGAACGGAATACTTACCTTGTTCCTTGTTGGGATGGGATCAAGCCACCAAACTCTTTCTCACCAAACTCTATGCCCGCCACACTGGCAATTTTCAGGGCCAACTTTTCATGGTAAGTCAGTGTGCAGATTGCTCGGCCCACCACCACTGCAGGTTCTCTCTCTATGGTTGCAGGCAGTATTTTATAGAACCAGTCAAAACATACACTTTCGGCATTCGGATGTAACTTGACGTGCATCCAGTGCTCAGCCTACAATCCAGCTTGAATAAAGGTATGACAATACAGCATGCAAACAGCTGGAGGTGGCATTTGGACTTACTGACTAAACATGCAACAGTTACGTGTGAGATTAGGAGCATTTCCCTTTCCCATCCATAGTTCCAGCTGAAGCATTAAAGCTACGTGCCATTAATTTCCACAAGGGTTATCCCCATCGTCCACCGTTACTTCAGCAGAAGATCCATGAAAAAAACAGCATTAAATGGCGTTTACACCATTTTTCCAAGGTTTTTGCGGATCTTCTGCTGAAGTCACTGTTGACGGTCAGGGGAACCCTTGCGGAAATTCAACCAAATTGGTACAAGATATGACGGGTTGCACCAGTGCTCTCCCAGCTGCATTGCTGATGCTAGGGCCTAGTACTTCTTGTGTCCATACTTTGGGCATTCATATCATATGAGTCTGGAAAGTATAGACAACCTTACCTTGGCACTCTTCCTCAGCTCAGAGTTTCTTTCTCATATGCTCCCACAACTAATGGCTGTGAGAGACTCTCTGGGCACACTCCTGCTATGCATGCTGTACATTTGCTCTCAGAGGAGGGGAAGTTCCGCTCGGACACAAAAATGAAGACCAACCTCTGTGTCACCTCTTCCAAGGTCTCCGCAAAGGGGGCAGTCTGGCACCTGCCCCTTTGAATCATCAAGCAGAGCGATCAGCAAAGGTTCCAAACTACAGTAGGAAATAATTTCCTTTTCCCCATCTATTTACAGCCATAGCGCGCTCCGTACACACGAAAAACTTACAGGGAGCACATTTAAATGACAGATTCCCACTCTAGATGGAGTGATCCTGCGACCGTTTTTCCCAGAATCACGGAATCACTGGATATGATGAGTATCATTTTTTGTATTCTGCTTCTCACAGACGGAAAGGCTTACATTCATATAGTGCCTCATCACATCTCTCATACATGTTTCAAAACACTTTAGCTACAGTTAATCATTTGAAGCGTAATGACTGGTATCAAGGAAGCAAGCACAATAGTGACTTTCTCAATGATCCCACAAACACCTATGAGCTGAATGGCCAATTAATATACTTTTTGATAGTGTTGATTGAGGGCGGAATGTTTACCAGGACACTGGGAGAACTCCTTGCTTTTTTTTGTTGAATGGCACTATGAGGCTTTTAACATCCTTGTAAACCACCAGAATAGGCAGACAAAGCCTCAGTGTAATGTCCCCCCTGAAGCACAGCACCTCCAACAATGCAGCAGTACCTCTTGTAGTGACTGGAGTGTCAGTCTAGATTATGTGCTCAAGTACGTCTTGACCCTACAACCTCTGGCTCAGAAGCAATAATGCTCCCAACTGAGGCGAGCTGACACTTGAAAGAAATTTATCAAGGTTGAATTGCATATTTAAAATTTATCAGTACTTTCAAATCATCCTGAATTATGTATTTTGCTTCCAAGCAGTAAAAAAAAAGCTGTGACGTATCAATAACAGGTGTTTTTATGCAAATGTTGTGCTCATCAAGGTGAGCATCAGTATCAAACTCTTCCAGGTTAAATATAGCACAGTTACCCTTCCCCAATGTACTTTAACCACAATCTTAAAAGAGTAGCCTGTTTGTGAAAGACATTATATAAATGCAAGTCTTCCTTTTACTGTAGCTGTGGCCTCACTGAATAAAATTGCCAGCATAGTAGTCGTTTTGTGTTGTGGGCCCATCCCACTAGAAATTGGACTGGCATTACCCAAATTAATTTCACATAGAAACTCTATGACCAGGAGCGAAAGGAAATTCATCCCATCAATCTAGGCTAGATTTCAACCTGGATCCCAAAGTGAAAGACCAGTGAAAAGTTAAGTTGTTCTTGAGTTGTTTGTAAGTTGCTCTCTTTTTGGTCTTTATGACAAAGAGAAGCAATTTGAATTAAAGGTTTGGGATCTTTATTAGAATTTAATGCTTTGGGATCGTTAAATACAATTTCCAATTTCTGCATCATGTTATTTATTTCTCCCACGTTTTATTTCTACATATTAAGGGAGTGCTGTATTGAAAGAGAAGTCATCCTTTGGAAAGCTCATTAAGACAAGGCTCAATCTGCTTGTTCTGTCGGTTCAGTTTTTTGCAATGGTAAAAAAGGTTCCAACAAAAATGCGCCTCTCAAGATCTCGCGCATCTGCGCTGTCAGTCTTGTTACTTACACCGTGGTCACCACACATTCTACGGGATGCACCAGAGGCCAGAGTTGGAGGAACATAAAGGTTTGAGGGAGGGATGTCAGGCTGGAGAAGGTTACAAAGATAAGGAGGGGCGAGGCCATGAAGGTATATAAACTTGAGGATGAGAATTTTAAGGTCAAGGGTGTGGGTGTGAATATGAGTAGGAGAGTTTCTCTTGCGGGAGAGGTTCAGGGAGGGCAGGAAGGCGGTGAAATCCGAGAAGAGAAGGCAAGGTGAGTTGAGTTGGAGATTGAAATTATCGAAGTTGAGAAGTTGCTCAGTGTGGAGGCTAAGGAAGGACAGGAGGTAGGATATCTCAGTGAGAAACTTGGGGTGGGGTTTTAGGGGTCGGTAGAGAATAAGAATTTTAAAACAGAGGCAAGAGGGATGGAACAAGAAGATGTGCTCAAAGAATGAGAAGGTACCAGAGGAATCATGTCTCATTGTCCTCTGCCAAAACCATTCACTATTCCAGGATCAAGCTGGAGAGCAAAAATAAACCCCCACTTCATGATCCCTCGACTACCTCTTCATTGACAGCTTGTTCACCATCCAGTCCTTGTTGAGTCATAATTTCCCCAACATTGGTAAGGCCGAAGCCATTGTCTTCGTCTCCTGCCCACAAACATCCAACCTTCGCCACCAATTCCATTCCCCTCCAAGGCCAATGTCTCAGGTTGAACCAAGGTGTTTGCAGCCTTGGTATCCTATTTGACCCCAAGGTGTAATTTGGTGATAATACTCTCACCACCACCAGGGTGGTTTGGGTAGGACAGATGGTGAAAGTAATGCCAGGCGAGGAGGCTTCAGTAAGGGGCAAGGTGTCACCACTCTTGAGCCAAGCTTCATTCAAAGCCAGGATGTCAATGTAATCATCTACAATAATGCCATAAATAGTAAGGTTCCTGTTCAAGAGTGAATGGGCATTTTGGAGGGAAATGCAGAGAGGAGTGGTGATTATTGATCTGGTAGTAGAATTCAAGCAGGCAGTGGTGGATGGGGTGAGCGGGATGGGAAGGAGATTATCGAGATTAACCCCCAGAAGGCTGGGCACACTGGGCAGGAAGGTTGGCGAGAAAGGAGGATGAGGCAGTTCGAGTTGCTGCTCATAAGGAGGCAGCGACAGGCTCGATGGGTCATTCAGAGAAGGCCGAGAGAGGCACAGAGGGTAGCTGTTGGCGAATCCAAGGGAGATTAAAGCCTGAGACAGCGGTAGGAGATTTTGCAGTAGCTGAAGGGAAAATGAGAGGCGTGTTGAAAATGCCAAACATTTGGAAAGTTGAGAGAAAGCTGGTTATGCTTTCAATCTGGTACTGAAGCTCCCTTTGTGAAAAGGGTCTTGGGAGCAAAGAAAGAGGAAGCTCAGCTGAGGTTAGCAATTTTTGTTTAACTGGTTGCACCTGCCAGATAATGGGAACTCGTGAAAAACAATTTCAAGGATATTGTTACTAAATCTTGGGATAGATCTGGATGCAGCATAGGCCTCGGACTAAAGGGTTTTTGTGTCATTAATTACCCATATATGTCAGTTCAGAGGGCATAATGGCACAGAAAAAGAGGCAGAAAGTGACATAATTCTGTCATTCACATAATTTTCCAAACATCCAGCTGAGTCCACAACACTTATTTTTACCTATGTTAGGTGTCAGCCGTGGCGCAGTAGGTACCACTCGCTACTGTCACTTTCATATCTTGATAGTATCATAACTCTTGTGCCCACCTCCTGGCCCGCTAGAAATATGCATCATTATGGGTCTGCCTCTTTTTCTGAGTCAAAAGGTCAGTGGTCCAAGTCCCACTCCAGAGACTTGAGCACAGGCTGCACAGCCGGAGGTTCTGTATTTGGGATGAGTCGTTAAATCAAGGCCTCATCTGCCCTCTCAGGTGGACGTAAATGATCCCATGGCACTATTTGAAGAAGAGTAGGGTATTTCTCCCTGGTGTCCTGGCCAATACTTATCTCTCAACAAACACCTAAAACAGATTATCTGGTCACTATCACGTTGCTGTTTGTGGGACCTCGGTGTACGCAAATTGGCTGCCGTGTTTCCTACATTATAACAGTGACTACACTTCATTTGCTGTAAAGCACTTGGAGACATCCTGAGGTCATGAAAGGCGCTATATAAATGCAAGTCTTTTTTTTTTGTTTATGTAAATTGGTCATTCAGAAGTGTTAGGATGTGCCTTTATTATGTATATGGTTGGTGAATGGCCATCAGCAAAGAGATATAAGAACATAAGAAATAGGAGCAGGAGTAGGCCATTCAGCCCCTCAAGCCTGGTCTGCCATTCAATAAGATCATGGCTGATCTTCTACCTCAACTCCACTTTCCTGCGTTATCCCCATATCCCTTGATTCGCTTAATATCCAAAAATCTATCAATCTCTGTCTTGAATATACTCAACGACTGAGCCTCCACAGCCCTCTGGGGTAGAGAATTCCAAAGATTCACCATCCTCTGAGTGAAGAAATTTCTCCTCATCTCAGTCCTAAATGACCAACCCCTTATTCTGAGACTGTGACCCCTGGTTCTCGACTCCCCAGCCAGGGGAAACATCCTCCCTGCATCTACCCTGTCAAGCCCTGTAAGAATTTTGTATGTTTCAATGAGATAACCTCTCATTCTTCTAAACTCTAGAGAATATAGGCCTAGTCTACTCAATCTCTCCTCATAGGACAATCCCCCCATCCCAGGAATCAGTCTGGTGAACCTTTGTTGCACTCCCTCTATGGCAAGTATATCCTTCCTTAGGTAAGGAGACCAAAACTGTACACAATACTCCAGGTGTGGTCTCACCAGGGCCCTATATATTTGCAGTAAAACATCTTTACTCATACTCACATCCTCTTGTAATAAAGGCCAACATACCATTTGCTTTCTTAATTGCTTGCTGTACCTGCATGTTAACTTTCAGTGATTCATGTACAAGGACACCCAGGTCCCTCTGAACACCAACATTTCTCAGTCTCTCACCATTTTAAAAAATACTCTGCTTTTCTATTTTTCCAACCAAAGTGGATAACTTCACATTTCTCCACATTATATTCCATTTGCCATGTTCTTGTCCACTAACTTAGCCTGTCTATGTCCCCTTGAAGCCTCTTTGCATCCTCCTCACAACTTACATTCCCACCCAGCTTTGTATCATCAGCAAACTTGGATATATTACATTTTGTCGACTCATCCAAATCATTGGTGTAGATTGTGAATAGCTGAGACCCAAGCACTGATCCTTGCGGTTCCCCACTAGTCACAGCCTGCCAACCCAAAAATGACCCCTTTATTCCTACTCTCTGTTTTCTGTCCGTTAACCAATCCTCAATCCATGCTAGTATATTACTCCCAATCCCATGAGCCCTAATTTTGTTTAATAACCTCTTGTGTGGCACCTTATCGAATGCCTTCTGATGTTTACATCACTATTCTGCAAATGTTGTGATTTTCTGGATTTCTTTCATTTTATTTAAAGAGGATACACCCCACCCAGGATCACCCCCTCATAGAAGATGCAGGCAATACAGATCATACGAGGGACTTCACCAAGAGGCCATTGTGTCATCTACTGCACAAGGACCTGCAGCCATGGTTATCCGCACGCACCGCTCACTCTGTGGCTATGATGATTACCCATTGCCCTCATCTGTTACGGCACTGGCTCATTTCAGGAGGTCTCCATAATATAAGTCAGGCTGCAGCACTAGCACCCATTCGTCAGATCACTGATGCACTTTACAGGAGAGCTGGCAAATATGTTACCTTTGGCATCACAGAAAGGCAGCAACGAGATAGTGCCACTCAGTTTTATAGGGTTGCCGGGTTCCTCAAAGTCCAGGGTGCAATCACTGGCACCCATGTTGCTTTGTGTGCTCCCACAAAACACCCCCTCAACTACCTCAGCAGGACGGGCTTCCACTCCCTCATTGTACAGATTGTGCATGACAACTTGATCCTCCATGCCAATGCCCAGCATGCTTAAAATGTCATTATGCATTCAGCCGTTGAAATTTGGCCTTGCCGGACCTTTTCAGGGGGGAAAAAAAAACGCATCTAGTACCAGCCTGTTAAAGTGGAGGAGGAGATTTTACGGTTCTGCATGTAAATAATTGCTGTTGGGGAGCTGGGGAGCCATAGTGCAAGATCCTGAGTTAGAGCCTCCCTTAACTAGGGTGCATTTTGAAGGGTTTGTTGTACAAGTATTGCTTTAAGAGGATGAAGAGTGTGCTGATGCCCAGTGTGGGTTGGAGGAAAAAGGAGTGTGTCCGGTGTGTCACCTTGCCTGCTCTGGTGAGGTCATTGAACTTCTTGCGGCACTGGTCGGCAGTCCTGGGGGTGAGAGAGTTAGCACTCAGTGCCAGTACCACGGCCCTCCAGGTGGGATGAGTGACAGCCCTGGCAGGCTTGCTGGCATTAACACCCAAGAGTCAGTGCCTCCTTAATTGAATTTTCTTGAGGAGAGCATGGAGGTTAGAGTCAAATATATTCTGTGTCCTTCTTGGGTGGCCTGGGTACCACGCCCAGCTGTTGTGTTTGGTCGCTTCCTCCAGAAGTCCTGCTGTAACTATTCTTGAAAAGTATCGTAAACAGATGGATGAGACAGGCAGTGAGGTTATCTGAGAGTCAAGTGAGTGAGCCAAGCACTGCTCCTTCCTTACCTAGTTGCTACCCCAGTCTGAAGTGTGCAGGCTAAGTTGTCTTTTTAAAGGCTGCACCTCAGTTCCCATGCACTGCAGCACAGTCCACGTATCTTATATGGGATTTACTCAAATCACTGCTCCAATGGATATGCAAATAAGCTGACCCAGGAAACTCTTGTGTAACTACCTCTCCAGACCGTCGGTGGGTGCCAAATACTTTTCCATTGATGTAAAACCGGAGCAGCACATCGCGTGGAAATTCTCCCCCATATGTTTATTGTGCCGATCTGTTGATATTAGTGAGTAATGTGCCTTTGGATGTGCTTGCAAATATTTATTCTGAAAATCTGTTGTTGTTGCTTATTAGTTTGACTTGTTGGATGTATTTCGGATATTTTCTGTGCAAATCTGCTAGTGTGGGTGATTTTCCTGCCTTGTAGAATCTATCTGCAAATATTTACTGTGCTAATGTTCTTGCTACTGATGATATTATTCCATAGTTTTAAAGCGCGTCATTACATTGTAATATACGGCAATGTTTCTTTTTACAACAAGGAAAGTCATCAGCAAGTAAATATCATTGACTGATTGCATAAAATGCAGTTTCATAGCAAACTGTTTAATGTTGGATTTGAAACTGTTAGCTAGCAGCAATCTGTGTACAGTGACACTACCATTTAGAGTGCAGGAAAGTCATGAAGGTGCTGATGTAACTTGAAGTTTCTAAGGATGTAGTTATACTGTCACTTCTGCATCGATATAATATGGTTTCCACTTTGCAGCCATGCAAAAGTGACAATATAACTCGAAGTCAGATCCCAATCTCCTCTCCGAAGTATAATGATGTGTTCCCCGCCGCCCCCCTCCCACCCACCTTGGTGCTCTATGAAGGGATTTATGACTGAGTTTCCTGGTGGATGCAGTGGTCCAAATTCCCTTATGGCTCCGGCAGTCTAAAGAGTGGACTGCCTCAATCAAAATCTTTTGCCTTCCCACAATACCCAAATGCTACAACCACTGATGCCTTGTGGTTACTAAGCTACAATTAAGACATGTGGAACTTTTAACACGTCCGCAGAGAATTTTCATATCTAAATTTTTAATTATGTGTATGGCAGCTGGTCTGTTGAAAAACAAAGTGCATACAGATACTGTGCATTCCAAAGGCTAAAAAAAAAATTACAAACGTTAAATCACCACTGGTTTGACCAATTTTCCAATCCAACATTTGACCCTTGTAGTGTCTCACACATGAAAACATTATTGCCTATGAAATGAAGCATAATATAGTTAAATGCTTGCTGTGCTTACCCCTTATTGGGCTTTGTGAAATATCAATTATTGTAGTAAAAGTCATTAAATTATTTATTTCATTTTTAGACTATTTCAGGATTTGTTAGTGTTGTGGGAAGTTATAGTAAGAATTAACATTAATGCAGTTTACGGGTGAGTTCTGTTATTCTCGTGTTACAGCTTAGTTGTTCCATGGGATGCAAGGATAATGAGTGTGGCCATAAAATTGTTCTTTCGATAGCTATTTATACATTGTCTACTAATCACCACATGATATGATAAGAATATTGGAAAGTCGCTAGCCCACGTGTATTCAGACCAGCAAAGCAAAACAGTGAGTTACTAAAAGTCCTGATGCTGTAATTATAGTACTGTGCCTCTGAAGTGCTGGTTTAACAAAAAAAAAGGTCGCTCTGTTCATAGAGCCCTGTGGTACGAATCTGACTCTTTCTTTGAAGGCCTCCAAAATAGAACTCACAATGGTACAATTATTTTTTTTTCCGAATGCAGCTGCCGTATTTCATCTTTAAAAATGTTTTAAATGAGCGGTTCTACCTAGCAAATGAAGGCAGACGGACAGGGAAAACAGAGAGAGGTAGGGACAAATAGAGGCCAGGGACATAGGCAAAACTGAGAGCTTCCACAGAGATGTGCTTTACATTTAATAAAAGCTACATCTCAACGTATTGGATGCCAATTATGAACATCTTACCCCGCATGAAGAAACAATTGATTCTCAACCAATTAGTTGCATTAATAATTATTGATTATTGAACACAGCAAGGCTTGCAATGCAATCGATCTCATGTCCAACTCTACCCTTTGAGAGCAGGCTAATACTTCACTTTTCTCTCACTCTCTGGTGATGCGAGGTAAGGCGGCATTTTAACATCCCAAGCGGGAAGCCAGTGGGACGCGCAGGTTGCCCAGCCAGGAGCTGCAGTGGGAGGCCCGGTCCATTTTAACAGCTGGATCATATTAACATCCGCTGGTTAGCTGCCCACCTGAAACTGGTGTCCAGATGAAGCTCACCTCATCTTTCTATTAGGCACTTTACAGCCTTCTGGACTTAACATCGAGTTCAACAATTTCAGACTATAAATTGGCCCCTGTATTTCTTGATATTTTTTTTTCTCTTGTTTCCTCACATGGTAGCTGTTAATGTTGCTGCCATCATCATTCACACATCATCTAGAGCCAGCTTTTGTTTCTTAACTTGTCCCATTACCATCTCCTTTTGCCTCGCACCATCATCCCTTTTGTCTCTTAATCTCTCCTGCCTTCCATCCTGTCACAGACCTTCCCTTTGTTCTTTCCTCCCTGCCCCTGCTTAAAAATCTCTCTTCCCTAACCTTTTCCAGTTCTGACGAAGGGTTCGACCCGAAACGTTGACTCTGTTTCTCTCTCCTCGATGCTGCCTGACCTGCTGAGTGTTTCCAGCATTTGCTGTTGTTATTTCAGATTTCCAGCATCCACAGTATTTTGTTATTGTCCAGATGAAGCTCACCGTCTGTGGGGCCTGTAAAGATCAGGTGGCCCAGTGATCGCCAGGCCAGAAGCCAAGGAAATTATGGTGGGGTTCAGGAGGGTGGGGGAAGAGGAGCCTGGACATGCAGTGTCCTAAACATTCTCTGTGGGGCCCAGAGGAGCACTCCTGCGCCTCAGAAATAGGTTTTACACTTGCCTTACTTGCCTCAGCTGGGTGTCACTAGGTTTTAGTCAGCAGGCCATCCACGGTGGATGCCTTGCTCATTAGGCAGTTAAAATAGCTTAGATAGGACGCTAATGCTATTTTATGAGGCTCTTGTCTGGGTCAGGCGTGTGCCTCATGCACCCACGAAAACCGCTGGATTAAAATAGCCACGGGAGGGAAATGAAGGGTGAGTGTACCATTTGGAAGTTAACTCCCGTTCTATGCCGTTTCTGCCAGGCTGAGTGAATTGAAATCCCTCCTGTAGTATCTCTCTGTGACTGTTAACATCAGAAAAGCTTTATCATTGTCAATTCTATCTTATGATTTTATTGTAACTGTCACTGACGCTCAGGCAGACACAGACACTCTCACACACACAGACACTCTAACACAGACGCGCGCACACACACAGACACACACTCTCACACACACACACCCATACACAGACGCACACACACAGACACTCACACACACAGAGACACTCACACACACACAATCAAGTGGTTATTATCTGCTGACTGCTTATAGCTTACATCATTCTGACGTGACAGGCTGGCACCGAAAGGATGGTTAGTCTCGCGATGTGTTTATGCAGCAACCAGTTAGGAAAGAATATCCAGCATTTTTGTGGGGATTTTCCAAAGGCGCACCCAGGAATTCTGCCTGGAAACCTCTAATAGTCCCAGTGGGACCTATGTCTGTGTAAAGCAGGCATAGATCCCACTTCAGGCAAAAAGTGGAGCCTGAAGCAACAAAGGGAGATGCAAATCGATCCCAGAAGGATCAATTGCCGGTGTTGCAGGGGTCATACAAACCATTTAAAAATAAACTTAAATTCCTGACCACCTGTGCCTAATCCTGGCCTTTGGCTCACCCTATCAGGGCAGTAGGTTGCTGTTCTGACTTTCAGCAGCCTCAGTGGGGCAGACGTCTCTCTTGTACCCCTACAGACATGAACACCCAACCCTATTATGGTAATGACTCCATCCCTGGGATATGGACCAATTGGAAGTGCCACCCCACTACACTTAGCACCAGTGGTATCACAGAGTTTCCAAGCTATAATATTTCTGTAATGCAAGATTCAATGTACACTTCCCAGGGTTAACGCAACTAAGCCAGCTGTAACTAGTCTCTATAATAGCTATTTGAAGTATTAATTGATTAGATAATTGGAGGGTTGTTATGTAGAATCTCAAACCCACACACAACTCTTTACACCACAGCTCGGTTCAGACCTGATGTTGAGAGTGCATGAATTTCAGACTAAAGCAAAGGGATTTCCATTTCTGTGTGCAACCCCACATGTGTGGGATGGGGGGAGGAGGTGGTTGTCTCTAGCATTTCCATTTCTGACCCTGCTGTCTCTGCATCACATCATCCCCAATGGTACTGTGCTGGTTTTCCTTATTTCTGTACAATTGATAATGGAATATGGTTTTTGAATACACACTACATAGTTATTGTTAACTCAGTGTACATAATAATACTTTGTAATCCTAAAATGGGACAGCTTGGGATTTGAATGTTTTTTTTATTCGTTCATGGGATGTGGATGTCGCTGGCAAGGCCAGCATTTATTGCCCATCCCTAATTGCCCTTGAGAAGGTGGTGGTGAGTCGCCTTCTTGAACCGTTGCAGGCCGTGTGGTGAAGGTACTCCCACAGTGCTGTTAGGGAGGGAGTTCCAGGATTTTGACCCAGCAACGATGAAGGATCGGTGATATACTTCCAAGTCAGGAAGGTGTGTGACTTGGAGCTGGTGGTGTTCCCATGCACCTGCTGCCCTTGTCCTTCTAGGTGGAAGAGGTCGCGGGTTTTGGGAGATGCTGCCGAAGGAGCCTTGGCGTGTTGCTGCAGTACATCTTGTAGATGGTACACACTGCAGCCACGGTACGCCGGTGGTGGAGGGAGTGAATGTTTAAGGAGGTGGATGGGGTGCCAATCAAGCGGGCGGCTTTGTCCTGGATGGTGTCAAGCTTCTTGAGTGTTGTTGGAGCTACACTCATCCAGGCAAGTGGAGAGTATTCCATCACACTCCTGACTTGTGCCTTGTAGATGGTGGAAAGGCTTTGGGGAGTCAGGAGGTGAGACATTTGAATTATGTGAGATGTGGTTACTCACTGGGCGTTTACTGGTATAGGGCTCTGGTGCTTGGCCTCCTGCCTTAACCATCTTCTGCACACAAAAACAGGTGAATCGTTTACAGAGTGATGGCCCAGCACACTGGTCCATGCAGCCCTGAGGCTCACCCAAGCCAGATTTGACTTCGGGCCTCATTTAAATGTCACCACCAAGCTGCAGATATTGCGATGCATCAGCGAGGGGGGAGAGTTATCTGGACACTTTGTTCCAGGGGGCAGTCACACTGTTTAGGTTAGGTAGTGGTGCAGGTCTGGTTAGTGGTCAGGGACAGAAGGGTTTGACTGTGATTCAGGCAGGTATGGGGACCCAGGATGTAGTGATGGAGGAGCCTTAGCCCTTGACCTTGTTCAACAGGTACAAGGTACATGCTACCTGTATGGATGAGAAAAAGGACTGCAGGCAGGATGGGCAAACTGACCATGGCAGGAGAAAAAAGGAATGTGGTAATGGTAGGGGACAGTATAGTCAGGGGGATAGATACTGTTCTCTGCAACTACGAAAGAGAGTCCCGAAGGCAGTGTTGCCTGCCTGGTGCCCGGGTTAAAGACATCTCCTCGCGGCTGGCAAAGAACTTGGAGCATGAGGGGGAGGATCCAGTTGTCGTGGTCCACGTAGGAACCACCGACATAGGTAGAATTGGAATGAAGTTCTGCTCAGGCAGTTTGAGGTCTAAATTGCCACGCCGAACCTCAAGGGTAATAATCTCTGGATTACTACCTGAGCCACGTGCAAATTAGCATAGGATCAAGCAGTTGAGAGAGTTAAATGCATAGCTCAAAGAGTGGTGTGGGTGAAAGGGGTTTTGATTAATGGGGAACTGGCACCAGTACTGGGGAAAGAGGGAACTGTTCCGTTGGGACGGACTCCACTTAAACCAGGCTGGGACTAGTGTCCTGACAAATCAAATAACTTAGGCTATAGATAGGGCTTTAAACTAAAAAGTGGTGGGAGGGATCAGGTGAGGGGAAATTTAGAAATCTAAAGAGAAAAGTCAAGACAATAGAGCAGTGTAGTGATTTGGGCAAAGATGAGCTTAGTGTGACAGGAAGGGACAGAGAGTTTAACAGTAATAGTGCATCAGTGAATAAGGTCAAAGCAGGGAATAATGGTAAAAAATTTAAATTAAAGGCTCTTTATCGGAATGCACGAAGCATTCGTAACAAGATAGATGAACTAGTAGCACAAATAGAGATGAATGGGTTTGATCTAATAGCCATTATAGAGATGTGGTTGCAAGGTGACCAAGGTTGGGAACTAAATATTGCAGGTTACTTCACGTTTCAAAAAGACAGACAGATGGAATGGGGTGGGGGTAGCCCTGATAATAAATGATGATATAAGGACAGTAGTGAGAAAATATCTTGGCTCAGAAGATCAGGAAGTAGAATCAGTATGGGTGGAGATAAGTAATAATAAGGGGTAGAAAACACTAGTGGGAATAGTTTATAGGCTATACCGATGGACAGAGCTTGTAACAAAGGTAATGCAATAATCGTGGGTGACTTTAATTTTCATATAGACTGAACAAATCAAATTGGCAAAGGTAATCTGGAGGAAGAGTTCATGGAATGCATTCGAGACAGTTTCTTAAAACAATAGGTCGTGGAAGCAACCAGGGAACAGGCTATTTTAGATCTTGTATTGTGTAATAAGACTGGGTTAATTAGTAATCTCATAGTAAAGGATGCTCAGGGAAGCGTGATCATAATATGATAGAATTTCACGTTGGGTTTGAGAGTGAAATACTTAGTAGGAAACTAGAGTCTTAATCTTAAATAAAGCCAATTACATAGGTATGAGGAGTGCGTTGACTAAGGTAGATTTGGAAAATAGATTAAAAGGTATGATGGAAGATAAGCAGTGGCAAAACATTTAAAGAAATATTTAAAAATGCTCAACGAATATACATTCCATTGAGAAATAAAAACTCCACGGGAAAATGATCCATCCGTGGCTAACTAAAAAAGTTAAGGATAGTATTATATTAAAATAAGAGGCTTATAATATTGCGAAGAATAGTAGTAAGCCTGAGGATTGGAAGAGTTTTATAAACCAGCAAAGGATGACCAAAAAATTGATAAAAAGGGAGAAAATAGAATATGAGAGTAAATTAGCAAGAAATATAAAAACAGATGGTAAGAGCGTCTACAAGTATGTAAAAAGGAAGAGAGTAGCAAAAGTAAACGTTGGTCCCCTAGAGGCTGAGACAGGAGAAATTATAATGGGGAATAAGGAAATGGCAGAGATGTTAAACAACTATTTTGTATCTGTCTCATAGTAGAAAACACAAAAATCATACCAAAATAGTGGGGACCCAAGGGGCTATTGAGAGTGAGGAACTTAAAGTAATTAATATCAGTGGAGAAAAAGTACAAGAGAAATTAATGGGACTAAAACCCAACAAATCCCCTGGATCTGATGGCCTACATCCTAGGGTTCTAAAAGAGGTGGCTGCAGAGACAGTGGATGCATTGGTTGTGATCTTCCAAAAATTCCCTAGAATGGTCCCAGCGGATTGGAAGGTAGCAAATGTAACGCCACTATTCAAGAAATGGGGGAGAGAGAAAACAGAGAACTACAGGCCAGTTAGCCTGCCATCAGTCATCGGGAAAATGCTGGAATCCATTATTAAGGAAGTGGTAACAGGGCACTTAGAAAATCATAATGATACACAGAGTCAACATGGTTTTATGAAAGGGAAATTATGTTTGACGAATTTATTAGAGTTTTTTGAGGATGTAACTAGCAGGGTAGATAAAGGGGAACCAGGGATGTAGTTTATTTGGATTTCCAAAAGGAATTCGATAAGGTGCCACATAAAAGGTTGTTGCGCAAGATAAGGGCTCATGGGGTTGGGGGTAATATATTGGAAGGCAAATGGCATGTTGTCCTTTATTGCCAGGGGGTTGGAGTACAAGAGTAAGGAAGTCTTGCTACAATTGTACAGGGCTTTGGTGAGACCACACCTGGAGTACTATGCACAGTTTTGGTCTCCTTATCTAAAGAAGGATATACGTGCCTTGGAGGTAGTGCAACAAAGGTTCACTAGATTGATTCCTGGGATAAGAAGATTGTCCTATGATGAGAGGTTGAGTAGAATGGGCCTATACTTTAGAAGAATAAGAGGTGATTTCATTGAAACATGTAAGATTCTGAGGGGGATTGGCAGGGTAGATGCTGAGAGGTTGTTTCCCTTGGCTGAAGAGTTTAGAACTAGGGGGCATAGTCTCAGGATAAGGGTTGGCCATTTAAGGCAGAGATAAGGAGGAATTTCTTCACTCAGATTGTTGCGAACCTTTGGAATTCTCTACCCGAAAGGGCTGTGGATGCTCAGTCATTGAGTATATTCAAGGCTCAGATAAATAGAATTTTGGACTCTATCTCTGTAATCTCCTCCAGCCCCACAACCCCCCCAAGATATCTGCGCTCCTCAAATTCTGGCCTCTGGAGCGTACCTGATTTTAATCGTTCAACCATTGGTGGCCGTGCCTTTAGCTGCCTAGGCCTTAAGCTCTGGAATTCCCTCCGTAAACCTCTCTGCCTCGCTACTTCTCTTTCCTCCTTTATGACACTCTCTAAAACCTACCGCTTTCTGTCCTAATTTCTCCTTATGTGGCTCAGCGTCAAATTTTGTTTTATAACACTCCTGTGAAGCGCCTTGGGATGTTTTACTACATTAAAGGTGCTATATAAATACAAGTTGTTGTTGTTCTAAGGGAATCGAGGGATGTGGGGATCGATGGGAAAATGGAGTTGAGGTCGAAGATCAGCCATGATCTTATTGAATGGCGGAGCAGACTCGAGGGGTCATGTGCCCTACTCCTGCTCCTATTATGTATGTTCTTATGTTCTAGTGCTGATTTAATATCAGAATAATGGGCAGTCATGAGTTGAAATTATTCCAACACTGAGGGGTTTATTATTGTGATTGATTGATCACCAGAAGACACTCTGAGCCCGGAGAAACTGAGAGCAAGAATTTGCAGAGAAATACACAATTGTTCATTTCAATAACTATAAGATCTTTAATGAAAGATATTTTTTATATTATAATTTTAATACAACAGACATTATTAGGCTTATTCAAATTCAGTATTTGATTATCAAACTTGTCTTTTATGAAGCTACCATTATAATTAAAATACAATGATCTTAAATATAAAATACACTTAGGTTGAGGAGAAAGACTGCAGCATTGATTCCAATTAGTTCATATCGTTGCTACTTTAATGATTGCTGAAAATATTTCTTCTCACAGAACTTTTAAATCTCAGAACTCAGAGCCTGCAGGTTTCAAGATACAAAAAGTTTTCCCTTGATTCTTGGGGCGGGTTGAGTTATCTGCTGTGTATGTCTGAACATCTTTAAATTTAAGCAAAGCCTAGAGACAGAAATGAATGTTTTAATGTGTGAGGTCTTGCCTCCTGCTAACACCCATCTATTCTTGCTGATTAGATTTTGTGAATTCCTGCTGAGCTCTCAATGTATCTTTCAAACGGTCGTATAAAACATTTTGGCCGAGAAATTGGAGCCTTTAGCGGCGGCCGGTTTTGAAGAAAAAATGGCAGCCTCCTCGCTTCTGCCCACTTCCGGCGGGTCAGCCGTGCTGCCTTTGCCTGTGCTCGCCTCAAATATTTTAATGATCAAGAGCGTGACGTCTGTCAGAGTGCAACGCCGAATTGACGTACGCTCAGCGATTTTGGACATCACCGCTCCCGTTACCGCCCTCTCCAAAGCACGCCTGTGCATGCAACCGCTGCCGGCGCGCAGGCCCAGGCGAAAGTGCACGCCCAGGGGATCTATAGATCTCCGCCAAAGTCTTCAACACCTATGCAGAGTATGTCCAGTCCAGTGAGATGGCTCATGGTCAGTGCTGCAGAAACACATCAGCAGATTGAATGCGTGTTCTGTACATGTTACCTGCCAGCACTCAGCTGCAGCAGGTCAGAACAGCACCTGGTTACAAATAGTCTGGGGGACTTGTACTGCATCTAAAAGCCCGATCCATTACTGCCGGTCAGTTGTGTAGAGCAAGACGTGCACTTGTACACCAGATTTTCAAATCTTACTAATAAGCGCTTGCAGTTGTGTCAGTAAACTGGAAATGAACTGACATTTGGGCTTTGTAAATGTTTACTGTTATTGTTGCAAACGCCCGTATAGAATATGCATCCTTTTCCTCTGAAGTAACAGGTGTGTGCTTATTATATTTTCAATTAAAGGAGACCTTACGACTTTTTCCTGTTTCTGAAGTGATTTGTACATCTGCATTTGCTCGTATCGGTATTCAGGTGTTCAGGGTACCCAGTAAACTTTTCACATCTCTTGGTCTATTAAGGGAGGCATCGTGGATCACCTACGCCATCTCTGACATCCAGTACTGCAAACAAATCTCCCAATTCCAGTACACCATTGCCCTTTCAAAATGCTTATCCGGGTACATTCTAGAGAGATATACTCCTAAAAAGACTTAGTGAAAAGCCTCTGTAATAACAAAGCTTATTCACTATGTATGTCTATTAAAAGAATAAGTTGCTTTTATTTTATTCTAGGGAGTAGAATCAAAAATATTGGTTGCATCTTTAAAATGACAGATTAATCTATTTATATGCTTTCATTCATTTTGCATACCCTCTCTGTCATCCGAGAAACACAACTGGAAACATTGCAGTTCACTTCAATAAATCTCGATTTCCTGAGGACGCCGCACAGATCCTGTAGACCCGACCTTCAACCTCCTGCTGATCTTACCGCCTGATAGAGCGCGTTGCACAGGAGGTTCTGCACTGCGCTCATTTAAATCAGCGGGCAGCACCAAAATACTGGTGCTACCGGCGCTCTTTTTGCAGACGGCTGTTAGCCTTGGCCTGCGGTGGCGCCGACCGTTTTCGGGCCTAATCGAATTTCTAGGCCTTTGTTTCTGGTCTGCTGTTGGTCACCTTACTTACATCAAAAGGATTTTTAAAGGTTAAAAACTGGACTTTTTAAGTCGACTGTTGTCGACATCATTCTAAATTCTGAAATTAAATCACAAGGAGATGATCCGCAAAGTAAAAGTGGATGTGATGGACATTACAGTTCACAGCCAAGTAACACCAAGACCACAAGGGAAACAAGAGGTGGAAGTCGGGTTCATTATGTCTGCCTGGAGCCTGTTATTTTCAAGAAACTATGGGGGGAATTTTAATCTATAAAAACGGGTGGGTTGGGGACATGTGGGTAGTTAAAGTGTTAAAAATCTGAATCCCAACCTGAATCCGCCCACTCGCTTCCAGTTTTACTGGAGTCGTGACGGGGAGGTGGGCAGCCAATGCGCTGCCAGGAAGCGGGTCATCGATTTAAATATTATAATGAGCCTCTGCTTTAACCTCCATTTTGTATTTAACTTTAGCTCTTTAGCTGGTCGGGTGAAACCCCCCAGGCGAGGTGAGGACTGCTGGATCCAGGAGTTAAGTGCCTTTCCACTTAACTCCTGAATCCAGCATCCCTACCTAACCCACCCCCGCGAGGCCTCCGATCCCCCACCCCAGGCCTCCGATCCCCCACCTCAGACCACCAACCCCGCTCAAACCCAGAGCTCCGCCCCACAGGCCAACAATCCCCTCCCCCCCCCCCCCCAGGCCTCTGATCCCCACCATGAGGCCTCCCTCCTCCCCCCCACTCTTCTGGCCGCTGACCTTTGCTGACCCCCCATCCCATCCTCCAGCCCTCCCCTGTGCTCCTCCGACCTGCGATCCTCACAATACCAGCAATAAGTGCTCTGGCCACTCCCCGGCCTCCAATCTTTCATTGACTCCTCCTTCCGTGCTCCTCCGGCAGCTCCCTGACTCCCACGTGATTGATCCCTCCCTCCCTCCCTCCCTCCACTGTGCGGCCAAGTACCGCAGGCTTACCCGCCCGTAGCCAGCCAGCCTCTCAATCTGGCTGGCTGCTGGTGGGAAACAGAGGCTTCCCATGCAAATCAGGCCCTGCCGTTAAAGTTCTCCCACGTTTCCCCATCGCCTCAGAGCCTCCCCCCGCCCCCAACCCGCCTTCCCCATGAGAATTCAGCCCTATGCTGGAGTAGCCACTAAAAGGGATAAACTAATTTATGGGCCTAGCTGGTTACATTGTCACTTGATTATTGCATAGTTCTGGTATTTTGCAAATTATTTTCATGCTTTAATTCTCTACATTAATTACTTTTAGCCTAAAAACCTCAGCTGAGTTCAATGTTTCATTAAATTCAAGGAAAGTGGGATCATGCCTAGTCTAGTACACAGATTGCTAAAAATCGTGTAATTGTTAATCTCACATGTCACCCACATTATTGAAAAATGTACAGTTTCTAGATGGTAGGGGACACGATCTGCTTTTAAGAATTGCAGTGGAACTGTTAAGAGACAAAATGGTACTTAGAAATCACACTAATTGGACCAGCTACAGTTATACTTAATTCAAGAATATACCTTTGTATCAATGATTGCTTAATTGCTATAAGCAGATAATGTTGCAGGCTCTTCAGCATTATTTAGAAATGGTAAGACTTGTTTGTTTTCAGGAGATGAGTGCTCAGAATATTAAATGCATGTCTGTTGTCCCTGTGAATTTTTAAACTTCCAAAGACTGATCTACAAACCTAAAATAATCTCAAAGTCTCTGTAAATCTCAATACGCCAGTGGCATTACAATAAAGGTGTAAAGAGTAAGTTTCATAAAATCTTCAGTCTATATGAGATTATTCCGATATGTAATCATACAGTTATGTACTGTGACCTAGAAGATAAACTTTGGGTTGTTTCACACACTTATCTATACAATTTATTCAGGTCTGGGGACAATGGTTATTTTCCTACTTCTCAGCTGGTTTTAGCAACAATCTTTATTTCCTAATAAAAGTATGTCTCAGTTTTCCGGAATCCTTACCCGTTTTCTGGTTTAGTCGTATTGGGAGGATGGGGGAAGGAAAACAGCACCATCAAGTTTGAACAACAGTTCTCCTTGACCATTCATCTGCCATAATTACCTTGAATCACCTGCCAGAACAAAGATGGATGACATCTTAGTTAAGTCCATTTTTGTAAAACAAGACTTTTTTTTTCCACAAAAGGATCTTAATCGGGGGCAGGTTTGCGGCTGTATTTGTTGTATAAAAATTTTAACAAATGAGTTTCCTTTAGTATTTGATAGCCAGCATCAAGTGTATATTCATTCAGAGCACAAGACATTAAACTGGTCCTAACTAGCGAGACCACAGAACTTGTGCAACATGGGGTGGAATTTCCATAATGGTTACAGAATGGTGTTTGTGTTTCCATGTTTGTCCCATTATCACCTACTTTTGCCTTGGACCATCATGCCTTTATGCCACTCCTGCCCTCCACCTTATCACAGACCTTTCCCTGCCTCTGTGTTTGCTTAAAAGCTGTTCATCACTAGCATCTTCCAGTTCTGATGAAAGGTCATCGACCTGCAACGTTAGAAGGGACTTTAACCACGGGCTGGGAGGGGCGGATGGTTCATTTGTTAAAAGATCTGAAACCCGACCGCAACCCGCCGCGAACGCGAGTACTTACTTCCGGTTTTACCATGGTGGGTTTGGGGGCATCCGAGTAACGCGCTCTGCAGAGGCCCTCGGTAGTACGTCAGGTCCTAACAGCCTTATATGGGGCGGGTTGAGGTTCCACCCCTTAGAAGGCCGAGCAGAAAATCTTGGAATCAGTGAGAACCTGGCACAACAAGGTCCCTGCTATTTTCCAGTGGGTTCCTCCGGAATTCCACCAAAGTTATGGCAGCAATCTGGTGGAACCCACAAAGAAACCTGGAGCCACTGTTGTCAGTTTTAATCCAATTGATATTGTAAGAAGTCCAAAATTCACCAGTAAATAGAACGAAATTTTTACCAAAATTCAAAGTGATTTTCAGAGTCAAAAGTGTACATATGAACAGGTGTAGGCCATTCAGCCCCTCGAGCCTGTTCCGCCATTCAGTGAGATCATGGCTGATCTGTATCTTAACTCCATCTACCTGCCTTGACACCATTTGCTTTTATACCCTTGTCTAGCAACAATCTATCAATCTCAGATTTAAAATGATTAATTGATCTAGCTTCTTTTTGTGGGAGAGAGTTCCACATTTCTACCACCCTTTGCATGAAGAGGTGTTTCCTAACTTCTCTCCTGAATGGCCTGGCTCTGATTTTAAGGTTATTTCCCCTTGTCCTAGACTCCCCCAGCAGCGGAAAAACTTTCTCTCTATCTACCCTATCAATTCCTTTAAAAAAAAGACTTGCATTTATATAGTGCCTTTCACGACCACCGGACGTCTCAAAGCGCTTTACCTGCAATGAAGTACTTTTTTTTTTGAAGTGCAGTCACTGGTGTAAAGTGGGAAATGCAGCAGCCAATTTGCGCACAGCAAGCTCCCACAAACAGCAATGTGATAATGACCAGATAATCTGTTTTTGTTCAGTTGATTGAGATATAAATATTGCCCAGGACACCGGGGATAACACCCCTGCTCCTCTTCGAAATAGTGCCATGGGATCTTTTACATTCACCTGAGAGAGCAGACGGGACCTCGGATTAACGTCTCATCCGAATGACGGCACCTCCGACAGTGCAGCACTCCCTCAGCACTGCACTGGAGTGTCAGCCTAGATTTTTGTGCCAAATCCTAAAACCTCAATCAAATCAGCCCTTAACCATCTATATTCCAGGGAATACAAGCCTAGTTTATATAATCTCTCTTCATAATCTAACTCTTGAAGCCCTGGTAACATTCTGATGAATCTGCACTGCACTGCTTCCAAGGTCAGTGCATCCTTTCTAAGGTGTGATGCCCAGAACTGTACACAGTACTTGAGATGTGGTCTAACCAGGGCTTTGTATAGCTGTAGCAAAACTTCATCCCCTTTATATTCCAGCCCTCTTGATATAAAGGCTAACATTCCATTAGCCTTTTTGATTATGTTTTGTACCTGACCACTACATTTTAATGATCTCTGTACCTGGGCCCCTAAATCTCTTTGGACCTCCACTGTTCCGAGCTTTTCACCATTTAAATAATATGAGGACCTATCCCTTTTTGGTCCAAAATGGATGACCTCACACTTACCTGCGTTGAAATCCATCCGCTACAGTTTCACCCACTCACTTAATCAAGTGTAGGTCTTAACAAAGTCTTCACTAACTATTCAAAGCCTTTAGAAATTTGCTCTGCTATTCAGTAAGCAGTACATATCACAGCACTAAAAGAGTATCTGTTGAAATACAAATTAATTAAGAATTCCAAAAATGTTTTAGACTCCAATTTAAAACCCAACACAGGCCAGATAGTATAATACTAGTATAACAACAGAAAACGCTGGAAATATAATACTAGTATACAGTATAATACTAGTCTTCTGCGATCTGCGTTGAGTTTATAATTTGTCAACCAACTACTTGGCGAAGAGAAGACAATGGTGTTAAATTGACAACCGCAATTTGGCAGCCTACGAAGAAAAGATTGACATCATTCATGCCCAGCTTGAGGATTGTTAGCTTCCCAGCTGACTGACCCAAAAGCTGCATTTTAAAGTGCCCAGGGGAACCTTCAATATCGCACCTTTAGTCCAACCAAGGTAACTGAAGTAAAATGGAAACAATTCCTCTGCATATATTCCTTGTTAGAGGTAATATAGCATAGCAGCTCTATGGCCTATGTATTTGTTTTTTTTCTAATACTATAATGAATAATTATATTTATTTAAATAAAATGAAAATATAAACTAAAGCAGTAACAAATGGCTCATTTCCATGACTGTTTCTTTTGAAAAAGACTACATAGGCCTAAGAAGGCCAAGATCAGATACACAGTCCTACAAACTGAACAAACACTTTCTATAAAAGGTTACTTTTCACTTAAAACAAACACATTGAAGTGAAACGGAAGGTGCTTTAACTGTACTATATTTGAAAAGTAGCATAAAAGTGAGTCTCACCTTGTTTTGCAATGCTATGATGGCTCTATCCAGACAGTAGCACAAGGTGCTATGGGGCCAAACATTTTAAAATTTCAAACTAGCTTTAACTTTTGGAGAAACTTTTTCCCTTTGATTTGTTTCAGATGTACAAAAATGAAAGGGACAGTGATACATATTTTAAGCCCTATGAATTCACAATGGGGCTTCAGAATAAAGCGGTAAAAAAAACCTTTGAACTAAACAAAGGTCCATCACTGTGCACTTCATTTCACAAGTGCCTCATAGAAGAGATGGTGCCAGACACAGGGACCAGCTGGCTTTTGCCAACACACCCTTACTGACATAACGCAACCGCATCATTTCCCCAGTGCGTCCGATCTTTTGCCTGCCATGTCACTGACTCCTTTTTGGCCCAGTCCTCTCATCTCGCATAGCTTTTAACGCCCAGTGCCCTCTCACGGGCTCACATCTGCGTGTCTCTTTGTACTAGCCCAAAGCCTGCAGTCTGGCGAGCTGCATTACGTTGATTAAAGTGGTACCACAGACAGTTACTTTGGGCACTTACCCAGCCCTTAGATTAAAGAGAAGGAAGCTTGCTTCTCTCAAGTTATTGCAAAACTGCCATTTTCAAAAGGGTCAGCGGAAGACAAACCGGGCCTTTAAGGTGTACGTTTCTTTTATAATAGAGGCAATAGCAGGCTTTTAGTCCAAATGATTTCTAATTAGGCCTTTGTTCAGGAAATGCAGCAGCATTATTGCAGACACAGAATAAACGCCCACTACTCTTTTCTAAAAGCTTCTTTAAAGCTCAGCGATGATCCACAAATAAACATAATTTTTTTTGCGGTTTCTCTTCTAAGAACTAAGCTGCTCTTACTTTGAGAACGGTTCACAAACAAATTGCAACAACATATGTAAGACCACTTTGTGCTTTTCCTTTGTTCAAGCGCCAGTGTATCTACTGCCAATCTGTATTTCAGAGTTAGGGGAAAGAAAAGAAATTCAAAAATGTGCAATAAAACCTGCGTTCTTTTTAAAATATACAAAATAACTCCTCTGATGTACAAAATATGGTCAGAGTTGAAATAGAGAGCAAGTTATTGTTGATAGGAGCAAATTAAGCTCACTGGAAGCGCCACTGTAAATATTATAGACAGGTTTAGGCATATCTTGGTTTTAATCAATTTCTGCTCTAACCAACCTAGGTCAGTGAACAGGAATAAAACAGAAAAAAGACAAAATAAGCTTTTAAGATGTAGAGTGCATTAAGTGATTTGATTTTAAAATAATTACGTAACAGTGACTGCACTTACAGGAACATGAGGAGGCTATTCAGCCCTTCAAGCCTGTTCCGCCATTCAATTAGATCATGGCTGATCTGTATTTTAACTCCATCTACCCGCCTTGGTTCCTTATCCCTTAATACCCTTGCCTAACAAAAATCTATCAATCTCAGCCTCACCAGCTTTTTGGGGGAGAGTTTTCCAGATCTCCACTACCCTTTGTGTGAAGAAGTGCTCCCTGACATCACCCCTGAATGACCTGGCTCTAATATTAAGGTTCTGCCCCCTTGTTCTGGACTCCCCCACCAGAGGAAATAGCTTCTTGCTATCTACCCTATCGCTCCTTTAATCATCTTAAACACCTCAATTCAATTAGATCACCCCTTAATCTTCGATATTCAAGGGAATATAAACATTTCAAAAGTAAGCATTTCATTGGCTGTGAAACACTTTGGGATGTCCTGAAAATGTGATATGGTAAATGCAATTCTTTCTTTTTAAAATTCTGATGAAATGGTAAAAAGTCTTTATATTTTAGATGCTGATCAATTTGCTCTGCGTTTCTGGTATGTTCTTTTTTTATTTCAGATTTACAGCATTTTTCTTTTTACCTCAGGTTTTTAATATGATGCATTAGTTTTATACTTTATCCATTCATCTATGCAAGTTTATATTAGCGTTGGAAAAAAAACTCCATTATGGGTGGCATTGACATATATCCCATAATGCCACGAAGATGTAAACCACGTGAAATGACAGAGGGACAGGAAATGGGATTGTGTTCATAATTTCTGACATAACACATTCCTGATCTGTCTCTTTTTTTCCCTCTCTCTTACTCCACTCTTTATTTCACTCTCTGTACCTGATTTGACATTGAATTCAATATTCTAACTTACACTTCCTGGTTCAGACTCTGCACTGCTCATTAACAATTCTTCAATCTGATTGGTTAAGGAGATACACAGTTGCTTGCCCTGTTCGCACAGGTCCCAGATGCCCTGTAGAGAGTGCCGTGCCATTTTGATCTCCCACTTACAGAAACTTCCAGTGCAAAGTCTCATGGAAATCAAACGGACACGGGCAAGTCTAGTGAACACCGAGTGCCATTCGTTCACTGGCTGCAGTAAATTCTGGCCAACTAGATTAATTTATCAAAACATGCATGTGTAACAAGGTAATATTTTTCATCAGGAATAAAATGTTGTTTGTTAAAATTCTAGTGAACATCTTTTGCCTCTTTATCAAAGCAGTTTGGAGTTAGATTGTGCTTACGCCACGACTTCGCCCATTGCCCAACACGGCGAATCCTCCTCACACGTCCCACTAAGCCTGCACCAGGCACGGTTCGTTTTCGTCCAGGCACGACGCCCACCACGGACCCCTTCAACCCCCGTACGATGGGCCCTACAAGGTACTACAGGCTGGGGACAAATTTTTCACCCTCCAAGTGGGCGACAGGACCGAAAAAGTGTCGGTTGACCGACTCAAGCCAGCACACTCGGAGCCCGGTGAGCAGGTCCCGGTAGCTCGTCCACCGCCACGCGGCCAACCTGCCCTCAAGCCAGTTCACCCGGCTGCTCCACGCCCGGCCGTTCCACGTCCACCGGCGTCCTACAAGAGCCGCTCCGGCCGGCCCATCAGACCGCCGCACCGTCTCGTCCACACCTCCTAAGCGGATTCTGGGGGGAGCTGTGTGGCGGATCGCCACCTAAACAGGGCGCAATCACTTTTCCGTCCGTGGACAATAAATCGGGCACCTTGCCTTTAAGGCACCTTGCCTTTAAGGCAGGAAAAAGGAGTGGGGGTGGCCTCTGGGTTTTTGCAGAGAAATGTGGCTGCAGCCATTTTGACCAGAGATGTGATTAAAAGCTATGTGTTTCACATGTTGACTCGGCCTCAATTCGTGCTTCGCGGCAGCCACAACATTGTAGTGTTGGAGTGACTTTACTTTCCCCATTGTTTATGCGTTTCATTTTCATTTTGTGGCTGACTGGGGTAACTGTGTGGTTTGAGCAGGTGTGGTTGTAGCACAGGTGCTGTGTAATGGAAAGGCTACAATCATTTGGAACTCAGATTTCAATGCGTTAAAAAGCTACAATATTTCAACCTCAATAGATCTGAAATAGCCAAAACTGAGTCAGTTCATTTTGAGAACTTATGAATAATTGTCAATAAAAATCTCAAAGTATCAGCCCTGTATACAGAAAATAAAACCCAAACATCACGCAGGCTGGTGCACAGCAAATACAAACTATCCTAAAGAGTTCAGCAGACCTTATTGGCAATCATTTCTTGAAAGAAAGACTTGCAATTATATAGCGTCTTTCACGACCACCGGATGTCTCAAAGCACTTTACAGCCAATGAAGTACTTTTGAAGTGTAGTCACTGTTGTAATGTGGGAAACATGGCAGCCAATTTGCACACAGCAAGCTCCCACAGACAGCAATGTGATAATGACCAGAATTAATTTTTTTTTTTAAGTGATGTTGATTGACGACTAAATATTGACCAGGACACCGGGGATAATTCCCCAGCTCTTCTTCGAAATAGTGCCGTGGGATCTTTTATGTCTACCTGTGAGGGCAGACGGGGCCTCAGTTTAACGTCACATCCGAAAGACGGCACCTCCAAACAGTGCCACACTCCCTCAGCACTGCACTGGAGTGTCAGCCTAGATTTTTTTGTGCTCAAGTCTCATGGAGTGGGACTTGAACCCACAACCTTCTGACTCAGAGGCAAGTGTGTGCCACAGCTGACACTTGGATCATTGTGTGAGCCTGAGAAATAAAAGGCAGTGACTACCACCATCAAAGGTAGGAGAGAGAAGTTAAATTGCCCTCGCATATAGAAACTAGCTTGAGTTCATCCAACTAGTGACAGACACACTTAGATATCAAAGGGTGATTTAACAGATTGCAGGGAAATTGCAGGGCAAGGAATTACAGCAAAGTAATATAAAAAAAGAAAAACTGGAAATCCTAAATAAAAGCGTAAATACACAGCAGGTCAGTCAATATCTGAAAAGAGAGAGGACAGCTTACGACGTTTCAGATGTGTACCCTTCACACCAAAAATGTCATAACCTGCCTTTTCGAATTACAGCGGAGACCTTGTAAACTACTATCAAGCTTCCAAACCAATGCAATATTTTAAGTCTTTTATACAAGAGCGTATTCTGCAGATGGTGGAATTGTTTCCAGTGATTTGTCTTCAGTCAGCTTCTTCGGGAAGTTGAGTTGACAGCTATGTGCAATGAAGTTTGGAGAAATAGCTGCTGTTGGGTAATGTATGGACCAAGAAGAAACTTGTGTGACAGCGATGGATACAAATACAAGCCGAATAGTGAAGCTAATCTGAATTTGATCTATTGAATCAGATCAGCTACAAAAATTAATTTTGGTACATGTAGATTTGGGTACATTCAAGATTCTTTCAAGTATTGAAATTTGCGCTTTTTTTCCCTATTAGAACAAAAGCCACCTGCAGTGAAAGCTGCAGAAGCAAAGGATGAGACCAAAGTCTCACACATTTACCATTCACCATCATATCTCATGCCAAACCACTGCTGTTCAAAATCCATTAAGCGTTTAGTAGTTTAGCAGATGAATCTAGAATGCCAGCAATATGATCACTTGCTGATCCTCTTCTTCTCCACCGTGGACTGAACCCTTTCCCTCCCTCACTTACGCCACTGAAAAGCAGAATCACCATACGCCAATCACAACACCGTATGCCAATGACAACACGGTGGCATAGTGGTTAGCACTGTTGCCTCACAGCGCCAGGGACCCGGGTTCGAATCCGGCCTCGGATGACTGTCTGTGTGGAGTTTGCACATTCTCCCCGTGTCTGCGTGGGTTTCCTCCGGGTGCTCCGGTTTCCTCCCACAGTCCAAAGATGTGCGGGTTAGGTTGATTTGGCTATGATAAATTGACCCTTAGTGTTAGGGGGATTAAATACGTGGGGTTACGGGGATAGGGTGGGATATGTGTCGGTGCAGGCTCGATGGGCCGAAATGGCCTCTATCTGCACTGTGGGGATTCTGTGAATCACCACTCGGATTCATTTTGGATGGGATATGTGTCGGTGCAGGCTCGATGGGCCGAAATGGCCTCTATCTGCACTGTGGGGATTCTGTGATTCTGTGAATCACCACTCGGATTCATTTTGGATGAAATTCCTGTGAGTGTGATCCCAGGTCACCAAGAAACATTCTCATCTGCCCATCTTGGTGGTCTAGAGGTCTCTGAGGACACCCTTCAACATTTATGTGTCAGCTCAAGCTATTTATGTGCCCTACTTTTCCTGTAGTAAAAGTGTGTAGAAAAGGGGAAAGGTTGTTGATTTGCTTTGCCTGCTACTTCCCCGAGGCTTCTGAACTCACAATTCTCATTCCTGCCATGTGTGCTACGTCCCAACAGTAATAATACGTGCATACACGTGCATTTGGGGAGGGCTAACAAGGCAAGGGAATACACCATAAATGGTAGGACCGAGAAGTGCAGAGGATCAGAGGGACCTTGGAGTGCATGTCCACAAATCCCTGAAGGTAGCAGGACAGGTAGATAAGGCGGTTAAGAAGGCATACGGGATACTTGCCTTTATTAGCCGAGGCATAGAATATAAGAGCAGGGAGGTTATGCTTGAACTGTATAAAACACTAGTTAGGCCGCAGCTAGAGTACTGCGTGCAGTTCTGGGCACCACATTACAGGAAGGATGTGATTGCACTAGAGGGTGTGCAGAGGAGATTTACGAGGATGTTGCCTGGACTGGGGAATTTTAGCTATGAGCAAAGATTGGATAGGCTGGGGTTGTTTTCTTTGGAACAGAGGAGGCTGAGGGGAGACCTAATTGAGGTGTATAAAATTATGAGGGACCTAGATAAAGTGGATAGGAAGGACCTATTTCCCTTAGCAGAGGGGTCGATAACCAGGGGTCATAGAACATAGAACATAGAACAGTACAGCACAGTACAGGCCCTTCGGCCCTCGATGTTGTGCCGAGCATTGTCCGAGACCAAGATCAAGCTATCACACTCCCTATCACTCTGGTGTGCTCCATGTGCTTATCCAATAACCGCTTGAAAGTTCCTAAAGTGTCCGACTCCACTATCACAGCAGGCAGTCCATTCCACACCCCAACCACTCTCTGAGTAAAGAATCTACCTCGGACATCCCTTCTATATCTCCCCCCATGCACCTTATAGTTATGCCCCCTTGTAACAGCTGCCTCTACCCGAGGAAATAGTCTCTGAACATCCACTCTATCTATCCCCCTCATCATCTTATAAACCTCTATTAAGTCGCCTCTCATCCTCCTCCGCTCTAAAGAGAAAAGCCCCAACTCCCTCAATCTTTCCTCATAAGACCTCCCCCCCAAACCAGGCAGCATCCTGGTAAATCTCCTTTGCACTCTTTCCAATGCTTCCACGTCCTTCCTATAGTGAGGTGACCAGAACTGCACACAATATTCCAAATGTGGTCTCACCAAGGTCCTGTACAGTTGCAGCATAACCTCACGGTTCTTAAACTCAAACCCTCTGTTAATAAACGCCAACACACCATAGGCCTTCTTTACTGCTCTATCCACATAGATTTAAAGTAATTGGTAGGAGGTTTAGAGGGTATTTGAGGAGAAATGTTTTCACCCAGAGGGTGGTTGGGGTCTGGAACTCACTGTCTGAAAAGGTGGTAGAGGCAGAAGCCCTCATCACATTTAAAAAGTATTTGGATATGCACTTGAAGTGCCATAAACTGCAAGGCTACGGACCAAGTGCTGGAAAGTGGGATTAGGCTGGATAGATTTTGTCGGCCGGCATGGACAAGATGGGCCGAATGGCCTCCTTCTGTGCTGTAAATTTCTATGATTCACTTACCTTGACAGTCCTCCTGAAAATGTCACTCTCAGGGCTACTTCAATCCAGATAAGTACTAAGTACCATAGAAGTACATGAGGGAAAAAGGAATAGAAGGATATGTTGAAAGGGTGTGATGAACACCGACATAGACTTGTTGAGCCGAATGGCCTGTTTCTGTGCTGTAAATTCTATGTAATTCTATGTACTCCAGGCAGGTTGGCCCTCTACTTTCACGAGAGAGTGCCCTGATTTTCCAAAATGGGCTCCCTCCTTTGCTTGACCTACTGCAGCAAAACCTCCAAGGCATCCTCGGTAAATGATTGGTTTTTGCCAACGTTTTTGTGCCCAAGCATTTTATCCCCATACAACTGTCAACTTTTTCTGCAGCCATTCACTGTTATTGGAAGCACAGCTTTCAGCTCAGTAAGAAATCCATATACGAAAACAAGCCTACCCTTGATACCTGTAGCCCCACCCTTATTTTGCTTTGATCAGAACGTTGGGAAATTAATAAGGCCCCGATTTTAACTCCAGGTGGATTCTCCACTCAGGCCTGAGTTAAAATTACAGCTGGGTCTCAATTATGTCATCAGGCCGCAACATGCATATGTAAAGAAGGACCCTATTGGCTCCGGGCGCATGTCCTTGCTGCCTGCTCAGGAGAGCAGGTTAAAATTGAAGATGTTACGGTCATGCAGAGCCAGGGAAATTTTAACTGCCCACCCGCCAGGTTTCTGCTGAGCAAGTAGGTTTAAAATTGCCCCATAGTGCCCTCAAATTTCTCTCCAAGCTATTTTAGCACACACATAACCAGCTTATCTCATACAAGAGCAGTGCCAATCATATCTCCTATTCTCTTGCTGAAGACATTTTATTCAGTCCATACTAAGGTCAAATAACTGTTTCACTGTTGGAATTAATGTGACAAATTTCTCCATTTTGCACCATTACCCACAAAATCAACAGCTATCAATTTGGTGATCACTTGTCGGTCTGAACTGGATGATCTTCATTGTTGCAACCATACTTCCATCTCTCCTCTCTCTCCCATTAACCTCTCCTCAATAAGATTAGTGTTTAACAAATCACAATATGTTCTTCATTCAAAACATTTTCTTTGGTGGCTCCGCAGATAGTAGTAGCATTTTTGGAAGGATGGAACGAAATGGGGAAGGTATGAATTTTTTTTTTTTTTTACAAATTTCTTGCAGAACAACAAAATAGACAAGTCATTTTAATAACTGGAATATTTAGACAGTTTGTTTGCATCAAAGTGGGAAGAGTGGAGAAACTTTTCAGCCTTGAATGGAGGAAGCTGAGTGGTGATCTTGGACACATACATCATATAGTAAATGTTATTGAAAAAATTAAATAAGAACATAAGAATTAGGAGCAGGAATAGGCCATACGACCCCTCGAGCCTGCTCCGCCATTCAGTAAGATCATGGCTGATCTTTGACCTCAACTTCACTTTCCCGCCCGATTCCCCATATCCCTTGATTCCCCGAGAATCCAAAAATCTGTCTATCTCAGCCTTGAACATACTCAACGACTCAGCATCCACAGCCCTTTGGGATAGAGAATTCCAAAGATTCACAACCCTCCGAGTGAAGAAATTCCTCCTCATCTCAGTTTGAATTGGCTGACCCCTTATCCTGAGACTATGCCCCCAAGTTCTAGACTCTCCAGCCATGGGGAACAACCTCTCAGCCTGTCAATCCCACTCAAAATTTTAGATGTTTTCAATCTGAAGCACTACTACAAACTAAACTGTGACAGTAGAGCAGGGGAGTGCAGGTTCAAACTGGTAGATGGCAAATTTAGGACTGATATTAGGAAGTTCTTCTGCACACAGAATGATTAACACATGGAATGGGCTTCTGAGTAGAGTACAGTAGGCAAAAGCCCTGGCATAAATTAAGGGGTGCATTTACACTGCAAGTTTAGCACCAGTGTAAAGCAGTTTGGTCTTCAAAGTAGCACTAAATTTGCAGCGTAAAATCCAGAATCAGGGTCCATGCTGACCCTGCAGTGAGAATCCCTAGATGAGGCAGTCTCATACCACTTTGATTTTACACAAGATGGAGTGTGAATCCAGTATGATGTTCAATCCGATTTACAAAATGCTTAAGGGGTCCATTGGACTTCCTAGGCACTTTTTAAACCTACCTTATCTCGATTGAAAGAGACAGCAGGGACCCTCTCCCCACAAAGTTAAATCACTTAACTGTTGGGAGACATCTCTTCACATGCCTGTATCCAGAAAGCTTTCTTATTCCCAGCATTATAACCAAGAGATCAGAGGTGAGTTCCGGACAGATGCTGAGAAGACCATCAACCTGAGAGCCAACCAGCAAATCCTGCACATTGTCTTGCCTCCCACTGCAAGAGGACATGTTGGTACAAGGGGCTGCTGAGGTGCCTGTATGAACTACTGCAATCTCTCTTTCAGAAGTGCCTGCAGTATTATCCCGAATGATTTAAAGCTGGCGATCCACGCTTCCTGCATTTTGTCACTTAAGGCAACTACAAATGTTATGTGAACGTCCATGTGAGATGCACACTTGCTCATTCATTGACACTGCTACATCACATGCCATAGTGACTGTCGTAAGAATGAGCCTTACGCGTGGTGAACTTAAAGTAAGCTTTAATCAACTAAAAAGGTGTTACATACAAAAGAGGTCTTACTCTATGCCTCTCCAGGATCCAACTGATCAGTCCAGTATTTATCCTGGACTAATCACAGGAAGTGATGCAATAAAGTTCGAGTCACAGGAAGCTGATTTGTGTTACCACATTCTCCCCCCACAAAAGATTAGGAGGCCGGGATGAAGTTCGAGTCACAGGAAGCTGTATTGTGTTACCACATTCTCCCTCCATTTCGTAGCCGCTGGACGAGGGAGAGCCGCACCCGTTTGGGTTCTCGTAGCGGTAGAGGGCCCCTAGCCCGTTTACCCGCCGCGGGCCGTGGACCAGAGTCCGAGTGATCCAGCCCGCTCTGTGAGGGGTCAGGACGATCCTGACTGTGTACTGGTGCCCGAACGGGTGTCGGGCAGGGCTGTGGCAGATCCGTCTCCGAGCGTACAGTACAGGGTGGATCGTGGCTGCGCGTGCGAGCCCCGACGGGCTCATAGTCAGTCTGCCCCAGGTCGGCACGCTGGAGTGAGGTACCAGCCGGCGTCAGATCCAGATCGTGATGAGAGGCACCTGGCGAGCCCAGAGATGTGCCTGGTACAATATCATCCCCTGGTGTCCCTCTATGTTTCGGCGGGCAGGGAGCCAGATCCCGCAATGACACGGTAGATTCCCGACCGTCAGGATACCGAATATAGGCGTAGGTAGGGTTGACGTCAGTGAGCTCAACCTCATCTACCAGGGGGTCATTCTTAGACGCCCGGACATATCTTCGGAGTAGCACTGGTCCCGGTGCAGTCAGCCACGACGGGAGAGATATCCCATAGGATGAGCGACGCTGAAATCGGAAGAACCGTTCATGAGGCGTCGTATTTGTGGCGGTCGAAAGGAGGGACCGTGTGGAGTGTAATGCGTCTGGAAGTACTGCTTCCCATTGCTGGTTGGGTAGGCCCCGAGATCTCAAAGCCAGACGTACCGCATTCCAGATGATAGCGTTAAAACGCTCGACTTGCCCATTCCCGACCGGATGATAAGGCGTCGTTTTGCTGGCAGCAATACCCCGTTCCGAGAGATAGGCCTTGAGTTCTCCTGACATAAAAGAAGGGCCCCGATCCGAATGAACATAGGATGCCATGCCACAGAAAGCAAATACCTGCTCAAGGCAGCTGATAACCGTGGTCGTCAGCATATTGGGGCAGGGAAAGGCAAACGGAAAACGAGAATACTCATCGACCATGGTCAATAGATAAGTGTTGCGAGTTGAAGAGGGCAACGGCCCCTTAAAATCGATGCTAAGCCGTTGCATTGGCTGGGTCGCATGTATGAGTATACCACCCGAGGGGCGGAAAAACCGAGGTTTCAATTCCGCACAGACTCTGCAGTCCGAGCACATCTTCTTTACATCCCCGGTAGAGAATGGGAGATTTCGGGACCGCACGAAGTGTAGCATGCGAGTAACGCCCGGATGACACAACCCATCATGGATGTCTACGAGCGTAGAGGGTGCCATGGCGGAGCAGAATGCTCGTGTGAGGGTATCTGGAGCCACATTCTCCTTGCCAGGTCGATAGTGGATGGTGTAACCAAAAGAGGCCAATTCCAGCCGCCAAAGCTGGATTTTATTATTTTTAATTTTGGTCCGTTTTCGATTATCGAGCATGAAGACGACCGATCGCTGGTCCGTGATTAAGGTAAAGTGCTGGCGAGCTAGGAGGTGACTCCACTTCCGTACTGCCTCTATGATGGCTGTAGCTTCTTTCTCGACTGGAGGATAATGTAGCTCAGCCCCTTGAAAAGTCCTGGACAAAAATGCCACCGGACGACCTTCCTGATTCAGAGTGGCCGAGATCGTCACCTCCGAGGCATCACACTCAACGACAAAAGGAAGACTCTCATCGATGGAGTGAAGAGTCGCTTTCTCCAACTGTTTTTTCAGGAGGTTAAAGGCTGCAACAGCCGCTGTGTCTAGTGGGAATGTGCTGGCCTTCAGTAGAGGTTGGATTCGGTCCGAGAAGTTAGGAATCCATTTAGCATAGTATGCAAACAGGCCGAGGGCCCGGCGCAAGGAGGCCGGATTCTTAGGTGGCGGGAGTTCTTGGAGTGGGCGAAGCCTTTCAGGGTCAGGTTTAATGATGCCATTGCCCACACAATAGCCAAGGATGTTGATGGTTGGTTGTGACTCAATGGATTTAGCCGCATTTAATGTCAAATTACGGTGCTGGAGTGCATCCCAAAATCGTTGGAGATTGGCGTCATGTTCCCGCTGATTGCGACCTGCGACAGTAATATTGTCCAGATAAGGAAATGTATCCTTCAAGTCTTCCTGTTTGACCAGGTCATCCATTGCTCGCTGGAAGACAGCCACTCCATTAGTGACCCCAAAGGGGAGGCGACGAAATTGATACAGCCGTCCATTGGCTTCAAAGGCCGTATACTGCTTGTCTGAGACCTTCAAGGGTACCTGATGATAGGCACTTTTTAGATCATATGTTGAGAACACCGTGTACTCAGCCAATTTATTAACCATATCATCGATGCGCGGCAATGGGTATGCGTCCAAGTCCGTATATTGATTGATGGTCTGTGAATAGTCAATGCACAGCCGTTTCTTGTGAGGTTGTAGAGGGTTCTTAACAATAACGACCTGGGCACGCCATGGCGACGAACAAGGCTCGATGATATCCTCTGCTAAAAGCCGAGAAATCTCAGCCGCAATAAAAGACTGGTCTTCCTGACTGAAACGTCGTGACTTTGTTATAATCGGTTTGCATCGAGGAGGGATACTGGAAAACAGTGAGGGTTCATCCAGTGAAGCTGCTGACAATGCACAGAACGGTAATCGAGGTAGTATATTAGAAATAGTGAGTTCAGGTTTGGATCCGCCGAACTCAATGGTGAGCTTCTTATGCTGCTTTTGAAAATCCAGCCCTAAGATAAGATCACTACATAAGTCCTTGAGCACCGAAAGCCGGGTGGAGGGATACCTGCGACCATTAAGTGTTATTTCAGAAATAGTTTATTAAAGCCAGAAATTCTGGTATTAAGTGATGACTGAGCCATCGCAACTGCCTGGTCCGATGGGAAAACATGTAGCTTTAACTCTGCAACAATCTGTTCCCTAATGAAACTATCAGTGCTACCTGAGTCAATTAAGGCATCTAAAGTATGTCCATTAATTGATGCTTTTGTAGCTGCATGGAATAGGTTCTGAGGACAAGCAGCTGTAATTGGTGTCGTTGCACAAAGAGTGGCTGAAACTCTAGGTGTGTTTCTTCGAGAGGAAGCACGATAGATTTTAGCCGGAACATCTTGATAGGCCCTTACCGGGGCAGTTCGGTAGGACTTAGCTTGATAAGCCCTCGTAGAGGCTCTTGATAGGCAAACCTTTGCAAAATGACCCTTTTTGTTGCAATGACTGCAAAACGCATTGCGAGCAGGGCAGAATTTCCGAGGGTGGAACTCATCACCACAAAAGAAGCATTTCTTCGATTGCCAAGAGGCTGCCACAGTGGGATCATCATCCTCTTCATCAGTGAAGTCATCAGATTGATCGTCAGGGATAAAGACCTCCCTAATAGAGTTCACCTGTGGCCTCTTAAATTGCCTGACTGTAGTTAAGGCAGCAGACCGAGGTCTGGGCACTGTATAAAGGTCTGCATTTCTTTTTGCCAGATCTAGAGAGCAAGCCATGTCATAAGCTCTCTGAAGCTCAAGTGTCTTACTTTCCAGTAGACGCTGGCGTATAAATGGGGAGGCAAGCCCGCAGATGAAAGCATCACGGATCATTTCTTCATGGTACAGCTCAGCTGAGGCCGCCCGAAAGTTACAGTCCATACTAAGTCTGCGAAGCTCTTGGAGGAATTTATCAATGGATTCCTCCGGCCCTTGTTGGGCTGTAGCAAGTAGATGTCTAGCATAGACCTCATTCGGTGTCTTAGTATATAGTCTCTTAAGCTTCCGAATTGCCTCCTCGTAACTGTCCCATTCTTCCACATACTGAAATACATTCGGGGTGACACAGTTGATGAGTATCCGCAACTTTGAGTCCTCATCAGCCTTACAATATTCCAGAAAATTGTCAAACGTGCGATACCAGTGTTTCCACACCTTACCGGCTGCTGGGGTGTTTGGGTCCAAGTCAAGACGCGATGGTTTAAGGATGTTTTCCATGATGGGTGATTCCCTGGATCCTTAGTTCCGAGTTCGTCCAAAAAGTTTGAGTGCGAAGTTTTCCAAAGTTGATTAAATTGTCGTAAGAATGAGCCTTACGCGTGGTAAACTTAAAGTAAGCTTTAATCAACTAAAAAGGTGCTACATACAAAAGAGGTCTTACTCTATGCCTCTCCAGGATCCAACTGATCAGTCCAGTATTTATCCTGGACTAATCACAGGAAGTGATGCAATAAAGTTCGAGTCACAGGAAGCTGTATTGTGTTACCACAGTGACTGTCACTTGCTGCACTTCAGCTCGTACTCTGGAAAAGCCTTCTTTGATCTCCTTGTTGTTCAGGCTATTTGAGATGTTGGGCACGGATTCATTCGGAACGTTTGGATCTTGCTGTCCAGAACTCCCCATGAAGACAAATGAAGTGGACATACATGGTCCAGCATCCTCTGCTCAAAGGAATCAGCTCAGAAGCCTACTTACAACAACAGCTTGCATTTATATAGCACCTTAAACGTAGTAAAATGTCCCAAGGCGCTTCAGAGGAGCGTTATCAGACAAAATTTGACAATGAGCCACATAAAGGAGATATTAGGACAGATGACCAAAAGCTTGATCAAAGAGGTAGGTTTTAAGGAGCGTCTTTCAAGAAGGAGAGAGGCAGAGAGGTTTAGGGAGGGAATTCCAGAGCTTAGGGCCTACACGGCTGAAGGCACGGCTGCTAATGGTGGAGTGAAGGAAATCGGGGATGCACAAGATGTCCTTACTCAGATAGTTGTACTATACTCAGCACGTGGGACCTACGCTGGCTTGCACACGCCTTTGTGGGATTGTAGTGCCTCACCTCAGGAGGAACTTTTTCAAAAGCACCACAATTTCACAGGCAGATCTACCTAAAACCCAAAGAGATCTTTGAAGCAAAATAATTCTGCATGTTATCTGTTGAACAGTGCCATTAACAAAATCTGTGTGTATGACGAGGAGGAATCTCCTCTCCCCTCCTTCACACTCTTTGAACACTCAGTCAAGCACATCCCCAACATCATAGTATATTTTAAGGGATGAAAAAGAATGAAATACGGTCAGTGTAACTGTGCAGAACCTCTCTCACAAGTAACTGTTTCAATGAGGCCTTCATCCACAACAAAAGGGACAAGAATCCCCCACGCCATTACTGAAAATATATGGGGAAAAAAATTAACATCAGCATCAGCGGGATGATAACAATTGAAAATGTTAAACAATTTTTCATTAAGTAATGTTTATTTGTTTTTTAAATAACCCCCCACCCCCAGATTACAATTACAAATGCATGGACAATTGCATCTAGCTTGACATTGTCCAGAGCATTTAGGAAAGGAGTCGGAGCTCGCCATGTCTGACCTAGAGTTAAGTACTCCCTTTTCAGTTTTCTGCCACCCTGCACAATGCTGCATGAGTTTTTTTGTTTTCAAATCGGCCTTTAATCATTCCTTCATGAGATGAATCCGTTTTTTTCCCCTCAGATTCATGATTTTTTGTAAATCCATATTTGGACAGGAACAATCCTCAGAGCTGCATTAAAAATTGTCCATTGCCACTTTCTAGTGGAAGGTTACACATCTATTTTTTCAGTAAAATTACCAAACAGAGGGAAATATGACTATGGAAATCAATGTAATTTTAAATTATGTTTCTTCCAAAATTTCAGTACCGTACTCAGAACCACCAAGAAATTTCAAGATGTACCACTTCCTTTTTAATTTTTTCATTAGTATCTTAGCAACATCACTGTTTCACCTAAAGAAAAGAAAGACTTGCATTTGTATAGCACCGTTCACGACCACCAGACGTCCCAAAGCGCTTTATAGCCAATGAAGTACTTTTTGAAGTGCAGTCACTGTTGTAATGTAGGAAATGTTAATGTAAGGATCAGCAAGACCTTCAAACATCGGTTACCAAAACCATCTTTCCCCTTCCACTCAACGCTTCTGTTGTTCCTGGGACATTGTCAACTATTAAATGACTGGCCTGGAGTTTCTGCTCGGTTGCGTTGGTTTTTTTTCGACACACTGCGCCAAAATCGGTGAAACCTACGCAAAAGATCTCGGAATTGTAAGCGCAAATTACATTCGAGTTTCCATGGATCTTTAGCGCGAGTTTAAAAAACATCACGCTAGCAGCAGGCCCCGCTCACAAAACTGGCCAGGCCCCAGATCGAATGAATCACCAGCGGGAGTTTCCGGTAATTGCGCCTGTTTGCAGGCCTTCGAGGAGGCTCCAAAAATTAAGCTGTTTTTTGTTTAGGTGCAAGGACACTAATAGGCCCGTTCTAAAAGCTTTTGAATATAATCTTTTTCTTAATTTACTAAGAAACTGACTACTGTACACCAATATCTTTGGAAATGGTTCTGTATAGTATTTTTAAATCATTTTCAGTTATTTAAAATCGGGTTACTCAGAGGTGCTGGACTAGGCACTGATTAAAATGCTTATTTTTTTGTGATTAAACCCATTTTCAGCTGTATTAATCAAACTGCACCAAGTTACCGCTCTTAAATATATCACGGAATATTTTTTAAACAATTTTTTTTTTAAATTACATTCTGAAACGCTGCCCGATTGCGCTGGTTCATGTCAGACTTTACGGCCGGAATTCAGAGGGTGGGTTTGGAGGTGGGTCCGCTGTCTCCCAGGTGTCGGGTCTGTCAGTGCAGAACTGACCCGACACCAAGCGGCGGGGGAGACAATTGAGCTCATTAAATGGCTTGTTAACAGCCAATTTAATGGTATTTTGAGGCTTCCTTGCAATTTTACATGCTCCCCCATGGGTTACCCGCTGCTCAGGGAACACGCCAGCTCACCCTGGCGTGAGTTGAGTCTGCTCTGATGTATCTGATAAGCTGACAGCTGCAGAAGTGGTGGAAAGGATGCCATGTTGCAGATGGTCAGTTTCAGAGCTCAGAAACTGTTGCTTACTGCATTTCTAAGACATATAGAGATTTCTTTAGCTTGCAAGTGTTTAGAGCCAACTGTATATCCAGTGCCACCTCATTGGAACAACCTCTCTCACCATTGACAGATCGCTTCTGTCACCTCACCTGCAGCTGTCATCTATTGCAGCAACATCGGTGCCCTTGAAAAAAATCAGACCTTGGTCCTCTGAATCCTTCCACGATCAGCCCCAACACCAACAACATCACCAACCTTCTCCGCCATCACCTGATGTTGCACAGGACACAGGGCATCAGCCTCTGACAACATTGCTGCCCGGGAGGCCAGCGATGGCATCACCATGGCCAGATTTTACTTCACTTGACGCTGTAAACCCTGGCTGCCACATGATGCGCCAGATTGACACCATCCCACACCAGCACCATTAAGCATCTCTTTAATGTCCAAGTCATTCCATGCACACTCATCACTATAGTTGGGGAGGGGGAGTTATGACTGAACAATCACTGGAACTCAGTAAGACACTTCTCAAGGTGCGCACAGATCTGTCCAATAAGGGGCAGTGTTGAAAATATAGATTTCACTATGACAACACATTACCAGAAACTTCACATGGACATTGGCTAAACCTCTCAAGTGCCTACCCTTGTGTGTTGTTAGTTGGTATGCTTGCAGTAAGATGAGGGTAAGTGTGAGGGGTGGCTAGTGAGATGGGGAAGTGATAATGTAGATAAAGAGAGTTGGGTGGAGGTGCAAGGTAAGTTGGTGTGGGTAAGGATGTGTAAGTAGGGTAGGGAAGTTAGAGTGATGGGGATGTGTTGAGTGGCACAGCAGGGTGAGTTTAAGTGTGGCTTTGCAGTAACGTTTTGTGAGCTACTGAGATCATTGAAAGGTTGACGCCACTGCAGCCTGGTCCTCCTGACGACATCCCTGCTTTTGTCCTCCTGTGCAATGTGCATCCAGGCTGCGTTGGTGTCCTGGGGAGGTCTCTTCCGCCCTTGGAAGGGAAGAGAACCTCCTTGCGTGCTATGAATCCCTCCATAAGCATATGGAGGGAGTCATTGGAGAGCCTGGGTGCAAGCGTCCACCTTTGTGCAGTGTTTGAAGCACCTCAATGCTGTCAAACGCTGACAGAACAACTGTCAAACTCAGTGTGGCCGTGGTCCCTTTAAGGAAACCGGCTGATGACGAGTGGGCAACACGGTGGCATAGTGGTTAGCACTGGTGCCTCACAGCGCCAGGGACCCGGGTTCGAATCTGACCTCGGGTGACTGTCTGTGTGGAGTTTGCACATTCTCCCCGTGTCTGCGTGGGTTTCCTCCGGGTGCTCCGGTTTCCTCCCACAGTCCAAAAATGTGCGGGTTAGGTTGATTTGGCTATGATAAATTGACCCTTAGTGTTAGGGGGGGATTAAATATGTGGGGTTATGGGGATAGGATGGGATATGTTAGGGGGAATTAAATACGTGGGGTTACGGGGGTAGGGTGGGATATGTGTACTGTGGGGATTAAAGCAGGGACAGGGTACTGGATTTGAATGATCAGCCATGATCGTATTGAATGGTGGAGCAGGCTCGACGGGCCGAATGGCCTACTCCTGCTCCTAGATTCTATGTTTCTATGTGTCATCAAATGACATCATCAGACCCGCTTCCTGTTAATTGGCCGGGAATTAACAAGGCCAATCAAGGGAAAATCCCTTTGACAGAGCGGCTGCAGATGGGAGCGGGACTGGAACCTGGAAACCAGCTCTCCCGCCACCATCCCGACACCGCTGAGAAAATCGCGGCCTTCATTCGGTGATATGCAAATGAGTTTGAGCGGGAACTCGAGGGGAAAAAAAACACTTCTCAAAACAGGCAAAATTTTGGGCACAATTTACGCCCGGATTGCCAATTGCGCCCAAGGCAGAAACTCTACCTCATTACTAAGTGCTATTCATAATCAAGATGCGGAGATGCCGGTGTTGGACTGGGGTGGACAAAAATGAGAAGTCGCACAACACCAGGTTATAGTCCAACAGTTTTATTTGAAATCACAAGCTTTTGGAGCTGCTGCTCCTTCGTCGGGTGAAGTAAAGAAATACAGAATCGACCAAGCATATATAGATAGAGAACAATGCATGTGTAACTTACAATGGTAGACGACTAAATTTAATCATCCTGACTGTTTATCTGCCGAGGTGTGACAAAAGGCAAACAGGTCAGCCAGGAAGGTACCACATCAAAGACATAGGAAGGTACAACTGAGACAATGAGGTGGAGTTACAGGGGGTCTAACGTGTCAAAAGCTGCAGTCGGTATGTAAAACGATAAACTTTAAAATTTTTACTTTTTTACTGGGAATCAAGGTCAAGCTATCAGAGCTGTGCAGTTACACCAATTGTATTTAAATCTCTTTAATCTCTTATTGGATACTGCAATGTAGGGAGTCAAGTTGACTGTGAGCCCTGAGAGGCCTGAGCTGGGCACTGAGGGAGAGGAGTAGAAATTCCTCCCCTTCATAATAAGTTGATTTAATTAATAGGATAAAAAATGTAAGATGTTTTTGCTGCAGCCTTTTGTGTTATTATGCACAAGAAAGTGGCACTTAAGAACCTAAGAAATCATGGAAGGAAAAAGCCCCTTTTCAAGAGCTCCTGACAAATAGACAATGCATCATGTTCTCCACAATTATTTTCTTCAAAGCTCCATTTGAAGAAAATAAATCTCAGTTCAACAATCATTTGGGAATCCAAAGAAAGTAATCAGAAAGGCTGTTAAAAACATGAAAGAGTAATTGTGCAATAATATCACATGAGTGGCATACCTTTTGATCAATTACGACTGCATTCAAAATCAAATTTAAAATAATGCAGAAACGAGTACTTCTGCAGAGAAGAAGAGGATATACTCAGGGGCAGAAAGGTACGTAAACCTCACAGCAGCAAAGTCAGCGAAAAGGCACATCAATTTAAACAGACCTGCTCCGGACCCCTAAATCATTCTCCTAGAATCAGCAAAAAACAAAAGTACACCAATTCAACTCCTTCCCCGGCCCCAGGAGCCAACAGCAATCCAAACATTAATGATATTCTGGAGCTCCACCAGAACAGAAATGCCTGTGGCAAGCCAACTCCTCGTTCACAAAGGCCTTGCACCTACTGCGAGTGGCATCCATTCTAAATAGTCAACAGGAAATAGTCTATAGCAAACCATCAAATACTGCCTTATAATCATATTGCCCCACAATTTGCAGTCATAGTAACGGCGAGGCTAATGGCGCCCCCTGTTATTTATGCGCAAATGCCACAGCAACTTCAGGCGAGGGGCAAATGCGTGGTTAAATGCGGAAATCCAAAAGTTGCTGTTCGAGTTGCGTCGTTCCGCCATTAGCTTTGCGAAAACTGCATCTCGCTGACTGGCTCACCATTGAAATGCATTGAACCGCGTGAAGTTGCTGTATCTGCGCAGTAGATATGAACTAAACTCGCCACAGAAAGCTAAGTCTTGTCTATTTCAATCTAAGTACCCTTTTAACAATGTGATAACTGTTAATTACTGCCAGTCAACCTCTCTGGCACTGAAAAGTAACAATTACAAGCGTGGAGTCTCATTCCTTCAGGTTTTAATTGCTGTTGGTGATTTTAAAAGAGTTAAAAAAAAAATTGTAACTTTTTCTTGGTCTCTTTTTTCTCGCTCTCTTAATCCACTCTCTCTTTCCTGCTCTTTATTTCTCTTTCTGTACCCGATTTGGCATTGACTTCACCCACTCTAATTTACAATTCCTTCTCAGTCCTTACACTGTTAATTTCACAATCCTTCAATCTGATTGGTTAAGGGGACACACAGTTGCTTTCCCTGCTCACTCAGCTCCCAGATGCCCGGTTTCTCTCGCTGCAACGTTAGCAACTTGCCATGCAAAAAAACTTTAAAATCTAAACGTGCAAGTCTAACTAATGACAGACGCTAATAAAAACAGAAAATGCTGGAAATACGCAGCAGGTCAGGCAGCATCTGTAGAGAGAGAAACCGAGTTCACGTTTCAGGTCGATGACCCTTCGTCAGACTCGGTTTCTCTCTCTACGGATGCTGCCTGACCTGCTGAGTATTTCCAGCATTTTCTGTTTTTATTTCAGATTTCCAGCATCCGCAGTATTTTGCTTTTGCAACGGCAGACGCTGTTAGATTCACTCCTACAGCAAATTATGGGTCAAAATCATTATCAAAAAGTGTAAACTTCATGAAATTAAAATCCCTTGCATAGATGGCTTTGATCAAATGGTTTTGTGCATCTCAATCTGCAATTCTATCCACTCTTCAGTGAAAATGGAAAATCAGTTGGCATTGCCGATAAGGGGCTAGAATTTCCTTAAATAAAGGCCACTGGTTTACAATGACTGAATAAATAAAATCCTCTTTTGATTACATCGGATTCCAGGATTGTTAGTGGTGCTGCAGGGATCGTGTTCTGCAATTGCATCCATTTTTCCATAAAACTGAAAACAAGCGGCCTTGATTACGGATGTGAGGGTGGTTAAGAGGAAAGTAACCCCACAATAGAAGTGACAACAACTTCTGGTACTGGAATTCCCAGATCCCCAAATGATGGAGGATTTGCCACAATGTACCCTCAAGGGTCACGACCAGGAGCATCAGCTGAACAGGGGTTCATGCATCACCATAGAAAATAGCAACAGAGAGGCCATAGATCAAGAATATCCCTGGGCAGGGAACATCCCAAGAGGCTTTCCAGCAGCCCAACCAAAGAACAAACCGTGCTCGAGCACGTTGAGGAACCCTCAAGAGGAGCTGTGACTGCTGCATAACTTGTGGTCCACAATGAAAATGGAGCAAGGCACAAGAACTGCCTTCCACCTTCCATTCAGTGGCTATAAAATGCAAAAGTGCAAATGAAAATTAAAATAAACAATCCCTACAACTGCTATAGTCTATGAGAAACAGTCTGCTTAGATGGATGAAAATAAGTGAGCAGGTCCATTGTAATATGAGCAATAGACACAAAAAAACGTTACTTTGGTGCAGGTTCAATTGTTCAAAACCATACTTTAATATCTATGGGGCAATCCACATTAGAGATGTATGGCCAGTAAAGTAAAGCTTGGATCATTTGTGGGTCTTCATTCCGGAAGTTTCAAACATAGGAACAGGAATAGGCCATTCAGGCCATCAAGCCTACTCCGCCACGGTATATTGGCCTTTCATTTTACGAAGTAGGTCACGACACCACAAGGTCTCCCAAACTCCACTTGTGTCCCTCATTGCAGAAAAAGAGAGCCCACAATAAGGGAGAGGGGGAGGACAGGAGGAGGGCCACCTTCCATGGCACACTTAACCACCGCTGAGGAGGCTGCCATCGAGATCATCGGAGGTGCAGAGGAGCTGGAAGTGGGGGACGGAGAGACGGGCGCAGTGCAGCAAGCTGGTGACAGAATAGATTTGCAACCCTCTCATTTAGATTTCATGAGTGACTGATATGGCATCTGATGTTCATACAGATTGAGTTCTGATCATCTGCACAATGGGATGTGTCCGCTACGTTAATATCACATGTCTAACTCATGCCTTTACTCCCCCACTGGACCATCAAGCGCCTCTCTCCCCACTGTCCAGGAGGAAGAGCCAGAAGACTCCTCAGAGGAAGCTGCAACCTCTATGGGTGCAGCATCAGCAGAAATGAGCGCACCCAGCACCAGCGCAGAGACGCATACCACAGTGGGTCATTCGAGAGATAGATTAGTGTTGTCACCTGGTGTATCACAGCTCACAAGTGAGCATCAGCAGATGGTGGAGACAGCGACAGCAGTGGAGAGTCCTCGTCGGAGGCCGCGAGATGCTCCTAGCTCTGCTCAGCTGCGTGTGGACGCTGTGCCTCTGGAGCCACCCAGAAAGAGAGTGGTGCTAGAGCTTCAGGAACAAGTGCAGTAGGCTCTGACTGGGTTTGCAACCACGGTAAATGCGAGTGTGCAGAGAATGGAGAAGTCCCTCTCAAACATGAGCAATGCCGTGGTGCACGCAATGGCGAATGTAGGTGCTGCCATGGAAAGGATGGCAACCTCCATGGAGGACATAAATCGCCAGACTCAAATGAACATGGTGACTCTTCTAGATAGATGGTCTGCTATGGAGGATAGATGGGCATCTATTGAGGAGAGGAACCAGAGGTACATGGACATCCCCGTTATGAGGACTGTCAGTACTGAGATGGGTCCTCATGGCCCCACTGATGTGCAGCAAGGTGCTCTCCAGCTACTTGCTAGCAGTGAAGTGCGGGTGACCCATGAGAGGGATGTTGGTAGGTCGACCACAAGGAAGTGTGGGCTCCTCTCCAAGCGCTCACACTACAATGCCACTGTGGAGCCCTCGGTCAGAACCCCAGATTCCTCACCCAACTGAGATGGCTGTCTCAGCCCCTGCACAGCCACAGGAGGAGCAGACTGTTGCGAAGCCCTCCCAGGTTCCCAAACCAGAGGATGCCCGCCAAAGGCATCGAAGCAGGTGCAGCATAGAAGTGAACAAGGTGCCTCTACATCTGCTGAAGCCACAGGGGAAGCACCACGTAGAAGCACACGTAAGAGAAAGTTAACACTCAAATAGTCATAAGGGTAGTCACTTGGGTGTTTTGATCTAATACAAAGTTACGTTTCTCATCGTTATTTCAATTGTATTAAAGAAATGTGATGGCAATGATTCAAAGAGTTGGCCTCTGTGTGTGCTCAGAAATGGAAGTTGCACAGTGAGGGGTCAGGGTGCCTTTCATCTGTAATGATGGTGGTGAGAGTGATAGGAAACCACAGTTTATTGTACAGATGCTGTATGGTGTGCTAAGAAGGTCGGCCAGACACTCATTTCCATGTGCCAGCCACATGTGTTTGATGCGTAAACTTACGAGAATCTTGAGAAGTCGCACAACACCAGGTTATAGTCCAACAGTTTTATTTGAAATCACAAGCTTTCGGAGCGCTGCTCCTTCGTCAGGTGAAGTGACGAAGGAGCAGCGCTCCGAAAGCTTGTGATTTCAAATAAAACTGTTGGACTATAACCTGGTGTTGTGCGACTTCTCACTTTTATCCACCCCAGTCTAACACCGGCATCTCCGCATCATTACGAGAATCTGGCATGGATTAATGTATCCCTTGCCTCACGGCCAGCAATGTGCTCGCGTGCTGGTGGAACTGGCACATCCGGCTCCGCAAGGTCTTCCTCATCTGCCGCCTCCTCCTCCTCCTGTTCTGAGGAGGCTGTACGCTGAGCCACTTGTTTCTCAGGCAGCGGTAAGCCACGCTGCTGTGCGATGTTTTGCAGGGCACAGCAGACCATGATGATTCTGGAGACCCTGCCTACTCATCGGTGTCATTAGCCACGTCTTCAGGGGTTAGCCCTTGTCTCCAAGTAGCCATCTGGAAAGTTGGATTGGTGGATTGAAGAGCTGAGGCACAGTAGACTGCCGCAGGATGTACGAGTCATGGCAACTGCCAGGGTACTTGGCGCAAACATGCATAATGTTCTTCCGGTGGTTACACACCAGCTGGACGTTAAGGGAATGGAAGCCCTTGCGGTTGACAAATACAGCTGGGTTGTGCTGGGGTGCCCTAATGGCCACATGTGTGCAGTCTACGATGCCCTACACCCTTGGGAAGCCTGCCATATTTGAAAAGCCAACCGCACGCGCAGTTACACTTGCTTCATCCGTGGAGAAGTGGATGTAATTGTGCGACTTTGCAAATAGGGCATCGGTAACCTGCATGATGCATGTGTGTGTGGCCGACTGGGCGATGCCGCTGATGATCCCTGGAAGGACCCTGAAGCAAAGAAGTTGAGTGCGGTGGTGACTTTGACAGCCACTGGTAAGGAGTGTCCACCCGCTCCTCTGGGCTGCAGGTGTTGGTGTAGCATTGTGCAGATGTCAGCAACTACCTCTCGCGAAAGTCTCAGCCTCCTTTGGCACTGCTTCTCACTCATGTTGAGGAAGCTCATCCTCGGCCTGTAAACCCTGTGTTGGGGGTATGTCCTGCGGCACGGTGTAGCCCTGCGCTGACGCCCTCTGCCCTGTGCAGCATCAGTTGGCTGAGGAGAAGGTTGGCGCTCCTGTTGTTGGTGCTGCTGGTGTGCCTGGTTCTGCTGCTGCCGCGGCTGCTCTTCCTCCGATTCTGAGGACCAGGATGAGAGGGTATAAATGGTTCCCATTCCACTGGTATATATCTCAGCGCTCAGTCAATGTGGGGAGAGGTCACAGCGCATATGGATCTCAGCTTAAACACTTACAAGCTCAATAGACCTGCAAAATGTGTTCCAAAACCTCAAAACAGAAAGTTCTGGCATCTGAAAGTGAACTCATGTTACAGGTCAGCTTTTATGCTGCAGGTGCAGCTGTCAGCTATTCAGCGAGTTGCTGAACCCGGCACAATCAGCTGGCGTGTTTGTCGCACGACATGCAACACGCTGAAAATGTAGCAAACTGGGAAGAGCCTCTTAAAATCGGATTATCCAGGCAGTTAACAAGCTGCTAACTGCCTTAAGTGGCTCTCCCGCCGCTTGGTGTCGGGTCTGATCGGGACTCGCAGACCCGACACTCTGTAAAGTTGCGTGGAGGCGGGATGGCGGCGGGTTCACAACCCGCCGTCAATCATTTTGATTTTAACTCCGGACCCGCCTCCAAACCCGCCCTCTGAGCGCCGGCAAAATCGCGGCCTCTGGTTTTTTTGGGGGGGGTTTGCGGTTCCCAAGAACTCCTTAGAATTTCTCAGATTTGTTCAATACTCGTTTTAATTCCCCAAGTAGTTATTTTTGCATCTCAGGATTTTATTGAAATTATTTTACCAGCGTTTTCACCACCTTTGATTTTCAGATTAGAGTCAGTTTTTAATTTGTGCCAGTCAATGCCGTTGAAAGGGACAGTTCCAGCTTTTCTTGGCTGGGTGACGTCTGCTCCCACTGCAAGTGGTGTCATCTTGTCCATTTTATCGAATCAACCAGGTACATTCACTCAGGCACCAGTAACAAACTCTGACCTGAACATGATTCATTGCATAGGTGCATTAGCCTCTTGTTACACCTGAAACTAGCTCATTATTCCAATTGATTAGATTTACTGCCTGATAATGGGCTCAATTGGCATTTTTAGTCCACTGGCAGAAACCATTTCATGCTGATTTAGCCAAAGTATAGCATGCACATTTAAGCCAATACTGCTATTTTCAGATTAGCACTAAGTCAGTGTCAAAATTACCAACACTCATAAAATAGTTTTGCAAAATCCAATACTATTTCTTGAATACCTCCATTACTGCTGCTAAATAATTTTACCAGTACAATCCATTAAAAAAATTGCGCTTTCATGTAGAATTTCCTTTTCTACAGGCAGTATTGGGAACCCGCTCTCCATCACTGTACTATAGAAAACACACTGGCCAGAATTTTAATCGGGAGGTGGGTTTGGAGCAGGGGTGGGGGGGGAGCTCGGAAGTGGGTGGGAAACCCGGAGGAACGGGTTTCCCACAGGCCCTGCTGAATTTAACGACAGGGCCTGATTTGTATTTGAAACCTCTGTTTCCCACCCGCAGCCAGCCAGATGGGAGGCCTCGTGGGCTGGGGGGGTGGTCTCCGATCACAGGGGGTGGATCATGCAGGGACACTGGAGCCAGGAGGTAAGTATAAAGGCACTTACCTCCTTTATCCGGCAGTCCTAACCTTCCATTAGCTGTCGAGTTTCCCGAGGCCTGTGAAGCCCGACCGGCCAGAGTTAAATTTAAAATGGTGGTTAAATCTGAGGCACGGCAGCCTCATTATAATATTTAAATGGACGGTTCGCCACCTGGGAGCGGGTGGGCTGCCCGGCCCCCTGTCTCGCCTCCGTTAAAAGCAGAGGTGGGTGGATTGGAGGCGGGTTCTAGTCGGGATTCAGTTTTTTAACACTTTAACTTCCCACCCGACCCCAACCCACCCTGTTTTTTGGGGGTTAAAATTCCCCCCCCCCCACCCTGCTGTATCTGGTTGAGGCTTTACCTTGAATGCAGTAGTTGCTTAGTAATAAACTGTAGGATTTGTCAGGTTAAAATTCTTGCAATTGTAGAATATCAGGGAAGCAAGAAAAGAAAATGTTACCCAGAACTTCCTTCAGTCAATTTTGGTAAGCCATCAGTGCGGACATTTTGTGTTCCACTTCATGCACCTTTCCCAGAGCATTTTCACAGCTAGCTGCTCCTCTTTTTATATCCCCTTTCGATCAATATTAAATGGTACTCTGATGTCAACATTCGGTGCTGGCATTCTACAGCTCTCCGACATGCAGAAGCAAATTTGTCATTCAAGTTGTCAAGTACCTTTTGTCATCTTCTCCACTCTGAAGGCAAGTAACTGAAATAACTCTTAAGCAGCAGCTTTAAATCCATCAAACTTTTATCAGAGGCGCGGGATCCGCCATCTTGATCTGACAGTCCATTTTGTTTGAAACCAGCTCGAACAGCAGCTGTAGAGGGGAAAACGCGAGATGCCATCAATACTCATCCAAAAAAAATGCCATGAGAAGCCGTCATTGTGGATTTAGAAAGAAGAGCTAATGTCACACTAATCAGCTGAAATTCTTCAAAGGGATAATTCTAGTGAACATAATTTACTTTGATTTTCACAAAAGGCATTTGGTAAAGTCCAACGTGGTATTAAACAAACAAAAAAAATTAGTTGGGTTGAAAACCAGCTTGGCAATTGAAAACAGAAAGGTGTAATAAATAGGAAAAAAAATTCTACTTGCTGGGAAGGGACCAGTTAATTCCATACGGATGTTTTCTGGTCCCCTGTCCAGACTGTTTGTAAAAGACTTGGAGGAGAGTACCTTTTGCAATATAAAATTTGCTACCAAGCTACGAGCTCAGATGACAACTAAAAATTGAAAGGTGAGACGCAAAAATAGAAAATCATTGAAGTAGGAACAGCTCAAAGGAGAAATAGTACAATGCAGTAAGAGCAAAAACCTAAGTGAAGTAGGAGACAAGCAAATTGGACAAGAAAAACTATAACAAAGGAATTAAATAGTTAATTGTAACAGTTAGATGTAAATTTATCTTGAACATGATAGTATGCATATATTATTTTAATAAAATGGATTTAAAATGAAAGCATTTTCTGGTTGTTAATTGGATCGCCTACATCAATTCAAACAGAATATCTACATGTTCAGCCCTCAGTATACTCAGAAAGGTACATTCTAATCCCAGAATTTGGGTATCGCTATCGTAGGGCAATCAAGTTGAAGGTAGTGTATGTGAGGTCAGGGGTCAGCTGTTAGTCTGTCAACCCCATTTCCCAACTGTACTGCAGAAGTCTTAATCTTGAAAAATAATCTCAGCCGAGTTGTTATGCCACCAGACACGTGGTACGGGAATAACTATTTTCATATTGGAATAAAAAGGTATAACAAACAACTTACTTCTCCATATCGTTTCAGACTTTGAAGTTATTCAGGTGGATTTAGCAAAAAGAATTACAGATATTACTACTATTTGTAGTAGGAGTTGAATAGATGTCAAAGTTAAACAAATGTCAGGCCCAATTAGTGTCCCCAACAGTGTTTAGTAGGCTCAATAATGGTGAGCTCTCTGGTGAGGCCATTAATTGCCTATGCCACCAGTAATGGTCCTTTTGCACAATTGTACATCCAACAAAATTACAAATTACAGAAAACTGCACCAAGCTCGTTAAAAGAAAAAGTATAATTGAGACTCTCCAAAGGGAAAAGGAACGATCACTAGCTAATCATAGAGAAAATTTGATTTAAGAAATTAATAGCACAAGGTTAGAGCTATATGCATTAGCAAACACGCTGGTGCAATGTAAAGGTCATGGAATCACTCTGTGTGTGGGTTTCAATGGTGATTCAGGACATAAAAATAATCCTACTGCATGTTAAATTATTCAGTGAAGAAAACAGCATCATTAATTTGAGGTTCAGCTATTGTGCGTTACGCTCTAATGGGGGGAAAAAAAACCACAAAATGAGTTGACCCAATGATAGAACACAAAATATGTTCTCAATTTACTTAGATAAGTGCGACTTGCACACAAATGATGCAGATCTGCTTCTCCAGCTGAGCTCTTTACAATGTACAGTATGTACGCTGCTTGATAGGTGCTGGTTTTGACATACCCTGCGTGTCCTAAATCAACAAGTGACTGGTTTACATAGAAGCTGGGTAGCACTCTCTTCATGCCCTTTTTCTTCAGGTTGTCGACAGACCCACACCTACGCAATTATTCAATTTTATTCCATCCAAATGGAATACATTCCAGTAGGAAAGCAAGTTGTAAGCTATCATATAAAAGGAGCCAGTCTACGTCTACCTACAAGAATCTGCTGTAGAGGTTTGTGCCTTACATTAAATCAATTTGTAGAATGAAAAATTGTCCATCACACTTTACTAATTGGCTCGAATAACCATTACCTGTTAAATTAACCATGTTACTTCGCTCAAATATAGACAGGTATGAAAATCTATCCAGCAGAAATTAGGAATGCTCACAAAACCAACCAATTTGATTGCTTAAATTGTTTCTGGAGGCTTTTTTGGTCAGCCAGGTAGGTCTCTGACATGTGCAGAAATCCATCACCGTGTTTAAGATTCTCCAATCTAAGCTACTGACATGCCTACACCTGTAGAATTTCTGTTTGCCCAATAAAGAGTGCGCACTGTCTCTCTGCAGAGAACGATCCCACTTACCCAAGTCCAGAAAGCTTAGGCACAGAATCAAGCCATAGGGAACCCCGAGTGTGTGCATGGGCACCGCTAGAGTTTCACTAGTACAGGGCAGTAGTAAGTATCCCGCTGCTTGTTCAGCTAGGACCACCCTATCCATTAGGGTATTGACATGCAGGGTGGTCTGGAGTGAGTGAGCAGAATCTCAGCCCCCAGTGACATTTGTACCCCACCAGGTTCTGTCAGTCGCCTAATCGTACACACTGCACTGGAGTATTACAGACCTGATAACGAGTCAGCCTTGAAGAGTTAACTAGAGTCCATCTTTCCATTGTCAGTTGTGTCATCTTGGAGCCACCACAAAAAGACCCAGATTACCTCACCACCCCGCCCCCCCCCCGCCCCAAGAGGATATCCAGTAGTTAGTCATTAGACAACTAATAAGCATGGGTTTGACCCCTCACTAGGTGGACGACGGGTACGAGGAACTCATATATTGGCATCATCCTCCTGACTACAACAAGGGCACACACTACACCTCAGCAAACAGTGGTCCCACCAGTTAAAGGCCAGGATCTTCAGAAGCAGCTGCGTGTCTCTCTGTAATCCAATCATGGTAGGAATCATGTTCCCATCCCCAGCATCGAGCTAATATCTTCAGCCAGTTGTCATCTTCGTTCACTAGCAGGGCAAACAAAAGCTTTCCCTCCCAGATACAGCTTTCATAGAATCATGCAGCACAGATGGAGGCTATTCGGCCCATCATGCCTGTGCCGGCTCTTTGAAAGAGCTGTCCAGTTAGTCCCATTCCCCTGCTCTTTCCCCGTGGTCCTGCAAATTTTCCTTTTCAAGTATTTATCCAATTCCCTTTTGAAAGTTACTATTGAATCTGCTTCCACCATCTTTTCAGGTAGCGCATTCCAGATCACAACAGCTCGCAGTGTAAAAAGATTTCTCCTCATCTCTCCTCTGGTTCTTTTGCCAATTATCTTAAATCTGTGTCGTCTGGTTACCGACCCAACCACCAGTAGAAGCACTTTCTCCTTATTTACCATATCAAACCTCTCATAATTGTTGAAATCTTTTTAAGTCTCCCTTTAACCTTCTCTGCTCCAAGGAAAACAATCCTAGCTTCTCTAGTCTTGCTTTCACATAACTCGAGTCCCTCATCGCTGGTATCATTATAGTAAATCTACTCTGCACCCTCTCCAAGACCTTGACATCCTTCCTAAAGTGTGGTGCTCAGAATTGGACTCAATGCTCCAGCTGAGGCCTAACCAGTGATTTATAAATGTTTAGCAGAACTTCCTTGCCTTTGCACTCAATGGCCTCAGTATTAACCCCTCCACAACAGGCAGGAGAGGGTCGGGGGGCGGGGGTGGTGGTTAAAGATGTAAATGCGAGGAAGACGTCCCCAACACGCCGTGCATGTGCCGCTGCCTCATTTACAGCGGCAGATATTGGGGGTGTTCGTGGCGGGACACTTAATTAATATATTTAAATTGGGCTCCCACAGTGCAATTAGTCTGGAATCCCAGCAGTGAAAGGGGGTGAAAACTGCTGATGCAGCATTCTTTGTCAGCCAGGAGGAGCAGGAGTGCTATCCCCGGCCCCTCAAGGGAAGCCTTCGGCCTCTCTGCTGCCAATCGCAGCCTCTCTCCCCACCACCCCTCCCCCACCCATCCCTGGTGGTCGCAGCCTCTCTCCCATCCCCCCGCCGATGGCCAACCTCCCCCACACACAACCCCCCCCCCTCGCCGATGGCCAACCTCCCCCACACACAACCCCCGCCCGCCGATGGCCAACCTCCCCTACACACAACCCCCGCCCGCCAATGGCCAACCTCCCCTACACACAACCCCCGCCCGCCGATGGCCAACCTCCCCTACACACAACCCCCGCCCGCCGATGGCCAACCTCCCCTACACACAACCCCCGCCCGCCGATGGCCAACCTCCCCTACACACAACCCCCGCCCGCCGATGGCCAACCTCCCCTACACACAACCCCCCCCCCCCTGCCAATGGCCAACCTCCCCCACACACAACCCCACCTCCCCCCCGCCAATGGCAAACCTCCCCCACCCACCCACCCCTGAGCCCCAATCGCCGATCTTTCCCCCTCCCAATTAACGGGAATCGTCCCCAAGGGATCCCAACTGCGGCCCCCCTGCTGCTGGTGTACCCTCCGGGCCGCCGGCCAGGCTGTCAATTTGTCCGGCTGCCGGGTGGGAAATGGAACAAAAGAATGATAATGAAGTCCTGCCATTAAGTTCGGCCGGACCTCCGCGTCCCCGGCCTTGCTGGGTTCTTCGCCGCACCCTCCTCGCCTCCCCGTAAATATCGGGGCCTATAAAGCCAAGAATCCTTTATGCTTTCTTACCAACTGAAACAACTTGTCCTGCCACCTTCAAAGATTTGTGTATGTGAACCCCCAGGTCTCTCTGTTCCTGCACCCCTTTTAAAATTGTAAAATGATATTGCCTCTCCTCATTCTTCCTTCCAAAATGCACGACCTTCTGATACAAAATCAGATCAAAAATCATTCTGTCAGAGCAGCTGCCATCACAGGTTGCCTTGACTCAGCGCCATTGGACAAATATCCTCGATTTCCTTCACTGCTCAACTTCCTCCGACACTACATTCTACGCACTACCTCCCCAACTGATGTGCCTACCCCCCGTCAAACTCTGCTCCCCAGCCCCCTGTGTGCTCCACTCCTCACCCCCACCCAAGCCCGCTGTGGTTTATGGCCCCAGCCTCCCACTCTGCCCCTCTGTGCTCCATTCCTCAGTTCAGAATGGTAAAGTGCTAACTGCACTCCAGATTCCAGTCTACCCACCAGCAACACCATGAGGGATCAGCTGGAGTAATAAAAGAATTGTTTGTTTTTAATACCTAACTTCATCATATAGTGAAGCAGAACGTAAGATACATTTCGTACAAGAGTTTTTAAAATCAGTCCCGAGTCATAGGATTACATAGGATATACGGCAGAGAAACAGGCCATTCAGCCCAACCAGTCCATGTCAGTCAAACTAGGTGAATAACAAGTATTTGGTAAATGTTACACTGAATCAGAGGAAAATTATTTTTAAAATGCACCATTTTTGCAATAGATCTGTATAAATATTATTATAAAATGCTTACTAACTGTAACTATAGTCCCGATTTTAACTCTGGGCCAGTCTTCTGTGGGTGAGCAGCAGTGAAAGCTAGAAACTCAGCCGTTGCTATTTAACCAAACTTATGTCATGTAAAGGAATGATCCAGGCAAATTATTCATGATAGTGTAGGGTTCAAATATCATGGACAAGAGTTAAAGATTAGGAAATTATGAGTGAGAAGGAAATTAGGCAGAACTTTTTCACCTAAAGGGTAAGTTATGGAATAAATAATCAAGGAAGGTTATTAAAGCAGGCAGGGTCAGTGGGTTGAAGAGACAATTGGATACATTTATAGTGAAGAATGAATTGAGGGAGGTGGTGCGAAGGCAGATAGATTGGGTTTATCTATGAAAATAGGATGGGCTTGATAAGCCTAAAGGCCTTTTCCAGTTACAAGAACATAAGAATTAGGAGCAGGAGTAGGACATATGGCCCTCGAGCCTGCTCCACCAAAGTTCCTAAAAGGTTTTCTGTTTTGAATTATACAAAAATAGAAAGACTTGCATTTATACAGCGCCTTTCACGACCTTGGGACGTCCCAAAGCGTTTTACAGCCAATAAAGTACTTTTGAAATCTAGTCACCATTGTAATATAGGAAATACGGCAGCCAATTTGCGCACAGCAAGCTCCAACAAACAGCAATGTGATAATGACCAAATAATCTGGGGTTTTTTTTAGTGATGTTGGTTGAGGGATAAATATTGGCCAGGAGACCGGGGATAACTCCCCTGCTCTTCTTCAGAATGGGATCTTTTACATCCACCTGAGAGAGCAGACGGGGCCTCGGTTTAACATCTCACCTGAAAGACGGCACCTCCGACAGTGCAGCACTCCCTCAGCACTGCACTGGAGTGTCAGCTTAGATTTTTGTGCTCAAGTCTCTGGAGTGGGACTTGAACCCACAACCTTCTGACTCAGAGGCAAGAGAGCAACCCACTGAATAAAGCCGTAGTGGAAGGATGTTACAAAGTTATAACACTTGAGGGATTTACGTGTCACAAAAGCAAAAACAAACACTGAGGCCACAATTTCCCCGACCTCAGCGGGTCCGGTGCGGCCGGGGTCGGTGGCGGGTCACGACCCCGCTGCTGGCTCCAGCCCACTCTGTAGAATGATTTTCACGATGATTGAGCTTGTTAAGCCCGCCCTGCGAGGTTCCCGGCCAATTGAAGGAAGTGGGTCTGATAACATCATTTGATGATGCATCATCAGCTGGTTTCCTTAAAGGGACCATGCGCAAATTTAGTTTGACAGTTGTGCTGTCAGTGTTCTGAGGCATTGAGGTGCTGCAAATACTGACAAGCACTGCACAGAGGTGCACAACTGCACCCAGGCTCTCCCATGATTCCCTCCATATGCTTATGGAGGGATTCATAGCACGCAGGGAGGTTCTCTTCCCTTCCAAGGGCGGAAGAGACCTCCCCAGGAGACCAACGCAGCCTGGTTGCACATTGCACAGGAGGGAACAAGCAGGGATGTCATCAGGAGGACCAGGCTGCAGTGGTGCAAACCTTTCAATGATCTCAGTGGATCACAAAACATTACTGCAAAGCCACACTCAGCCTCATCCTGCTGTGCCACTCATCACATCCCCATCACTCTGCCTTCCCTACCCTACTCCTGCACATCCTTACTCACACCAACTTACTTTGCACCTCCACCCATCCCTCTCTATCTACATTATCACATTCCCCATCTCACTAGCCACCCCTCACACTCACCCTCATCCTAGTCCAATCATACCAACTAACAACACACAAGGGTAGCCATTTGCGTGTTTCATCCAATATTCATGTAAAGTTTCTGTTAATGCGCTGTCAAACATTGAAACCTTTATTTTCAACACTTTGTGTTCTTGGACAGATTTGTGTGCACCTTTGGAAGTGGCTTAGTGAGTTACAGTGAATGGTGAGACATAACGGTAACCCTCGCAATGGTGATGAGTGTGAAAGGAATGGCTTGGTCATTGTAGGGATGCTTTATGGTGTTGGTGTGGGGTGGTGTCAACCTGGCGCATCATGTGGCAGCCAGGGTGTACAGCGTCAAATGAAGTAAATCTGGCCATGGTGAGGCCATCCCTGGCGTCCCGGGCAGCAATGTGGTCGGGTGCTGATGCCCTGTGTCCTGTGCAGCATCAGTTGATTGCAGAGAAGGTTGGTGTTGTTGTTGGTGCTGCTGGTGTGCCTGGTGTTGGGCTGATCGTGGTCAGATTATGAGGGCCAAGGTGACAGAGTGTAAATGGTTCCCATCCTGTTGGAGTAGATACCAGTTGAAGGTGAGATGACAGAAGCACTCTGTCAAAGGTGAGAGAGGTTGCTGCAACGAGGTGAGCCTGGCTGGAGAGTTTGCTACAAAGACTTGCAGCCTGCATAAAGCACAATCTGTCTTCCAAGGGGAGAAACCAAAGAGTCTCTGGGTTTGGAAAGTGTGCAGGTGTAAATTGATAGGTTTTATACAAGTTTTAACGCTGTCACCAATCATCTGCTTCAATGGCCACTCAACCTCCGCCTCAGATGAACAGACGGGGCCCAGGAGCAATGTGAAGTCTGTGGGCGAGACTGGTAAAGTTAAAAGGTGAGTAAAATATCACTGTTAAGGGCTTCTAAACAAGCCAATAATTGGCTCAATTGCCTCCCCCGCCGCTGCGTGTCGGGTCTGTTCAGCGCTGACAGACCCGACATTTGGGAAAGTCGCATGGCGTCGGGTTGACAGTGGGTTCCTGACCCGCTGTCAAAAAAAAACATTTTCCCACCCGACCCGCCACCAAACGCACCTGCCGACCCCTCGGAAAATTCCCCCGAGTGTTTTATATGATCAGCATACAATCCGTAACATTGCTCCATTCATGTTTTATTTTATATATTGCATACTTCTTATTGATCATTATGGACTACAGAATACTCCAAATAATTCAGTCATTGTTCTGCAAAAAAATGGAATTATCTAATACTTTGAATTAAGCAACATAAACAACACAGCAGGGAATTTAGTTCCAACAAATTGAATTGTCAGATAATTTGAATTAAGCAACTTTGAACTGAGTAGAAGTTTGGCTATCATCAATTGTCTGAAGGTACCTGCATCATATTGAAATTATGTGACAAGAAGAGGATTTTTACCAAAGAATGCTGCATGGCAAATTATTAGGATTTTCCATATGAGGTGTACAATCGGCAGGATAAGTAAGGGTGACGAAAGACTTGTATTGAAAATATTCAATTTGGATACATTGTTAGATTAGACAAATTGAATTTCAGGCTAAAATGTATCAAATCAATGGTAAATTGTCCTGAACTGTGTGAAATTTCGGGGAAAAATAATCAGCATGTACAGCATAAAATCGAATGAGGAATGGAATCATAGAATCATCGAAATTAACAGCACAGAAGGAGACCATTCGGCCCATCGTGTCTGTGCCGGCCAAAAAAGAGCTATCCTGCCTAATCGCACTTCCCAGCTTCTGATCCGTAGCCCTGTAGGCCACGACACTTCAAGTGCATATCCAAGTACTTTTAAATGCGATGAGGGTTTCTGCCTCTACCACCCTTTCAGGCAGTGAGTTTCAGACCACCCCACCCTCTGGAGTTAATATCTTTTCTTTAATCTTTGAAAACCAATTGCCAAAATATTTTCCTCGTAATGTTGTTTTGTACATCAGTAAATACTTTTAATTCAACCAAAATTATATGTTGTATTTCCACTGGGCTTGACAACCATCTTGAATTTAATATGGAGGATCTTGCAGCTCAAAGCAACTTGTGATCTAACTATCGGGCAACAATTAGCTTTGCTCTTCTTGTGTTGTTTCTTTTTGCAAAATTTACTCCGCAACAAATGTAGATGCATCCAGAATATAACAAATAACTCGAAGCCAAACCGTCGCCTTTATGAAACTTGCATCCTTGGTAACAGTACTAATAACGCTAAACTATAATTAACTAACTGTACAAAAAGATTTTCGCTGATAACTCAAAACCAGTAAGTCCCAGCTTTACAAAATACAGAGACTACTCACATGTTGCTATTGGAGATGTTAATAAATTAGAACCAATTACCATATTTAAATTAGGTCAACTACAAAATAAATCCCCCCTAATTACTTCAGCTGTAACTCCTATGTTTATGAAACTGAAGAGTACATTCATTATGCTAAAAGCAGCAATATATTAAGAAGTTGCTAAATATACTTAATTTGAAAATTGGTTAATTACAAAATAGAACTCCCCGATAACTCAAATAACTGCATCTCAGTGTTTTTGTAACTGGAAGATCAAGTACCATTACATCATTGTCTTATTTAAAATGCTATTTCTCTATGCATAAAAATAGCTGGAAAAATTACACATGGAATAGATCTGACTTTCTGTAAACAATCCCCACATCACACAAACAAGCAATCATTAGGAGAAGCTGATCGTTGAACTTGTGTACTAATCAATGGTAATATATACGGACGATAATACTTACATTCTGTTAGAAGACATGTTAGGGGCAATGTTAACGCCCTCCACCTGGAGGAAACGGGACAGTAGCAGAGTTAAAACCACAGCGGTGGATTTACGGTGTCAGCCATGGCTGGGTTGGTAGCACTCTCCTCTCATGAGTCAGAAGGTCGTGCGTTTGAGTCCTACTCCAGAGACTTGAGCACAAAATCAGTGCAGTGCTGAGGGAGCGCTGCACTGTCAGAGATGCCGTCTTTCCGATGAGATGTCTGCCCCCTCAGGTGGGCATAAAAGATCCCACGACGCTATTTCAAAGAAGAGCGGGGGAGTTATCCCCGGTGTCCTGGGCCAATATTTATCCCTCAACCAACATCACTAAAACAGTTAATCTGGTCATTAACACATTGCTGTTTGTGGGAGCTTGCTGTGTGCAAATTGGCCGCCGCGTTTCCCACATTACAACAGTGACTACACTTCAAAAAGTACTTCATTGGCTGTAAAGTGCTTTGGGACATCCTGATATTGTGAAAAGCGCTAAATAAATTCAAGTTCTTTCTTTTCTTTCTTAACGTTTTGTTCCCACTCACTTTCCGTCCACTGCATTTGCCTCTGGAGTTTGCATGGGCAGCCGTGGCGCCCACTTGAATCAGGCGGGAGCCTCATAACTCCATGCAAAGCCGGTTCCAATGAAGTACATAGATGCCAATACAAATTTAACAGCCTACTGGGCGGAGCATGCACCGTGGATGCTCTGCTCAGTAAAACCTGGCAGGAGAGAGGAAGAGGCCCGAAAAGATCATGGTTACATTTATTTTTTATGGAGTGCTCCTCGGGGCTCCACAAGATCGTACTCTCAGACCTACCTTCCTACTGGTCAGGTCAGCCTGCAGGCCACCCAATACTGCAGTAGGCCAGAGCCGGAGTGCTGCAACTAGCTGGCCATCCGATACCCGAGGCGGGAGGCCCGGACACTCAGTTCAAATCCCCCTTCTATGTTCCATATGGATCTGAAGAACCAAAAAGTAATGTAGAAAAAGTAGGAACAATAGAAAATACAACATGGCAAAGTTATTTTTAAAATCATTGTCGATATCTTAAACACCACAATACAAACCACTGATATCAAATTGAGAAGCCAGAAAAAGTCTTTGTTGTGCATCCTTTGACTCGTTTATTAGTTTACCCTTAGTCCAACTGTTTATCATATAAATGTCTTTCAATACCCCATAGAAATCTCAGACCCATAAACTGAACACCCTGTAAATCATTTGTGGCTTTAAAAAGTACACTGTTTCCAAGAACATAAACTGTGTACGTAAAATGTGCAAATGAAGTGATGAAATGGCAGAACCAAAGGTTAACCTTCAAAATCTATGTGATAAAATATCCTCTGGCCAATTATTTGCTTTGTGTGCTTCATAGAAATTAAATTTCAATTGTCTCTGGGGCATCTTTGACCACAGATATCTTATGAGTGATGAATAATAGATCTCATTATTCATATATGGTTTCAAAAAATATATTGTTAAATTCAACAAGGTGACATATTGACAGCCCACAAGCATGCCTATGTAACGGAACCATTAAAATTCATAATTTGGCCTTTGTCCAATTCTGCTCAGTATATGGTATTCATAAGCAGTTTGCTTGATAAACTAATGAGTAACTTTAAAATTATGTTAATTGACATACCTTTGGGCAACCATTTCCAGGTAACATATCCGATAAGATGACACTACATTTTATGCGTGGCCTTTGACCACATATCTCCTAATTTTATAAACATATGTATTATTGCAATGATAAGGACAAAAGATTTTACTGAATGATGGAGATATTGGAGGTTAAAGTGAAAAAGCAAGATATATCTATTGAAAATACACTGGGGTGGAAATTTGTTTTGGCCTGTTTTCGGGCCTGAAATAGGCAGTGCGCTGGGAGCATGAGCCAGAACCCAGAGGCCCGAGGGTCACCTGAAATTGGGCTTCAGGCCTCATCGGCAGTGCCACGAGAACAAAGTGGGGCCTGCTGCCTCTCCAGCAGCAGCCCTCAGGTAGGTCCTGGGGGGGGGGGGAGAAAGGAGGCTATCTGCAAGGCGGGGGGGAGGGAGGGGCCAATCGGGAAGAGAGATAGTGCATTCGGGAGTAGACCGACCGGCAACGGTCTTCGGGACTGCTGTGGAGCCAGGAGGAGCACTTTTGGAGGCAGCCTCCAGCATTCCCTTTAACGATCACTTCTTAGATCGCATGTAGACAAACGCCTTGGGACGTTTTACTACGTTAAAGGTGCTCATATCTTCTCTTCTTAGGCAGTCCCTCGGAACCGAGGATGACTTGCTTCCACACTAAAAATGAGTTCTCAAGTGACTGATGAGTCCAATGTGGGACCTACAGACTCTGTCACAGGTGGGGCAGAGGGTGGTTGAAGGGGCGGGTGGGTGGGGTTCTTGGGTTGACTTGCACTTGGCTTCCGCTTGCTCCCAGCGAAGAGACTCGAGGTGTTCGGCGCCTTCCCGGATGCTTCTCCTCCACTTTGTGCGGTCTTGGGCCAGGGATTCCCAGGTGTCGGTGGGGATGTTGCACTTTTTCAAGGAGGCTTTGAGGGTGTCCTTGAAGCGTTTCCTCTGCCCACCTGGGGCTCTCTTGCCGTGTTGGAGCTCCGAGTAGAGCGCTTGTTTTGGGAGTCTCGTATCGGGCATGCGGACGATGTGACCCGTCCATCGGAGCTGATCGAGCGTGGTCAAAGCTTCGATGCTGGGGATGTTGGCCTGAGTGAGAACAATGACGTTGGTGCGGCTATCCTGCCAATGGATTTGCAGGATCTTGCGGAGGCAGCGTTGGTGGTACCTCTCCAGTGCTTTGAGGTGCCTGCTGTACATGGTCCATGTCTCTGAAGCATACAGGAGGGCGGGTATCACTACTGCAAGTTGTTGTTGTTTTTATTTTCCTGAAGGCATTAGGTCTGCGTTCATGGCAGTCCAATTTCGGGAAGAGGCCTCAAATAGGCATTAGGCCCCTATTTGCTTATGCAAAGGACCCAATGCCTGCTTCAGGCGCGGGCCCTGGATGCCTATACTGGAGCCTTAACCAATGTGAGCGCACATACCGCCTGCCATATTGGATGCTTAGGCGCCCATTTTATGCCTGTAAGACCCTGATTGCAATTTTAAGGGACACATGGGGAGAGCGTGCGGCGCATGCCCTGCCAATGGATAAAGTTCTTCCTTTTGTTATTATACTAACATTTTCCTTTTCTATTTGCACCTCAAACTTTATTATATTATGACGTGCTCCTGAAGTGCTCACCTGCATTTAACTCATCTATTTTGTTACTCATAACTAGATCTAGTAACACCTTTTCCCTTGTAGGCAAAAAAACATACAACGTGAGGAAGGAGTCCTGCACACATTTTAAGAATTCCATTGTCTTCTCCATTTCCTCTTTCCCAATCAATGAGTGAGTGATTAAAATCTAGAACATCAATTTTGTTATTCCTACTCATTTCCCTGATCTGTCTACTGATTTCCTCTTCCATTTCCCTCCCACATTTAGGGTATCTGTACTACAATGCTACTAACATAACAAACCTTCAGTTAACTTTGATCTGTAACTATATTGACTCTGTCTGAACCTCATTGTTATATTCATCAGTCCTCTCTACAGCATAGGAACAGGAGTAGGCCACTCAGCCCCTCGAGCCTGCTCCACCATTCAATTAGATCATGGCTGATCTGTATCTTAACTCCATCCACCCGCTTTGGCTCCACATCCCTTAGTACCCTTGTCTAGCAAAAATCTATCGATCTCAGATATAAAATTATTAATTGATCTAGCAACCACTGCTTTTTGTGGGTAAGAGTTCCACACTTCTACCACCCTTTGCATGAAGAGATGTTTCCTAACTTCTCTCCTGAATGGCCCGGCTCTGATTTTAAGGTTGCATCCCTACAATTCCCCCAGTTTATTTCCCACACTTTCAGCATTGCTACTAACAACCAAAAGGAGAATTTACTTATAAAATAGTGTGACTTTATTCTCTGACTGTGATTGCTATATTTCAGTCCCCGTGGCTAGATAAATTCCATATCTTAGTTCTAGAGGTTATAGTGTAGTTATTATACTTTAGCCCCGATATAGCGGTCAATGGAGACTAATATCGGACGGGCTGTAAAATGGGCCTCCGACCTGAACCCGCTCCTTCCCCACTGGGTGGGTTAGGTTAAAATTGGGGCTTTTTTTTGTTCATATTTAATGCTGTTCCTTTTCCCTTGATATTTTTTTAACCAACCTAACACCTCATTCCTTTATCTGCCTTTCCCCTGCTTAGAACTGGTTCATTGGATTTTCCACCTTCCTAAAGTGTGGTGCTCAGAACTGGACACAATACTCTATGATCAGAGGACTTCTGATGCGTAACGTTGGGACCTAGTTTAATCACCGATGAGCTGTTAGTTATCGGTCCTTATATTTGGTGGTGAGAGTTTTCTTGTTCCCCAATTCAAAAATACCGTAAAAGTGGTCCACTTGCCTGAAAAGCCTCTGAAATAAAAAATGAAGTGGCCCTTCTTTTATTGCATCAATGTTATGCACTCCAATCCCTTTAAGACCTAACAAGCAATGGTGGTTGCATTCTAGAGCTTTTCTATTTCCATTGTGCCTCGAACAGTTACTCAACCCTTAAGAGTGCAAGTCGCAATATTTATTATGCTAACTGTTTAGCAACTCATTTTATTCAGCAAGACAAGAGTTATATTTTCATCAGATTACCATACGTTACTGTGATGCAGTTCATTTAATCTATTTCACCAAGCGTTACAAGTTGGTTTTTTTTCGTAATGTTCATCAACAGTTATTAATAATTATCTCATTCTTTACGGTAAATGGGAATGAATGTCTCAACTATAGATTTTGACATTGTGCAATAAACCATCTGAATGCTGCCCTCTAACTAGTTTCAGCAATTTCAAGATATGGGATTTTTACAGTGCTACCTAGAATTACATTAAAAAATGTGAAATTGCAACATAGAAACAGAACTTTCACCCCAACCAATCCGTGTTGACGATTATCCTTCACATGAGCAATAGGCCTAATCTCATTGTGCCCACCTTGTGTCCATATCGCTTTATTCCATTTTCCTTCAACCACCTATTTAACCTATTCTTAAATGTTAACATGGGCTGAGATTTTCCTCAGGACTGCTCCTACTCTGCTGCCATAACTTCGGCAGAAGTACAACGAAAACACTGTTTACGCGGTTATAGCGGCAGGAGGAGAAGCAGCTCCGAGAAAATTCCCAACCGTGCTTCAATCACTAAGTCCAGTTGTGCTCTCCACAGCCTCACAACCCTCTGTGTAAAAAAAGTTGCTCCTGCTCTCACATTTAATCTTACATCTACATCGCCTTGTTGCAGAGCCCTCAACCACTGGAAACTGTGGCCGGAATTTTATTCGGGAGGCAGGTCGGGGGCTCAGAAGCAGTCAGGAAACCCGGGAGAACAGGTTTCCCGCAGGCCCTGTCGAATTTAACGGCAGGGCCTGATTTGCATTTGGAAACCTCTGTTTCCCACCCGTGGCCAGCCAGACAGAGAGGCTGGCTGGCTGCGGGCAGGTAGGCCTGCGGCACTAGGCCGCAGAGAGGAGGGAAGGAGGGATCAGTGGGGACCGGGGGTGTGGGGTGGTCGGGGGCCGGATTCAAGCATTGGGAGGGGGAGGGGGATAACATCGGGGGGCCGGAGTCGGATCCAGCGGCAGGGGAGAGGTGGGGTGCAGGGAGGGGAGGAACATCGGGGAGCCCGAGGATGATCGTGGGGGAGGGAATGAACATCGGGGGTGACCTGAAGATCATCGGTGAGGGAGACGGGAGGCCGGGAAGGCAATCGGAGGCCTGGGGAGGGGGGCGGGGGAGTGAAAGCGGAGGCCAGATGGGTCTCCGATCGCAGGGACACTGGATCCAGGAGGTAAGTATAAAAGCTCTGGATCCAGCAGTCGACACCTTCCATTAGCGGTCAGGTTTCCCAAGGCCTGCGAATCCCGTCTAACCGTAGTTAAATTTAAAATGGTGGTTAAATCTGAGGCACATCAGCCTCATTATATTTAAATGGACGACCCGCCTCCTGGGAGTGGGTTGGCTGCCCACCTCCATTAAAAGCGGAAGTGGGTAGGTTGGACACTTCAAGTCAATGGGAATCGGGGGAAACTCTCCACTGGCTGGAGTCATACCTAGCACAAAGGTAGATGGTTGTGGTGGTTGAAGGTCAATCATCACAGCCCCAGGACATCGCTGCAGAAGTTCCTCAGGGCAGTGTCCTAGGCCCAGCTGCTTCATCAATGACCTTCCTTCCAACATAAGGTCAGAAATGGGGATGTTCGCTGATGACTGCACAGTGTTCAGCGCCATTCACACTCCTCAGATAATGAAGCTGTCCATGCCTGCATGCAACAAAACCTGGACGACGTTCAGGCTTGGGCTGATAAGTGGCAGGTAACATTCGCGCCACACAAGTGCCAGGCAATGACTATCTCCAACAAGCAAGAGTCTAACCACCGCCCCTTGGCATTCAACGGCATTACCATCGCCGAATCCCCCACTATCAACATTCTGGGGGTCACCATTGACCAGAAACTTAACTGGACCAGCCACATAAATACTGTGGCAACAAGAGCAGGTCAGAGGCTAGGTATTCTGTGGTGAGTGTCTCACCTCCTGACTCCCCAAAGCCTTTCCACCATCTACAAGGCACAAGTAAGGAGTGTGATGGAATACTCTCCACTTGCCTGGATGAGTGCAGCTCCAACAACACTCAAGAAGCTCGACACCATCCAGGACAAAGCAGCCCGCTTGATTGGCACCCCATCCACCACCTTAAACATTCACTCCCTCCACCACCAGCGTACCGTGGCTGCAGTGTGTACCATCTACAAGATGCACTGCAGCAACTCGCCAAGGCTTCTTCAGCAGCACCTCCCAAACCTGTGACCTCTTCCACCTAGAAGGACAAGGGCAGCAAGCACATGGGAACACCACCACCTCCAAATTCCCCTCCAAGTCACACACTATCCTGACTTGGAAGTATATCGCCGATCCTTCATTGTCGCTGGGTCAAACTCCTGGAACTCTCTACCTATCAGCACTGTGGGAGTACCATCACCACACTGTAGTGGTTCAAGAAGGCGGTTCACCACCACCTTCTCAAGGGCAATTAGGGATGGGCAATAAATGCTGGCTTTGCCAGCGATGCCCACATCCCATAAATGAATTTTTAAAAAGACCGGTGGTGGGGGCCGGGGCGATCGATGCTCAGGAGATGAGGCTGAGGTGGGGGCCAATCAGGGGTTGGAAGAAGAGACTGGGGGACCGATCGGAGGTCAGGGGAGGAGGCAATGGGGAGGGGGAGGACCAGGGGTCGGGAGGAGCAGGACTGCTTACATTCAGGTTTCTTACCGTCTTTGTTGCAGGCAATCCCCAGGTCTGGGGTCCGAGTGCAGCTCCCAGTGGTGCGGGCTGTCTCAGGCCCATTATTTACATATGCAAAGGGACTAATGTGTGCTTCAGGCGTGGGTAAAGGATACCTCTTGTTTGCCCTTACCCAATATGGCGGGCGGCACTCTTCCAAACGCGCCATTCTTGTCTGACATTTTGGTGACAGTAGGCTGCTTAGGACCTGAAAAAGGGGCACAAATCAGCCCAATTTCTAGGCCTATATATTCACCAGTACATCGCGACTGTAATTTTAGAGATTTACCATGTCACTTTTGCCCTCCTGATGTTGGCTATCACCAGCCTACCTATCAGTGATTTGGTTGCCCCAATTGTACTACAGAGGTAGGTTTCCATCAAAATCCAGGTAGTGTTTGCATAAATGAGCATTTTAAATTCATTTTTCCTTTTAACTAAAATGCAAATGTTTCCAACAGGTCAAGTGAATGCCTATTTTAAAAGTAGATTATTAGTGAAAGCTCAGTATTTGTTTGGAATAAAACTGAGGATCCAAAAGTTTCACAACATTGATGATCCAAAAAGAAAAACCCATCTATAATCAAATCAACTAAAACTGAATCCTACTTAGCATCACACCTTCTATGCTTAAGATCAGTCCTATTTACTGCAATATTCAACCGTTTAAGATTATGTCCTACTGACATATTTTTTTTAAATTAGACTACAATTTCAGTCCGGAATAATTTAAGATCAACAATTTTGCTTTTCTTTTATTCCCAATGCTGCACGTCATGTATCAAATTTTGATATTCACAAATCGTGGTAGCACTGGGACAAATGTTTTTATATCCTTTTGCTCCCCATGTTCTAGCACTACCACTAAAATATGCTAAATTCCAAATAATGCAGCTTCTAGCATGTTTCTCGCGTATTGCAAATAGGTTCCAAACATCCTTGACTCAACCTTCTCCAAATGCACGATGCAAAATCTTGTATTGGCACAATAACAAAAAAAGAATGTGATTCAGCTCATTTTTGCTGCAAAAAATATAAAATCAGACCTGAAGTATTCAGCAGCATCTCTTATTCTAAAGTGAGCAGCATAATAGAATACCTTGACTATTAAATTGTTATTTAATGCATGCATTGAAAATTATCATTCACAGCAGTTTTACAAAAAAGTTCCTTGCCCTGTTAGTACCGTTACCTATCTCTTGAATATTTTGCAAATACTTTATGGCAGATATATCGAACCTGTAGCACTAGAACCACGTACAGCTCTCACAGCCCTGGCAATGTGGCTCTCATAGCCCCAATGACTGAATCCTATTTGTGCTTATGTTGTTGTGTCCTGTTTGGATTTCATAGGCCATAGATCATAGTTGGAAAATGTTGCTTTTAGTACTGTTGCTTCATTATTGGATGAGTACTAAATCACATGCTAGCATCAGCAACTTGAAACATTTGCAGGTTATTGGAAAATGGGTTTAAACTTTATACATGCCCCTCCCCCCCAAAGCTCCATTGTATGCACCTAGGTGGCTCATCATGAAGACAAAAGGCTTGGACATCCTTGCTTTATAGTATAATTATCACAACAGATGTCTAGTGGCATAAAATCATTCGAGTACTATAAAAACCATTTCACTTTTCCTAATCAATATTAAGATATGGGTTAAGGTCCACAGTGTTAAATTCCCCCGTTACTGATTTTTAAAAGTATTGGCCCGTAATTTGCGGTCAGCAGCGAAGTTAAGGTGCTCGCGACCTCTGTGGCGAGAAGTTTGCCTTTCTCGATGTGCAATTGATTGTAGCGCTGCGTAATTGAAATCCCCAGCAAAGAGTTGCAGTGATGTCAGCAAGCTGTCTAAGTAGCCAAGCGCATTGAAGCATTCTCACAGACAGCAAACCAGGAAATGAAAACCAGCTTTTATTCGCACTTTTTAAAAATGTTACAGAGAGCGGAATAAAGATTGAGACTTTCATGTGGGGTAATGTAAAAGCTGAAATATCATGAACTAACTTTTAAAAAAAAATTGAAGTTTTTAAAAATTGTAATTTTTGTCATACTGGAGAAATTTGGCACTCCACAAATATAAAAATTAGATTTTCAGGACCAGCACATTTGTTTAGCAGTCAATACGCTGTTAAAACACCAGTTACGCCTATTCCAACAAGGCTTAACATTTAATGGGGTATTTAACAGTGATATTAGCATGGAAAAGTCCAAGGGGTAAAAATTGGGTAGCGCCCCCTTTGGGCGCTAACAGGAGGCGCAAATCAACCAAATTTAGCCCCCCAAGTTTTCATCAGTTCCACTGATTACACTGATTTCCAGCATGGGGGTGGGGTGGGGGCTCCACAGCGCAGCCAGTGTCGGAGCAGTGAATGACTGACCGCAAATTCAGGATTTCCGCGTTTAGATGCGCATGCGCTAAATCGGTGAAGTTGCGGTCAGTTTCAGACGGGTAATGATGCCGAACGCTGACGGTTCGCCATCATTACCCACCGCAAAATCCGGGCCAATAAATTGAAGTACTTTATTAAGTTTGCTTTACTACATATGGCTTTGAAAAAAGAATTAAATTATAGGGATTTGTTGTGGATCGTAGTTATGTACTTTCCTTTTAATTTACAGGACTAGCTTGTCTGGCTAGGAAAGCTATGGAGGAAATGTTTTGTTACTGAGAGGAAACATTCCTGCTTCTGATAAGTGCCATGTAGTCTTCTGCCACTACTAAATTACTTGAGAAAGAAGTGTGTGGCCCTTTCTCTCTGCTGCCTGGCTGTGATGCCAAAACTAACAAAGTTGAGTGCTCTGCTGTATTAAAGTAGAAAGAGGGAGTTTTACATGTAAGTAATTGCTATTAAGGGAGCTGGGTAGCCATAATGCAAGATGCCGAGTTAATGTTCCTTGGTGAAGGGGAGCTTCATGAAGGGTTATTTGTGGAAGTGTTGCTTTAAAAGGGTGATGAGCGGCTGGTGTCCAGGGTGGGCAAGGAAGAAATGGGAGAGGTGTTCAGTGTGTTACCTTGCCTGCCCTGCTGAGGGGGTGGAACTCCTTGCGGCACTGTTCGGCAGTCCTGTGGGTGAAGGGGTTGGCAGTCAGTGCCAGTAGTCACCTCCCTCCAAGTGGCACACATGATAATTCTGGGTGACTTGGTGGCCCCCACGCCCATGAGTCTGTTGGTCCTGCCTTCAATGTGGTGTGTTCTTATCCTCTGGCTTGGTGCCATCCCCTGCTGCCATTAAGGCACAGAAGGCACTTGCTTAGTCATAATTCTGTCCAGGTGTAATAAAATCATTGGTAGGACATGCAGTGAAGTATTTTGAGAGAGAAATTAAAGAGCCAAGCACTGTTTCTGTCTTACCTGCTTATCCCCAGTGTTCTGCCGAACAGTGTATTTAAAAGGTTGCACAGAAGTTTCCTGCTGGTTCAGCTGCTTGCTGGATACCATTGCCTGCACCAATGGGTATGAGAAAACTTCCTTGTATCGCCCTCTAGAAGCTACTGAGGGAAGTATCCTTTTTTTAAAAAAAAGGTGGAACAGCTGTGTAAATCACATTGAGGAAATTCCAGTGTTTTAATATTAGAAACTTTAGCCCACAATTAACACTTAGGGCTGGATTTTCATAGGGCCGTGGAGGCGGGTTTGGAGGCGTGTGGGGGGTTAAAATTTGCGAAAAGTGGCGGGCGGACCTGATCCCGCCTCCATGCAATTTTGATAAAATCGTGTGCGGTGTTCCCGACTCCATCCCGCCTCCAAGAGGCGGGAGAGGCCATTAAAGCCCTTAACAAGCCCTAAATTGGCTCTGTAATGCCATTTTGAAACGTTTTAGCTAGTTTAACCCTTTTCCGACGTGAAGCATGCCTGATGTGAAACACGCCAGTGAAACCTGGCGGGAGCACAAGTGGATTGCTGACTATCAGCTGCAGGTCCACTATTACAACGGAGATGTGATGAAGGTAGTAGTAGTATTAGGTCTGAAAGTCGCCTCTGATGCTGCTGCATTGAATGTCTTCAGAGACTGCCTGGCCTTTGCTGTGAGAGGACCTGGATGCAAAAAAAATTCATTCTCTCTCTCTCTCTCTCTCTCTCTCTCTGAGCTGCTGCTCATTTTGCATCCAGGTCCACTCACAGCAAAGGCCAGGCAGTCTCTGACCTTCAATGCAGCAGCAATGATGACATCATCAGAGGTGACTTTCAGACTGAAACCACTAATTGGTTCATGGGTTCCCACATGCTGGAACTCAATTGCCCAATTAGGTGAAAATTGCATCAATCTCCCACATCCAATTGCAGGCGGGTGGATAACACGAAATGCAGATGACACGACCCCAACCCGCCCTAGTATCAAAATCCAGCCCTTAGACTGTAACTTTCTGGCTAATAACAAAGAGCTAACTAAATCACTTTAATTGTTAGAATCGTAGAAATTTATGGCACAGAAGGAGGCCATCTAACCTATCGTGTCTGTGCCGGCTGAAAAAGAGCTATCCCGCCTAATCCCACTTTCCAGCTCTTGGTGCATAGCCCTGTAGGTTGCGGCGCTTCAAGTGCATTTGAAATCCAATGAGGGTTTCTGCATGTACCACCCTTTCAGGCAGTGCCTATACTTATATCATGTACTATTTATCATCATTATCATTATTATTTGAAGGTAGTTAGCTAACTTGGTGTAGTTAACAATTGCTTTATAAAGCGCTGGTTAGGCCACAACTGGAGTATTCCGTCCAGTTCTGGTCAGCACACTTTAGGAAGGTTGTGAAGGCACTTGAGAGGGTGCAGAGGAGATTTACCGGAATGGCTCCGGGGATGGGGGATCTTAGCTACAAGGACAGGTTGGAGAAGCTGGATTTGTTTTCATTAGAGCAAAGGAGGTTGAGGGGTGATTTGATAGAGGTGTACAAGATTATGATGGGTTTGGATAGGCTAGACGGGGAAAGGCTGTTCCCACTAGTTGATGGTACAAGGACTAGGGGACACAGATTTAAGGTTTTGGGCAAGAGTTACAGGGGGGGTGTGAGGAAAAACTTTTTTACGCAGTGAGTGGTGAGGACCTGGAACTCACTGCCGACGGAAGTGGTGGAAGCGGAGGCACTCAATATTTTCAAGGGGAGACTGGATAGGCACTTGAGGGAAATAAACTTGCAGGGCTACGGGAATAGAGCGGGGGAATGGGACTGACTGGATTGCTCTAGAGAGAGCCGGCATGGACTCGATAGGCCGAATGGCCTCCTTCTGTGCCGTTATGACTCTATGGGCGCGATCTTGCCAGCCCTGGGGAGGCGGGTTTGGAGGCGGGACTGCCGGGAAAATGGCAGAATTTGGGGGCGGGTGCCCAACCCACCTCCGTGCCATCTTGCCAGGAGGCAGGAAGCTGTCCCGCGCCAGGTCCCATCTCCTTGGAGGCAGGAAAGGATTACAGCCACTTAACTGCCTGTTATCAGATAGTTAACAGGCAGATAAGAGGATTATCCCCATTTTGCCCACACAAGTGCGGGCTTCCTGAAGGCTCCGAACCCCGCCAGGGTCACCGAGGCGAGTAGTGGGTCTGCGGGGGTCGGAGGGGTCCAAAAGTGTGCTGTGGAGTTGAGTGATGGGTGCAAGTGTGGAGAGGTGAGTATCTGAGGTAAGTGCAAAGTGTTAGAAAAAGTGTACTTACCTTTGTTTCTTCCTGCAGGCTTCAATCGGTGGGTATGCGGAGAGTCTCGCACCTCCGCGGTAGAGATGACAGATGGCCGTTGCATTCTCAGATGCAACAACCATCTCATTTCTACAAAAGAAAGAGGTTTGATGAGGTCTTGAATTCAAGAACTCATCAAACTACAGAGAATGTCAGTGTTTGACAGCTTCACAGAGCTGTCAAACGATGACAATCCATCTGTCAAAAATTTTTGACAGATGAAACGTCATACGTTGATGTTCTCTGTAACCGGCTTTCCCTTAATTGGCCTGCAAAGCCTGCTGGGCGGGCTTAACAAGGTCAATCAAGGGAAAATAGCGTGGGTTGGCCAGAGGTTGATGGAGGCGGGACTGAAACCCGACAAGTGGGAGTCCCGCCTCCAAAAGCTCCCCATTGGCAAAATCCAGCCCTATGACTCTATGTTTACATTGGAACTTTGCAGAAACCAAATTAATTAGATATTCTTTTCTCCTGTAGAATAATGTCTGAGAAACTAGGCTCACTTATGCTCTTTACAATTACTACCATGGAATATTTAGTCTGTTCGGTTGTGCAGACAGAATATCTTGTATAAAAGACTGATGCAACAGCAGGGCAGTACCCCTCCTGCTCCCTTCCCCTTTAACACTCAATGTTAATCATAAATTTTCAAGTTCTCCAGGTGAGGCACAAACTCAACAGTCTTCTGGTTCAAAGGTAAAAGCCCGAATGACCTGTTAACTGGTGCCAGAGGCAAGGCAAGGCACTGCCAATTGTTTTCATAAAATTATGCTACGGTAGTTAATCAATTAAAAATGTTAATTGTGAGAAATGTACGTAATTTATTATAGACTTGTCATTGAGCCAGATTATGTGGGCAAAGTGCTGTACACACAGTTCATCAGTTTATTCAAATTGAGCTGTAAAAAAAAAGACTAGTAACATTTTGCTTTAAGTTGCTGTGGACTATTGAATTTTGCTTTGCAAAACTAAGCTTCCCATTTGCAAACAAAATTAGTAACAGATGTGCATCTGCTTCGATCTGGGCAACAATTGCATTTTTGAAAATTTCATTGAAATATGGCACCCCTATTTTAGGAATCACTTTCCACATTTGTGACAATCAGCAACATTCACTGTGTCTGAGATATGGCCAAAGACCATCAGCAATGCCGAAGAGGGGCGTACATCTGATGAAGATGGTGACAAGTCTGAAAGGCAGACAGATTGCAGCCCTACAAGACACAGTATCCACTGTGCAGTCTAGCAACTCCTTTGATTGGTTCCAGCAAAGGGTTTTATCCCTGACTTGCACCACACAATCTAGAAGGTCTATAACAGAAAACCAGCAACATTTAATAGTTGCGAGCCCTCAACGTACCAAACATACACCCAGAATGTGTTGGTAAAGACATTCAGCTATCCACAGTACTGTGCATTCTAAATACATCAATTAATGTGCTGTACGATTCTATAATGATTCTATAAATTATCAAAACTGCTTCAATAGTTCTAACTAAAGGTAAATGCTCCGTAATTTATTTTGCTTTTAGATTTTTACTCATGGAGATATGTAGTAAAGACAGACACACTTTTATGTGTATATATTGGGAAGAACATAAAAACCTATACTATTGACCGGATCATTTGACTGAAAAATTTCTCTTATCATTTACTTGTCCAGTGCCTTCCTTCTTCCTCCATCCAATCACAATTGCTAATCCTCTCTAATGTATAGTTTAGGACCCTGCTACATATTGCATCTTTGCCATTCCCCGAAACTGCAATATTCTTATTTCGTGGTCCTGAAATACCACAGGCAGCAATCCTGGTAGTTGCATCAGATTGCAGCTGTCAGTACCCTTCAAATCCGCCCCCCACCACCCCAACCAGACATTGCTGGGTCGTCAACAACAACAACAACAACTTGTATTTATATAGCGCCTTTAACATAGTAAAACGTCCCAAGGCGCTTCACAGGAGTATTATAAGACACAAAATTTGACACCAAGCCACATAAGGAGAAATTAGGGCAGGTGACCAAAAGGTTGGTCAAAGAGGTAGGTATTAAGGAGCGTCTTAAAGGAGGAAAGAGAGGCAGAGAGGTTTAGGCAGGGAATTCCAGAGCTCAGGGCCTGGGCAACAGAATGCACGACCACCAAAGGTTGAGCGACTATAATCGGGGATGCTCAAGAGGGCAGAATTAGAGGAACGCAGATATCTCGAGGGGGTTGTGGGGTTGGAGGAGATTACAGAGATAGGGAGGGGCGAGACCATGGAGGGATTTGAAAACAATGATGAGAATTTTGAAATCGAGGCGTTGCTTAACCGGGAGCCAATGTGGGTCAGCGAGCACAGGGGTGATGGGCGAACGGGACTTGATGCGAGTTAGGACACGGGCACCTCATTTGCATGCCAGAAATACCAATTCAGAAACTTCTTTAACATCCACCTGGCCCATCCCAGTGGACAATCAGCTAGCCGCCTGCCATGGGTTATGCCCAAGCTCCCTCGTCAACCACAACATAGCTCCGCTTGCCAGGCCTGGACCCCACTAATGCCCTTGGCAGTGTCAGTACACCTTATCTCACTTGGCATATTAGCTGTCTCTGATACGTCGTGTCCCCATCCAGGCCCAGGACTAGGAACTCCTACCTTAGGGACTCTCAGCCCGTCACACCACCCCCAGCCCATCAGTCCCTTCTGTCCACCCTTTACAAGGCAGCCTGGAAAATAGCAGATATAAAGGAGACTCAACATAACTTGGTCTCTTCAAACTTGCAGAATGGGCGTGTAATTGGCAAATGAACTTCAATATAGATAAGTGTGAGGTGGTATATTTTGGTAGGAAGAATAAGGAGGCCATATACTCCTTGGAAGAGTCTAAATGGGGTAGAGGAGCAGTGGGATCTGGGGGTACAGATACACAAAACACTAAAAGTAGTGATGCAGGTTAATAGAATCATAGAAAGTTACAGCACAGAAGGAGGCCATTTCGGCCCATCATGTCCGCGCCGGCCAACAAAGAGCTATCCAGCCTAATCCCACTTCCCAGCTCTTGGTCCGTAGCCCTGCAGGTTAGAGCATCCCAAGTGCACATCCAAGTACTTTTTAAATGTGGTTAGGGTTTCTGCCTCTACCACCCTTTCAGGCAGTGAGTTCCAGACCCCCACAACCCTCTGGGTGAAGAAATTTCCCCTCAAATCCCCTCTAAACCTTCCACCAATTACTTTAAATCTGTGCCCCCTGGTTTTTGACCCCTCTGCTAAGGGAAATAGGTCCTCTGTATCCACTTTATCTATGCCCCTCATAATTTTATACACCTCAATAAGTTCTCCCCTCAGCCTCCTCTGTTCCAAGGAAAACAGACCCAGCCTATCCAGTCTTTCCTCATAGCTATGATTCTCTACTCCCGGCAACATCCTTGTAAATCTCCTCTGTACCCTCTCTAGTGCAAGCACATCCTTCCTGTAATGTGATGACCAGTTTTGAATTCAACTTGACACTTTGCCCTGGATCCCATGGGCTTTTAACTTCATGACCAGTCTGCCATGTGGAACCTTATCAAAAGCTTTGCTAAAGTCCATATACACTACATCAAACGCACTACCCTCATCTACCCTCCTTGTTACCTCCTCAAAAAATTCAATCAAGTTTGTCAGACACGACCTTCCCTTAACAAATCCGTGCTGACTATCCTTGATTAATCCATGTCTTTCTAAATGAAGATTTATCTTGTCCTTCAGAATTCTTTCCAATAATTTTCCCACCACCGAGGTTAGGCTGACTGGCCATTAATTATTCGGTCTATCCTTTTCTCCCTTTTTAAACAAGGGTACCACATTAGCAGTCCTCCAGTCCTCCGGCACCACACCTGAAGCCAGAGTGGATTGAAAAATGATGGTCAGGGCCTCTGCTATTTCCTCTTTTGCTTCGCTTAACAGCCTGGGATACATTTCATCTGGGCCTGGGGATTTATCCACTTTTAAAGCTGCTAAACCCCTTAATACTTCCTCTCTCACTATGTTTATTTCATCTAATATTTCACACTCCTCCCCCCCTGATAGCAATGTCTGCTTCGCCCCTCTCCTTTGTGAAAACAGACGCAAAGTATTCATTAAGAACCCTACCGACGTCTCCCGCCTCCACACACAGATTACCCTCATGATCTCTAATAGGCCCTACCCTTTCTTTAGTTATCCTCTTATTTATAAAACAGCTTTGGGTTTTCCTTGATTTTACTTGCCAAGAATTTTTCATGCTCTCTCTTTGCTTTTCTAATATCCTTTTTAATTGCACCCCTGCACTTTCTGTACTCCTCTAAAGATTCTGGAGTCATACGCCTCCCTTTTTTTTCCATTATCCTACCCTGTATGTCCCTAGACATCCAGGGGGCTCTAGATTTGTTAGTCCAACCTTTTTTCTTTAAGGGCACATATTTGGTCTGATTCCTCCGGATCTCCTCCTTGAATGCCTCCCATTGCTCTGACACTGATTTACCTTCAAGTAGCTGTTTCCAGTCCACTATGGCTAAATCCCCTCTGAGCTGAGCAAAATTTGCTTTTCCCCAATTTAGAATTTTTATTCCTGGTCTATCCTTGTCCTTTTCCAGAACTACTTTAAATCTAACAGAATTATGGTCACTAGCACCAAAATGCTCCCCCACTGATACACCTTCTACCTGCCCAGCTTCATTCCCTAAAACTAAGTCCAGAACCGCCCCCTCCCTTGTTGGGCTTGCTACATACAGGCTAAAAAAGTTCTCCTGGATGCATTTTAGGAATTCCGCACCTTCTATACCCTTCACACTAATTTTATCCCAGTTAATATTGGGGTAGTTGAAATCCCCTACTATTACTGCCCTATAGTTTTTGCACTTCTCAGAAATTTGTCTACATATTTGTTCTTCTATCTCCCTCTCGCTGTTTGGGGGTCTGTAGTACACTCCCAGCAGTGTGATCACCCCTTTTTTGTTTTTCAATTCTACCCATATGGCCTTGTTTGATGATCCCTCCAACATATCACCCCTCCTCACAGCTGTAATAGTTTCTTTAATCAATACCGCGACCCCCTCCCTTTTTACCTCCCTCTCTATCCCGTCTGAAAATCCTGTAACCAGGAATGTTGAGCTGCCATACCTGCCCCTCTTTCAGCCACATCTCTGTAATAGCTATAATATCATAGTCCCAAGTATCTACCTGTGCCCTCAGCTCATCTGTCTTGTTCACTATACTCCTTGCATTGAAGTAGATACCATTTAGTACAGGCAAAGCTCCTTGTTGACTACTATCTAGCCCTTGATTCCTCTGTCCTTCCAATGTATTTTCTACATTTTTGTTTTCCAATACCAGTTTTTCTTCACTCCCTATTGACTCTATACTTAGGTTCCCATCCTCCTCCCCTGCCAAGCTAGTTTAAACCATCCCCAACAGCACTAGCAAACCCTCCCGCGAGGATATTGGTCCCATTCCCATTGAAGTGCAAATCGTCTGACTTGTAGAGGTCCCACCTCCCCCAGAAATGGTTCCAATTCCTCAGGAATCTAAAGCCCTCCCTCCTACACCATCTCTCCAGCCACGCATTCATCTGCTCTATCTTCCTATTTCTGAACTCACTAGCACGTGGCACTGGTAGTATTCCGGAGATTACTACCTTTGAGGTCCTGCTTTTTAACCTCTTTTCTAGCTCCCTAAACTCTGCCTGCAGGACCTCATCCCTCTTCCTACCTATGTCGTTGGTACCGATATGGACCACGACCTCTGGCTGTTCACCCTCCCCCCTCAGAATGCCCTGCAGCCATTCAGTGACATCCTTGACCCTGGAACCAGGGAGGCAACATACCATCCTGGAGTCATGTCTGCGGCTGCAGAAATGCCTGTCTGCTCCCCTAACTATTGAATCCCCTATCATAAGGCCATAAAAAAAGAAAACAAAGCACTGGCGTTATTTTCTAGAGGGATAGAATTGAAAAGCATAGAAATTATGTTAAACTTCTATAGCGTCTTGGTTAGACCGCACGTGGCGTACTGTGCCCAATTCTAGTCTCTGTATTATAAAAAGGATATAGAGGCACTGGAGAAGGTTCAAAAAAGATTCACTAGGATGATACCAGAACTGACAGGTTATACCTATCAAGAAAGATTGAACAGGCAGGGGCTCTTTTCTCTGGAAAAGAGAAGACTGAGAGGTGACCTGAAAGAGATCGTTAAGATTATAAAAGGGTTTGATAGAGTAGACGTAGAGAAGATGTTTCCACTTGCGGGGGAGACCAGAACTAGGGGCCATAATTATAAAATAGTCACTAATAAATCCAAAAGGGAATTCAGGAGAAACTTCTTTACCCAGAGTGGTGAGAATGTGGAACTCACTGCCACAGGGAGTAGTTGAGACGACTAGCATAGATGCATTAGATGAAATTCAATGCAGAGAAGTGTGAGGTGATGCATTTTAGTAGGAAGAATGAGGTGAGACCATACATACTAAATGGTGCAATTTTAATGTGGGTGTAAGAACAGAGAGACCTGGGGTGCTTGTGCACAAATCTTTGAAGATGGCAGGACAGGTTAACAAAACAGTTAATAAAGCATATGGGATCCTGGGCTTTATAAAGAGAGGCATAGAGTACAAAAGCCGGAAGTTATGCTAAACCCATATAAAACACTAGTTCGGCCCCAGCTGGAGTATTGTGTCCAATTCTGGGCACCATGCTTTAGGAAGGACGTCAAGGCTTTGGACAGGATACAGAAGAGATTTACTAGAATGGTTCCAGGAATGAGTGAATACTCAGACTGGAGAAGCTGGGGTTGTTTTCCTTGGAGCAGAGAAGACTAAAAGGAGATTTGATAGAGGTGTTTAAAATCATGAAGGATTTAGATAGAGTAAATAAAGTCAAACTGTTTCCAATGGCTGAAGGGTCGATAACCAGAAGGACACAGGTTTACGATGATTGGCAAAAGAACCAGAGGCGACATGAGGCAAAACTTTTTAACACAAGAGGTTAGGATTTGGAATGCACTACCTGATGGTGTGTTGGATACAGATTCAATAGTCGCCTTCAAAGTGGAATTGGATAAATACTTGAAGGAGAAAAATTGCAGGGATATGGGGAAAGAGCGGGGGAATGGGACGAACTGGATTGCTCTTCGAAAGAACTGGCGGCACAGACTCAATGGGCCGAATGGCTTCCTCCTGTGCTGTACTTCTCTGTGATTCTATGCATTTAAGGGGAAGCTAGATAAGCACATGAGGGAGACAGGAATCGAAGGATATGTTGATGGAGTTAGATAAAGAAGTGTGGGAGGAGGCTCGTGTGGAGCATAAACACAGGCATGGGCCTGTTGGGCCGAATGGCCTGTTTCTGTGCTGTAAATACTATGTAATTTCCCTGGGGGTTACATCCCATCAAAGTTACATGGAATTTTACAGCCCATTAGTATTGCTTCAGAACACATCATAACAGATCAGTAAATTATTCTCATTACATAAAACAAATGACAATGAGCATCTTTACTCGTATGCGTCAATGATAATAAAGGCTGCTTCAAGTATGACATACAATGCTGATGGCATAAGAGCTTTGAAATGTTGAAAAGTGGCAGAATTATTTAAATTGATGGTATCTACCCCCTAATAATTGACTCAGCTAATGTTTTTAAGTTCATTAGTGATAAATGTTTACCAAATTAGACCAAGATAATGCAATGTGATATAAATACCATCAAAACAAGTTGTGACTTGAAGAGTGTGAAAATTATACAAACTTGGAAAATAGGGCCTAATCTTCCTATAAGGCCATGTTAACATAATCACACTTTTAAAATACTCCAAAAACATTATTGTTTTAAAGATAATGGTAAACTCTTCTTCCCAGCATTTGTAATTTTCAAGGCTGTATTGACAAGAATTTCGGCAGCTCCAAGCCACTATTATCAAATGTTGTCTTCGCCAACTAGTTGACATTAGAGTTTAAGGTATAAGCCTCTAGATAAGTTTTCTTTGGAGAGTAGATCACAGTCATTTATTGATGCAGTTCAATGGACATAGCCTGCTGCTACAAGACCCAGTCTTGACAAGTCACAGAAAGCTGGTAATACACTAGCAATCAATATCTTCTTCTCCTGCTGACTGTTCATATAAAATGTACTATGCTCACCTAATACAAAACAAGAATTAATCCCATTTTATATTGTGTACTACAGGTCCATACATGTGCCTGAAAGGTGTCTGCTAACTGCTCACAGCTTATTTTTCACACCTTTGTGACACTTAATGGGACAAAAAAAACATTGCTCGGCAGCCTGTCTGTAGGATATGTTATTATACAATTTTAAAAGACTTGCACTGTATATAAAAGTACTTTACAAATTCTGTCAATGGTCAATACAAATGCAGTATTGTATTCATCGGTGAAAATCTCCATATTTTCTAATATCAATCTCTAGATACCATTCACTCTATACTAGATGTCACAGTAAGCATATGCTTAGCTCTAACAGCTCTTTTGATGTCTTACAGCAATTGCCTAAACATAAAAATAGCTAAGTGCTGCAGATTATTCATTTAAACAAGCAAAAAAAAATAGCTATTTACACAAGCTAACTATGGGGGAAGAGCTCATAAAGCTCTGCTAATACATACTTCTCGGAAATTTCAGCTCCCAATTTACGACTAGTACACAAAGGGCCAGTTGAAACTTGTATGATGATCCAATTTGCCACAGCTCATGTTTTTAGTCTCCGTGAAACTGCTGTGCCAGCGCAGTGGGAGAAGCTCAGTCCTATCCCACGAGTCAATCAAGGGGCTTTCATTTCCTGCTGGACCTAAACATCAGGCAGTTCTAAGCATCTAATTATCATTCAAAAATACATTCACCACAGTGCATGATCACAGGAGCACCCTATTCATACTATTGTGATACATCAAACTAATTGTTCTATTATACTAATTATTTTTAAAGAATAAGGCAAAAAAGAGGAGTGGTCCAAAATGGATTTAACATCAAGATAATTGATTTTTAGCCCATCTATTTATTTCAACCCTACTCTCACCACAGATGCAAGGTAGAAATCTCTAATTACCAGGGAATTCCTCAAAAAATTGCTAATGATCAGTGAGTTTCTCATTAGGAAATGTTTAATCCATGCTTAACTCATCAATTGTTCAGTAATGTATTGGCCTTGGGAGTCTTTTGCCCAACAGTAGTTCAGTAAACAGGCAGTTCAGAGGCCTATATAGTCTTCTGCAAGAAAAGTAAGCAGTTGCATTTATTTCATTGATCTACCAAGCACAGTGTACCGACCAAATTCCGTAGAAAACCCCGTGCTTTATCCCAAGAAACATTATTTCCATACAAATACTTCATTTACGCAATGTTTCGGTCAATGAAGCTAGGATTTACTGTTCTAGCCTACCTTTCCTTTTAATACAGTCCCAGAGGTCTTGTTTATTGTGAAAGGATTAACTAATCCCTCATTTTTGCTTGAATGAAATGATCTGATCAGTACTTTATCTCATCCATTACACAGTTCTAATTGCTACTTTGAAAAAAGACTGCTAGCAGCCAAGGTTGCAGCGTTGATCAGTTCTACATCAGTGTTAAAGAGGGTAGAGTGCATCTCCATGGAGCATAAGTCTCATGTTACAATTAGCTTACACTTTCAGTAATTAATAAAAGAAAACTGTATCCTTACTCAATAACTAAATTGGTTCAATTACAGAACACTAGTTGATCATCAGGAGCAAAGACACATAAATTTGCAGTCTACAGTGACAAATGTTTTGTTGAAGTCTAATTGAATTTGTTTATTTGTAACATGGGATATATTTAAGTGCTAAACTGTACTTTTAAAGGTCATATCCTCTGGTTTTTTTTGTAATGTTAGCTGGCTAGAAATTAAAGTTTGAAAGAATAAAAATTTAGACTCCTACGCTTCATTGAAAATATGCACTAATTATAATTTATTATTCACACACAATTGATTTTTAGTCATTCAAATTATTACTGAAATGCAATAACACTAGACATTATAATAGAATTTTTTTTATAATTAGGCAGAACATGAACGTGTTCACAGTTCAAAATGAGTCACTGATCTGCTGATCAGATTTTAGTATAACAATATCAGTTGTACAATATCTGCCACGTCTATGAATGTAAACATTATTTGAAATTTTAGGTGAGTTTTTTGGTCTTCAAGGGGAGGGATGTCATGTAACAGTTTTTCAGTTATAATAGACATCAAGGACTCACAGGTTATGTATGGTGTAGATTAAATGTAGGATAAAGCTGCTATCACATTACCCCAACATTGGGAAGAGTAGTCCAGGTGTCAGAACTTCTCTGCTTGTTTTTCACCAAGTAATTTGAGTGGAAATCTGGCTTTGGTTAAATTTCTATCAGTCTTTATTGTCTATCCGGGTTAATCTAGTATGAGGTTTTTTTACTGCTCACTATAAACATGCCAATTTATCTACTTATTGAAGGCAGATACAATGAAAGTAGAAGCCTTCCACCACATAAAGATTTTATACCTACACAGAGTATGTTTAACTGTTATACATCCACAGGTCCTGGAATATCAGAGTCCCTCTTGGCCAGCCGTTTGTTTCTTTGTTTTCAGCTCACACACAGTGACAATGGCACAAGCACTAACATTACAGTAATAAAGCCACACATATATCAAGTTGAAAATCTGTAACTTTAACTGTATAACTATGAGATAAATAAGTAACAACGTCATATTGTAACACCACTATTTTTAAACTACTTACATATTGCACACATCACTATATAAGGAATTTTAGGAGGAATCCTCAATAAAAAATACCCTCTATTGAATTGCCTTCAGGATAGATTGGCACATCAGGCACAATGATACCAGGTGATGCTCCAATATTCCTCTTAAGATGGCTTTAAACTGACAATAACAATATCTTAGTACATTGAGGAGGGCCATTATATCAACCAACATGATACATATTAAAAGTTTTGCATGTATTATGCCCCTCTGTACATTGGACAATGTTCTTGGGTGTATCTAGCTTCTGATATTTGGGGCTGAGTTCTCACTCTTGTAATAATGGAGAAGAAGGGCAGGCCCTTTGTACTCCAACTGATGTGTCCCTCTTACCAATGTTGGAGGATAATTCCAAACAAGAGATTGCCTCTTCCATGTACCTAACTGTACATTTAAGGACCTGCTCCTAACAGGCACATCTTCTACTGCCACACTTATGTCAACCTTCAAAAATTGTAATTTGCAAACACTTGCACTACGTGTAACTGCACCATGTATAAGAGTCATTTCACATTGTGTTTACTGAAGCTACTTTATGAATAGGTGGGAAAAAAACACTAAGTATCCCTTACAATCATGACAGATGCTGTAATGCCACTACTATCGACCAGATCTCAATAAATTACTAACACAACAACTTACTCCAAAAGTGTGAAAAGAAAATAAATGATGATAGATTGTGGTTTATTGAAAAATAAACAACATGATATCCAACAAAATAATTCACAGGATAAGTGGATTATGTAGTCTTCAAGGCTTCTTCGACAGCACCTCCCAAACCCGCGATCTCTACCACCTAGAAGGACAAGGGCAGCAGGCGCATGGGAACACCACCACCTCCAAGTTCCTCTCCAAGTCACACACCATCCTGACTTGGAAATATATCGCCGATCCTTCATCGTCGCTGGGTCAAAATCCTGGAACTCCCTCCCTAACAGCACTGTGGGAGTACCTTCACCACACGGACTGCAGCGATTCAAGAAGGCGGCTCACCACCACCTTCTCAAGAGCAATTAGGGATGGGCAATAAATGCTGGCCTTGCCAGTGACGCCCACATCCCATGAACGAATAAAGAAAAGTCTAACTTCAGTCTGTAGTTTACCATTGCAACAAAGTTATGTCCTCACGATGTACCAAAGCCCTTGAATTAGTTCAAAATGTAGTTGCTGTTGTTATGTCGGCAAACACAGCAGCCAATTTGCATACAGCAAGATCCCACAATCAGCAATAAGATAAATAGCAGTGTTGGTTAAGGAATAAATGTTGGCTGGGACACTAGGAGCACCAACCCCACCCCACCACCCAACCCCCTTTATATTCAAATAGTGCCATTGAATCCTTCATATCCCCCTGAACAGGCAGATGGGAGCTAGCTGTAACTTCTAACCTGAAAAAGGTAGCTCCAACAATATAGCGCTCCCTCAGTACTGCATTGAAGTATCGCTGGATTGGACTAGAACCCACAACCTTCTGACTCAGATGCAAGAGTGCTACCACTGAGACAAGCTGTCACAATATAGTATAATAACAGAGTGATTCCTTTTTCTGTAACTCACCAATGCTGAGCCATTTATTTGATTTATACCACATGAGCAGTTACCAAGAGTTTCAAATTTTAAGGGGTATAAGAGTAAAACTTTCAATGGGCCACTGATTCTCCCATCTTCTCGTAGCAATTCAAACAAAACTGGGACCTGATGTAAAGTACAGCTCTTCAGAATTGCTTAACCCAACAATGGGACTGTGCTTGTCCTTGTCTCTACCTTTCTCATGCTATTAAATTTGAAACAAATATATAAAAGATGAGGGTGAAATGTGCTCTCTTCATAGTTAATGAGAGAAAATAGTGTGGGTTAGAGTAAAGAAAGAACTTGCATTTATATAGTGCCTTTCACAACCTCAAGATGTCCCAAAGCGCTTTACTGATTAAGTACTTTAAGTGTAGTAACTGTTGTTTTGTAAGGAACATGGCAGCCAAGTTGTGCACAGAAAGGTCCCACAAACAGCTATGAGATAATGACTAGATATCTGTTTTATAGTGATGTCGGTTGAGGGATAAATATTGGCCATGACACTGGGGAGAACTCCTTGCTCTTCTTCGAAATAGCGAAATAATGGGAGCTTTTCCGTCCGTCTCAGAGGGCAGACGGAACCTCGGTTTAACAACTCATTTGAAAGATGGCACCTCCGACAATGCAGCACTCCCTGAGTACTGCGCCAGAGTGACAGCCTAGTTTCTATGCTCAAGTCTCTGGAAGATGCCCTGTGTCAGTTTAATTAAATTTTGTACTCTCTGTAGAAAAAAACAAGTATCAATATGTTGCTCTGACCATGGAGGGGCTTTTAAATTCTATACTGTTGAATACAAAGCAATTTCATATTGTCAGTGTAACAAGTACGATGACCGCGGTAGTGCTTTAAAGTTTATAGTCTAGAAGAGCTAAAAAAACAGTACTTGCTCAAGATTGCATGATTTGCGGTGATAACATTTTCAGACTGCTGCTTTTTTTATGGGTAGGTAACTTACCAGTAAACAAAGTAAATTCCTAATCCTGAATTTCCTAAAAGTACAATGAGAGACTTATGAAGAATTATGTAATACTTCCTAATTTATAGCATAAACTATAAATTGCTTTCTTTTAATTCTGGTGCAGAAATGCCACTACCATCCTCAAAAGGTTAAGTTATAATTCCAGCTAAACAGAAGAATGTTGACTTACTGGTGGTGTTATGACTAAAGGGGAAAAATTTCACTGCGCCCCCTCCTGGCACACGCCAGCAGCACATATCATGACATTTTGCACTGCCATTAACTTTAATGGATGGAAAATGGCAGGCTGCGAGAGTACAATTTCCCACTATGCATTCTCACCATGTACCAGGTGTTGGCGCAGCAGAATTTTTAACCACTAAATTACAAAAAGAAAAAGGCTTGTTCTCACGTACTGACCGATGTTGAATGATTGAGGCAAATGGTAAAGGAAGACTTTCCTCTCCGATGTGTCAGTGGTGCAGGGGGCGGAAAGGTCGAGGTAAACCAGGAGCGTTGAAAATATGCTGGGAGTGCTCTGCCTCGTACTTTCCAACCGCACAATGCTGGGGAACCCATCAAAGGTCACAAAAATACATAAATAGAGGTGGGGCCTCTTTACCTCCACATTTTCCAATGGTTTCAACTAAAGCACGATGTCATTGCTGTGCACCTGTTTGAAAAAAAAGGTGCACTTGTAACCTGACTTCTTGACCTTAAGAACATAAGTTCTTAAAACTGCACGACCCCTGGTTTTGCGAATAATAGTGAAGTTGTATGTTTTTGCATTTTTTAAATTTGGTTTTGCAGCCTTTTTTAGCTGCATTTTTCAGTTTATTTCTGATTTTTCCTTTATTTTTTGTCACTACCTACATTTTCAAGGGAGTTTCCCTCTAACGGAACAGCCCCTTGCTCAAAAGGATGGGAATTACTTTGGATTTCCTCTTGCCTCAGAAAGCTAGAGGATAAGGAGTAGTTCTCCAGGCAGCTGAATGAGCGGCAAGCTGAGTGGACCCGCCCCTACCCCAGGTGGCGAGCGTACAGAAAACACCACAGTTACGTGGACGTGTCCGAGAAGGTCTGTCTTTGCTGCTTAGGGCAGTCTCAGTCTTTGCTGCTTCCTGCAGTCAGATCTCCAAATCTTACCCATGGCGAGGACAGTCCTGCCCACGACAGTGTAAAAATCACTGCTGGTTTCTACGTGACTGGCTCCTTTCAAGCTGTCTCTGGAAGCATCTGTCAGATCAGCCAGTCTGCAGCACTGGTGCATTGGATGGCAGGGCAAAGGACTTCATCACTTCCAAAGCAAAGTGACCAGCAAGAGAGGGTTCTACAGTTTTCTGTGTCTCAGTTCCCAAGAGTACAAGGCCTCTTCAATGGAACACATATGGCTATAGGGCTCCTTTCCAGAATGCTACAGTATTTATGAATAGGAAGGGTTCCATTCCATTAACATTCAGGTGTATGTGACCATCAGAACTACATTGTGCAGGTAGACACCAGGTATACCTGATGCTACTTACAATGCATTTATTCTAGGCCAGTCAACAGACCTACCATTATTTAATGGAATTTCCACCCTAGATGGTTGGATTCTGGGAAGCCTTCTTGAGCCATGGCTGATGAGAGCAGTGCAGAAAGTGCAATCTACAGCAGAATAAAATATATACAATGAGGCGCATGCCTCCACAAGGATACAATCGGCATGCTGAAGCAAAGATTCCACTGTCTGGATTGGTCCGTTGGTGTCTTATTACACGGCCAGAAAAAATATCCAAAATGATAGTAGTGTGCTGTATCCTGCCCATTATATTACCAAGATAGGAGTCACCGTGCAGCAAGTTGAAAAGGCGGGTCAGGAGGCCAAGAAGAAGATGGTGAGAATATGGTTGAGGCTGAGGAATTTCTAGCTCCAGTGGAGCTGCAGAAAGGAAGACAAACTAATTTAATTTACTAAAGAACCATTTCACTTAAACTACTAATTCACCACAGCACAGGCATTCCTGTATCATATTCCTAATGAATTGACGCGCCAATCCCAAATGGTATCAAGACCCTGTACTTCACCTCAACCCATTCATCGCCTTCTGCAGAAATGTGGCCTAGTACAAATTAACTCTCTCTGTATAAAGTCCAAATCAAATTCCAAAGATTTATTCATGCAATAATGTTTTGTGTGCTGTCAGCGCCTTTTACCCCAGTGCTTCCTGTTTGTGACTGTGTATGGAGAATGTATCCTAATGCCTAATGTAGTGTTCCTTCTAGATGCTAGCCTAGTTTGACATGGACATGAGATAGCTGTCTGATAGATGTCCACAAGTAATTCCTGGGAAGGTAGTAGCTTGTTATCTCCTCCTGCTGGGTCATATGCAACGGCTGGCATCATATTTGATAGTGTGGTGGCTGCCCAGGCCTGTCCCCTTTCTTACTCTGCATAGTTCATTTGAGTGGGGCAGCTGAGTGACATGGATATAGAGTTGCCGTGAGAAACAGCTCCTTCATCCATACCTATTCATGCAATGCTCATGCTACTCAGTATGCAGCAGCATGTCCTGAATCTGCATGGGAGCAAGCCACAGGGTTATAATTAGGTCATTGAAGCCCCCCATCAGGATACTGTCCAGATGATTTCCTCAGCATGGTGAATCCAGACAGAACAGACAGGTGCAATTGGCTGTTCAAATTTCTGGGCTCTATATTCAGGTCAGTATATTCACTTGTGCGGATACATACAGCAGGAGCAATTTTACGCTGCTTTGATACTACACTTGTGTTATTAGTGCAGCATCCTCTTGGGTGCCAATCTGATTCCACAAATTCAAGATCACGTTGACAAATCCTCATCAGCAAACTATTAGTGAGTCCACTTGGAAAAACAATCGGGATACATAATGATTGCACTGTAAAATCAGCCAGCGTCCCACCAAATTGCAAACAAGCTCTGGTGGCTGCTGTACCTCGAATCAGATTTTAGCTTGCAGTTATACTCCATCTACCAATTTGGCACTAGTGGCATTTTTAGAGGTGCAAGCAAGCAAGTTATACCACCCACCTCATGCCATATTCTGCTTAATAATAAAAAGTACAACGCTAAGTGGTTAAATACATGTGGAGTATTTTGCTCACTGGCCTTGACCAATATTTTTTTTCTCTTCTCTTTACCCCTCTTGGGTCCTTCTCTCCTGTCTCTACTCCTTCCTGTCACCCAGTCATGACACCTTTCATTTCTCCCCTCTTGGGTACTTTGACCCCCCATCCTTATCCAAACCCTTCACTATTCTTCTGCCATCCTATTCTCATGCCGCCATTCCAAGCTTGAATTCCTCTTTGATAAGCCCACAGCTTTGCTCTGTGCCTCTTTTGACATTTTGAGGCACTTGTCGCTGCCTTCTTACAAGCAGCAACCTCAACTGCTCCATCCTGCTCTCTCGCTGGCCTTCCCACCCAGCTCGCTGGCCTTCCCACCCAGCACACTGGCTGGGAGCTAATCTGGCCAACCTCATTCCCATTCTGCACTCCCCTTCCACTGCCAACCCCTTGGACTTAGCCAGCAGATCAATAATCGCCACCCCACTCCGCATCCCTCCCCAGAATGTCCATGCAAACAGGGCCCTTGCCATCTACGACCTTATCATGGATGATTGCATTGACATCATGGCCTTGACGGAAACTCGGCTCATGGGTGACGACACCTTGCCCCAGACCACCTGCCTGGCTATACTTTCCAGCACATGCCCCGTCCAAACGCAATGGTGGTGTGGCGCTAATCACCAAATCATAGAAACATAGAATCTAGGAGCAGGAGTAGGACATTCGGCCCGTCGAGCCTGCTCCACCATTCAATACGATCATGGCTGATCATCCAAATCCAGTACCCTGTCCCTGCTTTAATCCCCACAGTACACATATCCCACCCTACCCCCGTAACCCCACGTATTTAATTCCCCCTAACATATCCCATCCTATCCCCATAACCCCACATATTTAATCCCCCCCTAACACTAAGGGTCAATTTATCATAGCCAAATCAACCTAACCCATACATTTTTGGACTGTGGGAGGAAACCGGAGCACCCAGAGGAAACCCACGCAGACACGGGGAGAATGTGCAAACTCCACACAGACAGTCACCCGAGGTCAGATTCGAACCCGGGTCCCTGGCGCTGTGAGGCACCAGTGCTAACCACTATGCCACCGCGTTGCCAGAACATCGCACCTTGGTCTCTCCCCCTACTAAACTAGCACCTTCTCCTTCTTTGAGCTCCTCACCTTGTTCCACCCCTCTTGCCTCTCATTTAAAATCATCATTCTTTATCATCCACCCAAGCCCCAACCTGAGTTTCTCACCAAGATATCCTCACTCCTTTCCTTCCTCAGCCTTTACACTAAGCAGCTCCTCATCCTCTGTGATTTCAATCTCCATCTCAACTCAGCTTGGCCCTCTCTCCTACCACCCATTCACTGCCCTCCTATCCTCCCTTAACTTCTCCCTTCATTTTAACTCTCCTACAATATTCACAGTCACCCACTCGACCTTGCCATTTCTCTATTCTATTTGTCTCAATCACAGACAAGGTCATCACTGAACACTTCCTTGTATTCCTCACCAATAACAACCTCCTTCCCCCTTGCAACCCAACTTCCTTCTATCTCTGCCCCTGGAAAAAGCTGTCCCCAAAGTCACTTACAACTGCACTTTCAAACTCTCAACTGGCTACCCTTTGGCCCTCCATTCACAATGATATTTCTGAAGTTGTCGATCTGCTCAATCAATCCCGCACCTCCACCTTTGATGTCCTTGTCCCCAATAAAACCCTTAATCTCTCCCATCCTGGTTTCTCCCCCTGGTAGGGCTGCTATCTTTGCTCCCTCAAGTCCAAGAGGTCCAGACTTGACCAGGAGTTGGTAGTAGAAAAAAGAAGCCACTACAGCAAGCCAGATCTGGTAATGGATGTGTCTGGTCATGCACCTGGCTGGACCACATCAAGCACGATCAGGCCCTGCGCTCCTCTGCCAAAACTGTTCACTATTTCAGGATCATCCTGGAATCAAAGATAACCCCTTTCTGTCATGGCTTCTTTTTGCCACTACCAACCATATCCTTAATCCCCTCCCCCTGGCCCCTACACCCTCACCTTGAACAACAAGTGCGAGGAGCTCATGGTCTTCTTTGTCACTAAGAATCAGACCATCTGTTCAGTTGCTTCTGATGCATCACTCCCCCCCCGCCCCTTCCCCTTGCCCACCAAGCCAAACTTCGCCCCAGGTTACCCCTGCCTTTGCCGTGAATCCATGTTTTTTTCTGGTTTATCTCCTATCTCCCCTCAGGCACTCTCCAAGCTAATCTTGTCCATGAGACCCACCTCCTATTCTCTTGATTCTATTCCTACTAAACTGCTGATCACCCAACTTCCCTTCCTAGCCCCATGCTAGCAGACACTGTAAACAGTTCCCTCTCATCAGGTACCTTTCAAATCTGTCGTCATCACACCTCCCCCCACCTCAAAATACCCATCCATGATCCCTCTCGCCTTGCAAACTACCACCCCCATCTCCCACCTCCCTTTCCTCTCCAAAATCTTAAAGTCAATAGGATTTGATCAAAGGGATCCCATTGATATCTCAAGTAAGTGTAGACAACAAGCGGATGAGAACCCCCAAGTCTATGCAAACCGATTGTGGCAATACTATGATATGGTCTATGGTCCGGGGCTACATAGAGCTACACAAACTAGACGAATGGTGTGCGCAGTGTTTAAGAACCCTTATTAGCCATTCCCTACCCTATGCACAAACCACTCTGGAAGGATTCAATCCAGAGGATTTAAATCATACAGAGGCTTGGCTTCTCCATCAAATGACTTTAAATTGTTATTCATGTAAAGTAAACTCTATGTGTTGTTGCCTTGCAAATATGTGCCCAATTCTCCTGCAACTCCATAGTTAAGCCTCTCCAATGAGGTTTCTGCCCCTGCCACAGCACGGAAACCACGCTAATCAAAGTCACAAATTACATCTTCTGTGACTGTGACCCTGGTGCACTATCCCTCATTGTTCTTCTCTACCACTCTGCAGTCATTGACATGGTCAACCACACAATCCTGCTCAAATGCCTCTCAATCGTTGTCCAGCTGAGTGGGACAGCCCTCACTTGGTTCCACTCTTCCCAATCCAATCATAGGCAGAGAATCTCCAGCAATGGTTTCTCTTCCCAATCCCTCACTGCTACCTCTGAAGTCCCTTAAAGATCTATCCTTGACCTCCTCCTCTTTCTCATCTACATTCTGCCCTTCAGCGACATCGTCCAAAGACATAGCATCAGTTTTCAATTGTACACTGATGACACTACCTCGCTCAACAACTATCCTCCACTAGACTATTCCAATGCTCTCCTGGCCCCCTCCCATCCTCCACTCTGCATAAACTTAAGCTCATCCAAAACTACAACCTTCCAAGAATCTGTGTTCCTCCAACTTTGGCCTCTTGTGTATTCCCCTCTCCCTTCACCTCACCAGCTGTGCCTTAAGCCTTCTAGGACATAAGAACAAAAGAAATAAGAGCAGGAGTAGGCCATACGGCCCCTCAAGCCTGCTCTGCCATTCAATAAGATCATGGCTGATCATCGACCTCAACTCCACTTTCCCACCTGATTTCCGTATACCTTGATTCCCTTAGAGTCCAAAAATCTATCTATCTCAGCCTTGAATATACTCAAAAACTCAGCATTCACAGCCCTCTGGGGCAGAGAATTCCAAAGATACCAAAGGACCTAAGCTCTGTAATTCCCACCCTAAATTTTTCTGCCTCTCCACCTCTCTCCCCTCCATTAAAGACCCTCTTTATAACCTACCTCTGACCAAGCTTTTAATCATCCTCCTAATATTTCCTTCTTTGACTCGGTGTCAATTTTTTGTCTGATTATGTTTCTGTCAACATTTTCCAGTGTTACTGGTGCGGTATAAATGCAAGTTTGTGTTGTAGTGAAATTTCAAATTAGCAAAATGGGGGCACGTGAGTCTTTTATAAAACTAGAAATCGAACACTGGTGGAGCAAACCACCCGGTCCCTTTTTAAACTTTAAAACATTGGCTTTTCACCAGACTGCAACCAGTCTGAACCCAAAGCAGTGAAAGGCTACCTTCTCTTGATGGAATCACACATTATGCAAAAATGCCAAACTAATGTCAGTGTTGCTCCAGTTATAATGTACTAGTGCTTCTCTACACTTATGGACCTCGTTCAGTGTATCGGAGGAGTAGGGGGTTGGGTTTAACCACCACTTATCCAATCGAATAATTTAAAACCCCTATTAAACTCGTTGTGGTACATTGAAACTGGGTCAAGGTGTTTAGGCTCCCCCAGTGTTAGCATACACAGTTAATTAGGATGAGCCGACACGATTCATCACAAATTGGCACTAAATTGGCAACCCACTCAGAGAATAGCTGGTGGTGGAAGCAGAGAGACAATCACACGGGGGCACTAGGGATGTTCTTAGGTTGGTAGTCAAGGTCCACGCCACTGAAGGGCAGAATGTAGATGAGAAAGAGGAGGAGGTCAAGGATAGATCTTTAGGGGACTTCAGAGGTAGTGGTGAGGGATTGGGAAGAGAAACCATTGCTGGAAAAAGTGCAACATCCCCACCGACACCTGGGAATCCCTGGCCCAAGACCGTACAAAGTGGAGGAGAAGCATCCGGGAAGGCGCCGAACACCTCGAGTCTCTTCGCCAGGAGCAAGCGGAAGCCAAGCGCAAACAGCGGAAGGAGCGCACGTCAACCCAAGCACCCAGCCCACCCGCCCCTTCAACCACCATCTACCCCACCTGTGACAGAGACTGTAGGTCCCGCATTGGACTCATCAGTCACCTGAGAACTCATTTTTAATGTGAAAGCAAGTCATCCTCGGTTCCGAGGGACTGCCTAAGAAGAAGATAATGTACACCTTGTGATACTGCAAAGCAGAAACCTCTGCTCAGTAAAACAAGATGGGCAGTACAGTTGCACTATTAATGATTGAAAAAGGCTGACTAACTCATCAGCATTTTACAGTCATTAAATATATCGCCAGCCCCTCAAGGCCATATATGGTGCTCTGCCTTCCCCAACTTCACCTTGATGGGAGTTTGCAGTGGAGAAAAAAAATCTGCCTGCTCAAATCAGTGTGCAATCCGGAATCTCTTGGTGCAACATAAAAATGCCATTAGTTACTTTGAAGGAATCTCAGGAATTTTGGCCAAAATACCAAAATCCTAACTTTGTTGTTCCACCGTCTAGAACACAGTTACCACTCGCATTCTAGAATTGCCTACCTAACAACAGTCTATTCCAAAAAGTAATGTGTTGCTTGAAATGCTTCCAGAGGGGCTTTGATGAAGCCACAAGGCAATTTGTAAATGCAGGTTTTGCTATTTTTGGGGGGTTTTCAAACATTGCATTTAGTGCAATTTCCTTACTGTCTAGATTTATATTTAACAATTAAATGTTTCGGTAAATATTTAGCTCATCAAAATGAGTACGAAGGAATGAGAGACTTTGAGCAGTCACAGTCAGCACCAAACACTTCCACCTGAATGACAATACAAGCCGGAAGCAGAATGAGACTTTGCCCCAGCGTGGACCTTGACTACCAGCCGAAGAACATCCCTAGTGCCCCCGTGTGATTCTCTCTCTCTGCTTCCACCACCAGCTATTCTCTGAGTGGGTTGCCAATTTAGTGCCAATTTGTGATGAATCGTGTCGGCTCATCCTAATTAATTGTGTATGCTAACACTGGGGGAGCCTAAACACCTTGACCCAGTTTCAATGTACTACAACGAGTTTAATAGGGGTTTTAAATTATTCGATTGGATAAGTGGTGGTTAAACCCAACCCCCTACTCCTCCGATACACTGAACGAGGTCCATAAGTGTGGAGAAGTCGTCAATTTCTCTCTGCTGATTCGGAAGGCAAAGTGCTGTCACATAAAAATCGCATCTCTTGATTTAGCAGAAATAATTGAGTTACAGTTGTCATATCTAAATATTCATTCCGCGATGGTTGCCCTTAACTCCTGCTATGGTGGATCCATTCTATGCCGCTCCTTTTTAATTGTACAGTGAGTTGAACAAAAACAAGTTATTATTTCATAAAAGATCCAAAATGCTAGCTGGATGATTCTACAGACATAAAACAGTCAAGTTGATGTCAACCTGCGCTGCCAACTGGTTCCCTCGCACTTCCACAAGCCTTAATAAAATTTCCATAGACAGAAACTTTGTTTATATTTAAATATACCGTGAACTTTTTTTAGGAAAGGTTATTCCAACATTTTAGCACAAATTGTGTTATTTCTATAGCAATACCCGTGTAAATATTTCACTCGCTTACGCTTATTTGTTTAGTATTATTCCTTCAATGTTGATATCAATAATTAACTTACTTCCTGGATGGACACTACATTAAAGAGAATGCAGACAGATGATAGAATAAAACTGTTGCAGAGAAGCAGGCAACTCGAGGGAAGCAACACACTCCATTTTGACACAGAATGCCTCAAGCCAAACCAATTAAGGCTGCAAAATATTGCCGGCTGACATCATGTGTATGTAAATTTGTCATTCACTGGCAAGTGTTTGTTAATATAGCATGTGGTATACTTATTCGAAATCAATTCTATTTTGTTCATTTCGCCTTTCAAACACCGAAGGGTGGAAATACATTTTTTAGTGTGTAGTGAACGGTTAAACCTCCCGGTCAATATGTTGATGCTCGTCATTTCAGATGGGCATATGAAATCATTACTGTGTGGAATACGGTTCATGAAGCCAAGAGGGGGAAAGATAGGCGTCATCATTGTTGAATCCGAGTTCAGTTTCATGTTGAATATCCAAGTTTAATAGAATTGCAATAGCATGGGACTGTATGATCTGTTTTCGTAATGTTGATACATATTTATAAACATTTCATATAAAATTATAAAAGTTATAATAATGCAGGGTGCTTCATAGTTGAAATCAGAAGCTATATGCTCACACTGCGCAAAAAAAACCCAGTTTATACGGCGTGTATCTGTTTTTACATTAACAGTCTGATAGGTTGAGAATGCATGTTTACATTATCCAGGTCAAAAGTTAGATGAGATTCGGCTTGAAAAAATAAAACCACCCTTCGAACTCAAGTCCTGCTCTGAGAAACGTCAATCGCGCTCGCTGGCGGACCAGTGCACTGTGCCGAGGAGGTTCTTTGAAGAGTGGAACATAAACGTCCATCTACAGCCACAGCCTCTTTTGCAACAAAAAAAAATCTCACTTCTGGCTTTACATGGAGGCTAACCCTGTTACAATACCTTTCAAAATCCATCAACGGTGCAACTGCATACGTTCACAACCCACCGCCTTAAAATTCACTACCCTGACACCTAGGCACCACTGCGGGTCAAGAAACTGAGGGTTCAACCAACTACAGGGTATAATTAAGGGACATCCTTTCCCCCACTCTTCTGCTCCCCAGACGATACAATTTTTACCTTTGCTTACTACAGTATCTTGCTTATTCTGTGTAAATTTATGCACGCTCGCATTTTGCAGTGTAGAAACCTGGTCTTTTTTTTACATATTAAACTTTCAAGCCTCCCATTTATTTAACAAAAGTCGCTGTCGTTTAAAGTGGAGCATGAGGCGTGATAATGAGTAGGCTGAGGGAAGAGAAGGTGTTAGCTCATTAAGGTAATGACTAAGACATCCCCCATTATATCACCGAGTTTCGGTTGAAAATGTGGCAATTAAAGCGCCCTACATGGGCTCATGTAAGCTGGGGAACAAGGCAATTCTCTGGGAATTTCTGTGTTACGGTTAATGTGTGTCATGTAACTGAAGGGACATACATCTCCGCTTCATCGCTTCCACTCCGCTCCCTTCAGGTGGTGTTGGCGCCCAGTTGCGGTCGAGCTGCGCCTTGTGGGCATGGCCTGGGGGGAGACTTCGTCCTTCAATCACTGTGCACCCCTTATATATTCATTAAAATAAAGCTTACGCCAGGCTTCCAAGTGAGCTTTCAGGGTTTAACGTTGGTATGAATGGCCTGACAGGAGCTGACTGGTGTTGGATGAGTCGCCCCGCCTCCCTGAATGTGCTCACATGGAGTGAGGCTCACTCCTCCCCCTCTCCCTCTCCCCTCCCCATCCTCCCTTCCCATCTCCCCTCCCCTTTCCTCTCCCCTTCCCACCTCCAGCCTCCCTCCTCCCTCACCCTCCTCTCCTCTCCCCTCCCCTCCTCCCTCTTCCCTCCTGTCCTCCTCCTTCCTCCCCCTCCTCCCCTCCACACCAACCCTCCCCTCCTCTCCATCACTCCTCTACCCACCTCCCACTCCTCCCCTCCCTCTCTCCTCCCTCACCCCTCCCCTCCCCTACCCCTCCCCTCCTCCCTCTCCACTCCACTTCTCCTTCCTCCCCCTCCTCCCCTCCACACCAACCCTCCCCTCCTCTCCATCACTCCTCTACCCACCTCCCACTCCTCCCCTCCCCCTCTCCTCCCTCACCCCTCCCCTCCCCTACCCCTCCTCCCTCTCCACTCCACCTTCCTCCCCCTCCTCCCCTCCACACCAACCCTCCTCCCCTCCTCTCAGCCCCTCCCCTCCACACCTCCCCTCTCCTCCCACTCCCCCTTCCACTCTCCTCACACTCCCCCGCCACCTCTCCCCCTCTCTCTCTCTCCTCCCTCTCCACTCCCCACTCCTCCCCTCTCCCCACGCCCTCTCCTCCCCCTCCCTTCCCCTTCCCCTTGCCTCTCCTCCTAATCTCCTCCCTCTCCCCTCCCTCTCTCCTCCCCTCCCCTCCCTCTCCTCATCTCCCCTCCCCTCTCCACCCCTTCGTCTCCCCTCCTCCCTCTCCTCTACCCCTCTCCTCTACCTCTCCCCTCTTCCTCTCCCCTCCCCTCCACCCTCTCCCCTCCTCTCCATCCCTCCATCCTCCCCTTCCCTCCTCCCCTCCACTCCACCCCTCCCCGTCTCCTCTTCTCCTGTCCCTCCCCCTCCCTCTTCTTCTCTCCTCTTCTGCTCTCCTCTCCTCCCCCTCCCCTCCCCTTACCCCCTCCCCTTCACTCCTCCCCTCCCCCTCCACTCCCCTTCTCCTCTCCCTCCCCCTCCCCCTCCATTCCCCTCCCTTCTCCTCCCCCTTGCCTCTCCTCCCCTTCTCCTCCCACTCTCCTCCTCTCCCCCTCCCTCCCCTCCTCTCCCCTCCCCCTCTCCCCTCTCCTTCCCCCTCCTCCCTTTCCACTCCCCTCCCTTCCCCTCTCCCCTCCAGCCCCTCTCCCTCCTCTCCTCTTCCCCTCTTTTCCCCCTCCTCTTCCCCGCTCTTCCCCCTCCTCTTCCCCTCTCTTCCCCATCACTCCTCCCTTTCCTCCCCCCTCCCCGCTCCTCTCCTCGCTCCTCCCCTCCACCCTCCCTCCCCTCTCCCCTCCACCCTCCCTCTCCTCCACTCTCCCTCCCCTCTCCCCTCCATCCCCTCTCCTTCTCCCTCCGCTCCCCTCTCTCTTTCCATCTCCCCTTCCCCTCTCCCTCCCTCATCTGTCCCTCCTTCCCCTCCTCCCCCTCTCCTCACCTCTCCCCCTCCCCTTCCCTCTCTCTCTCCCCCCTCTCTCTCCCCCTCCCCACTCTCTCTCTCCCTCCCCTCTCTCTCTCCCTCCCATATCTCTCTCTCCCTCCCCTATCTCTCTCTCCCTCTCTCTCTCCCCCTCCCCTCTCCCCTCCCCTCTCCTCTCCCCTTCCTTCCCCTCCTCTCCCACCTCTCCTCCTCTCCCTCTCCCCTTCCTTCCCCTCCTCTCCCACCTCTCCTCCCTCCCTCTCCTCACCTCTCTCTCCCTCCCCTCTCTCTCTCCCTCCCCTCCCCTCTCTCTCCCCCCCTCACCCCTCTCTCTCTCCCCTCTCTCTCTCCCCCCTCACTCCCCCTTCTCTCTCCCCCCTCACCCCCCCCTCTCTCTCCCCCCTCTCTCTCCCCCCTCTATCTCTCCCCCACTCCTCTCCCCCCCCTCTCTCGCTCCCCTCCCCTCGCTCCCCCCTCTCTCTCTCCCCCCTCTCTCCCCCCACCTCTCTCCCCCCCCCCCTCTCTCTCCCCCCCTCTCTCTCTCCCACCCCCTCTCTCTCCCCCCCTCTCTCTCTCCCCTCCCCTCTCTTTCTCCCCTCCCCTCTCTCCCCCCTCTCTCTCTCCCCTCTTCCTCTCCCTCTCCTCTCTCCCTCATTGCTCACCTGGCGTGAAGTCCGCCCCCGGGCCGCCCGTTTCTCTCTCCTCCGCCCTAGAAAATGCTCACCTGCAGCCAGCACCGCCTCCCATCCTGTCCCTCACACAGGCCAGGCAGCAACACGCTTTCCTCTCAGTACCAGGCACCATCCGAGTGTCGGCACACAGATAAACTGTAGGAACAATGATAAAAAAAAACAAATACATGAAAAATTACAAGAAGGAAGCTGGAGAGCAATGTATCAGGACCAGCGCTGAACTCGCCCACCAAACTAGGGCCACATTTTCTGGTCGCCTTCAGTCGCGGAGATATTGAAGACAGCGCCTAGTTATACCATACCATTGAGATATATGTGAAGCACTTTATATACTAGAATGACACCACGGAACGTACACCCGGAGTAAAATTGTCTTTTTAAATCTGTTCAGAATTGTCCAGGGAAATGTGTTTGTGACAGCATGAAGCGGCCAGTATCCGCCTATTGCAAGCAGTGTCCTGTCAACACAAAAACTGTCTTCTCTTCTTAGGGTGAACTCACCTAAACATATAAGTGTATTTATTTTCAAAGACTGGGACACGTAGAAATGGGTTAAATTTGTTAAGCAGGAATAGTCTCACACTGGAAGAAATGATGTTTATCAGGTTGCATTTGCAGGTCTACAACACAAGTACAACTATACATGTAAATCCATAAAGCGCCCTTAGTCGACGCCCTTTCCCCCAAACGAATGGTTGGTTGGGAAGTGAAACCCACGCCAAGTAAAGGCGAGTAATGCATCAACTGCTGTGCTGCAGTATTATATGATCAACGTCTTCAGTTGTGTATATTTATCCGCAGAGTTACGAGGTTTGCCAAGAGGCAGGCAAGTGAATCAAAACACAATAGTGTCATTGTGACCAAATACAGGGAGGTTTATATTAAAGAACCAGTATTCTATTTAATTTTAATTATCATACGGAATTCAGTCAAACCACTCACCAACTGTAGTCAAAAAGGAGCAAAGTAAGGGGTGCTTTTCAAATGTAAATAGGATTTAGTATCATGTTACCATATGGAGTGTTATCACCAGTCACTGGGCAAGATGATTTAAGAATTGTAATACAATACCCATTCTAAAACCTCAACCGCACGTTTTAAATCTGCGCTACAGGTACTGATACATATGAATGTGTTGCCAATCCATGGACTGAAATGCAATAAGTGATAATTCGACTGTTACAGTGCATTCAATAGCCAATACCAAATCGGTCATTGATAACAAGCCAATGCGAGGACACAGAAGCAAAACACAGGAATGAGAGCAGATAGGCTTTAATACAATTTGTAAATTAATAATAGGGCTTCCTTGGAATGATTTACCCAGTCTATCACATAGTTGATCGTCTGAGTTTGTCACAGTACTTAAAACCAAACTCAAATCCAAGAATAGACCCACGTTAATGCAAAAGGGCGCCACGGTTTTTACTTTTTAATAGAATGCAACAGCAGGACTTCATTTTCTTGCTTCAAATAGTTCTGCATACTGAATAGTTTGAAAATAATTCTTAAATAGATTAATTGGGAGTGTCGCTGTCACTTTACAGTTTTAGTATTAATTTCATTGTTGTAGCTTGCAGCTGGATACGTCTGGAAATGCATTTGTTTGAAAATTATTGTAAGATGAAAGTTGTGATAACTTTGAATTCCGACCCTTGTTAATATAAAGTCAGAAGCGAGATATATGGGAGGAAACTTTTTGCAATTATATACCAAAAAAAAGTATGTATTTAAAAGCTGCAAAGAACAACCAGGCCCAAATAACTATATATATAATCAAATGAATTAAAGTCCTTTTAAACCTCGGGCAACACAACCATTAGGATGTGTTTCACTTATAGCCGGCGTGCAACCGTGAATTACCATTTTTCCATGCGATTGCTGGTGTAATTTTGTACACATTGAATTGTACAGGGTTTTTTAAACACTGTCTAGTGTGCGAACGCTATATTTTCTTTAAATATCTTAAAATTGACGGTCGAATTACAGAAGGTATAGCCAATGAGAATTCTACGTATTTTCTGTAGGTACTTTAAGAAGAATCTTGTTATTCAAATTGGTCAAGAAATAATTCTGTTGTCCTCAAACAGTTAATCTGAAAACAAAAATATAAACGCCAGTTTAAACCTTGTGGGTTTGCACAAACTGTTTACAGACAAAACATACGGTATATCTAATTGGCGGAACATTTTCGCAGTATACCTGTCTTGTTGTCAATAGGAACACCTGAAGTAAATGCTGGATGTGAGGAGTGACAGTGGCGCTCGAATAGAGCAATTACCAGAGGTGTTTCGTGGCTGAGTGAATCAAACAGGAAGAGCGCGTCAAGTAGCATAATTTAGTCTGAGCTATTAAACTTTGCATTATAAACATTCTTCCATTACTATATTCAGTCACTCACGTTAGATGTGTTATGACGTTGCACACTGCTTGTTTGTATAAAATGGTGACACGGAGTTTTTGAACTATGTATTCTTTGCCTCCGACGTTTTTGCACTCTCCAAGCAGCCAGGAGAGGGATGCGCCGTGTAAACTAAAAACAGACGCAGATCCTGTCGGTCCCACTGAGCGTTAGTCTCAGGTTATCTAACAACAGGATTAGAGCGCATTCAACAAAGGCAGAACGCGAGGCCCACCAAACTGTAGCCGTAATCACACCAACGCTTGCAAATAACCTTCTGTTTAACTCTGAGAGTTTTTGCGGTGGAAGCTTTTAGAAAATCTTAATGACCGAAAATCTATCATTTATTTTAGAGCATTAATCTGTGGGTAGGTATTCGTTAGTCCAATATCAACTTATTCTGTATGCAAAGTCAGCCCTGAAATAACTAATTCATATTAATAATCATTCGGAATGATCAAAAGTACAAATTTAAAAAGCGAATTGGACTGAAAGCTCTCAATAATAACAACATAAAAATTAAATAATCGCCAATTTAAATATCTAATTGAGCTTGGATCATTCAAGTTCGTATTCACCCGATAACGACAATTTATTTTAAACTATTGTTAAAAGTGTTTTTGTTTTTGCTAATGACATTATTTAGTCAGCACAAGTGAAATACTAACATGACCTTTGGTTCGGAAGATGTAACTGACATTCTCGAATTGATTGTGTAATTAGACTGTAACAACTTAAACAAATTAAACAACTTCTTGATCTTGCAGGAGATTTGAACTTCCAATTTGGCGAATTATTTCCGGGTTTGTTGCTGTTACCGGAGTTAAATAACCTGTTTAAACACAGCAAGCGCCAGGGTCAGGCAGTCAGTCTGGTTTTTAAATCTATGAGAAATTAAGCGTTGCACATGGGTTATTACTGTTAATAACACTCCGAGTAGAAAAGTAGCGAAAAGTTGAAGTTAATGTAACTCGTTGAACTGATAAACGTGTAGCTCTGGCTAAAAGGACAGTCATTAAGCTCTATGTCCGGTTAAAAGGGAAGATTTCGTTCCAAGTTGTCACTTTGAACCCTCGCGATCCCCTGTTTGCTCAAACCCTGCGATTTGATGGGTTCAATCGGACAACAAGTTCCATCTAGTTACTGACGGCGGAAAAATCAGCTTATGAAGTAAATTCGTCTGAAATGATTGTTGTCTACATAATAAACTTGAAACTAATACAATCTGGGCACGTCAATTCTAATTATAGGAAATAACTGAAAGCAGGTTGATCAGGGACTGAACAAACAGCCCCCAACAGAGACGAGGTGATTGCAAAGGTTCAGCGAGTGAGGGGAAAATGAGGTGGGCGTCACCGTGCCATTTATTCCCTTTCATTAGGCCGTTGCTGAGGTCAATCTGTTTTTAACGCGAATTTATTAGTAGAGAAATCAGCAAATGATTCTGCAATTACGGGATCCAAAACAAAGGTGCCCCGAGGCTCTTGCATTCTGGAGTCTATTCATATGAAAGCACCATGCGACTACAAACCTCCAGGGGAAATGATCATTTTTTTCCTCCAAATGTATATTAATGTTTATGTAACTTCATTATTTCTTTATAATTACAAGCAGCCCAGCTTGCTGATGCCGATGCTCTGTGGGCTCGGCTGGGTCACGCAAAACGCTGATATATATTTTGAGGGGAAAGAAAACCCTGACTGCTGGGAGGGTGCCAGCAGATGGAAATTTTGTTTGCAAGTCTGTTTAGAAAGCGCCATGCGCTTTGATAAATTATATATCAGCAGTGTATTATTAGGTAAATTCCTGGTCCGCGGCGCTTTTCCTTTTTGACAGGTCACACCTTCAATTCATCAATTCATCAATAGTAATACCCATTTGCTGTACTCATTAGCTACAATATACCATCAACAATATTTAAAACCCATTCAATATCATCGCAGTAAATCCATTTCAGTTATCATTTGAAAACTTTTACTGGCTGTGCCAAAAGTTGACGTTACACAATTGTTTTTTTTTTGTCCTCCTTAGTTCAGTGTAAGGCGGTTGGAGATTTGTCACCGCGCATTAGAGCAAGATCAGACGGTGTTTTGATGAGCTTAGTGGAAGGTGACTAAAAGCTTTTGGTTGTCATTACCACGTAGTCCCCGTTAGATCACACTAGGTGAGGGGTGTAGGTGAGATTATGGCTGCGATCTCTCTCGCATTAAAGATGCTCGCCCTGGGTTTTTTTCCCCCTCCAATTGCTCACGCTGAGCAGCCTTACGCCTGCTGTCTGGCGAAGCCGGTGCTTTCAAGCGTATGCTTCCCCACAACAGCTGCCAGACTGGGACAAACTCCCGTTTCCCAGGCAGGCCAGCCAGCCTAACAAACCATCCATTATGATGCGCTGTTAACTATTCCAAAAAAAAATTGGGAGCACCCATACAATATTCACTAGCTGCCGTTGTAAACATCCTAATACATACTTTTTAAAAAAAAAATACCGGCAGCAATTATAATTTTGTTAAAATCAAGCGCGGTGATAAATCCCCTGTTCGCATCTGTATCACAAGATTCCCTCCCAAAATGAAATTTCAAACTTTGCCGAACTAATTGATGGCGGAAATCAGCCTGGTCGCTGAATGTACTGACTTTTTTTTGTCGCAATTTCAACTCACGCCATAATATTATTTCGGCGAATTAACCGGAGCTTCGTAACCCAGCTTTCCATAGAGCCCCCTTTCAATTAGTCTTTGCATCTAGCTGGAAACCTTCCATTTGGCTCACCTTTTAGAATCAAATCTCACCAGCAACCCAATTATGTCCTTTCAATCGCAACACTATTCCATAAATAATTATTACATGTTATATTGCGTTATTAAATACAGTCTATTTAAATGGTTTTTTTTTACATTTAACTTAAAAGACAGAAAGCAAACTACGAAATAAAACACTAGTTTACTTGATCTAAGTATTTATTTGATTGAAAAGACTGCATGAAAATGAGAAAAAAAATCTGTATGTACTTTACTAATGTTTATATAGTTTCAACCCGGATTTCTCTGACGACATATAATAAATACGCGTAAATCACCCAGTCCTCGAAATGTACACTTCTTACTATTCTGGTGCATGCCACGTTCAGATAAAAAGGTCATGAGAAATCAGTGCAAAGTTCCAAGTCCATTAGCCTTGACCTTTTTTTCTTCTTTTCTCTTACATTAGAGCAGAGTCCGTTTTATGTCCCTCTTAGCGGCTTTTCCACAGTCTGTGTTGTTTTTTTCACACACACACCCCCAACCCCCCTCTCTGTTTTTCACCGGGGGTGTGGTGTGCCGGGGATGGGGTTGGGCAGGGGATTGAGTGCTGGCTGTCCTGCCGGGCCGAGCCCGTGGATGAGGACCCGCGGGACGAGCGGTCGCTGCAGTCCGGGGTGAGGCGGTGGAGTCCGGTACATGTACATGGCTGCCGCCGCCGTCGTGTCCATGTTAGTTAGTAGGCTCGGGTGGTAGAAATAGGGAGATGGGAACATTCTCTGCAAAGCGGAGTAATTTCCGGCCTCGGCCAGCAGCTCCAGTCCCACCGCCGTCTGCCTCTTCCACTTCGTCCTGAAATAGTGCAGAAATAGCCAAGAATACAATTAGAGGGGGGCTTTGTAAATAACACAGTGCAAATAACCATTAAGTGAAATGAAAGAGGCGGTGTAACAAGAGGCAACGCAAAGCACAAAATACCCAGCAATGGAATTTATCTGGGGGTTTCAAATGCGCTTCTTATACTGAATTGGAGCTGTGCACAGATTGATTATATAATTAGAGAGGTTCTGAGTATTTTAGATTATGCTTGAAAACAAATAGCTCCAATAAATTTGTATAAAAAAGGAAGAATCTTCGCAACTCACAAGCCATTCTTAGCATTAAACCTATTTTGAGCGGCTCGGTATGTTCATTTATTGCAAACCAAATTAGTAAATAAGCAACTGAAATGTTAATGCCAGATTGACCCACAGTAAGGTGGGAGTGCATGGCTCAGAGGCAAATATAGGAGACTGCTTCAGCTAAATGTCTTCAGTGTGCATACGCGCTGTGCAAAGCTTTATCTGAGCAATTAACAAAAACGGATTGGAATAACAAGCTAAAAGGTTAAAAAGTATAATGCATTAAACCGTGTTTAGATTTGGGAACAGCTGACGTTAATGTTTTCTGACAGAGTTAGCATGGTTGAAAACTGTATGTAATGAGACAGAAAAACTGTGGCATGGATGGCAACTGGACGCCCATTTTCAACTCCAGTTACAGTGAACTGCGATCAACGCAAAATTTCGCATCCTGTTTTAGTAGCCGAGGATGGACGAAGATATCGGAATATCTTTTAACTAAAACATAATTGCGTTCGGTGAAAAATGGCCTTTCTTTGGGGTTTTTTTTACGGCAGTCCGAAACATAGATGTTTAACGTTCAATTTGAGAACATTTCAAATTAAACTATTTAAAAAATCGAACAAATGCGCCCAAATGTGCAAATGCATTTACAATAAACACACTTCACAAAAATATAGCTGCGATCTTAAACAGTAGCTGAAAGCCTCCACTTCAATGCACATACTTTGCTTTACAGAAACATATAAAACACATTTTAAAAATAAGATCATTTAAAAAAAAATAAACCAATCTCCCTCCATCTGATAAACCTAAAGGCTAAAATTGGACTCTGATTGCAAAGTTTGAAGATGTACAGGAACTATTTTGAAAATGTTTGAAGTGTTCATGAATTCCTTGTGTTTGTCTTATAGGTGATGGTTAGAACCTCTCCCTTTCGCTCTCAGTGCAAAAAGAAATCCGCTTCTGGAGCACAGTTTCCGTGTGTTTTGTGCATAGCAGCTGACTAGTGTCCATGCATTTCTGGTGCTGTCAATAGTTCGCACCGTTATTTCAGTGCAGCGTGCTTTACCTTGAAGGTGGAAATACTTTTACAGTCTGATTGTTTAAAGCAGAATATGTGCCATCTGTATAAGATAAGTTTATATAATATACCGACCCTCCGAGTATTTGACCGATTATACACAGATTGTGGGCAGCATCGTTTCTATGTACACAGATTGCGGCAATGATTGTATCAGTACGTCTCACGTACCTCCTGTTCTGATACCAGGTTTTGACCTGGGTGTCAGTCAGGTTGAGAGCCGCTGCCAGATCCATGCGGTCCTGGACACTCAGGTATTTCTGACGCTCGAAACTGCGCTCCAGTTGATTGAGTTGATGGTCGGAAAAGGCCGTCCTCGCTTTCCGAGGCTTCTTCGCCCGCACAGGAGGACTTTCCCGGCTACTCGTTATTTCACGGTCGCCTTCTTCTTTTGTTCCTAACACGAGATATAATCGCAGCGCATGAATCCAAGTGCCCAGCAGCAATAACAGCAATGTTAGTTTGAGAAGCATCCTGTCACCTTATTTGCAAAAAAAGTTCAAATTTCCCCGCACAATTTTGCATATCATTTGCATGTGCAAAATAGCCGTTTGCGTGCCTTTCATAGAGTTCCAATTTATAGTACAATATTTTGTGCCGATTTTATATCTATTAATTATTCAAAAAGCCTGTGTATTTAAAATGCAAAAAAAAAATTAAATGTCATTATTTGCCGACCCATCGACCTTAATAGTAACGAGAGCTAAACTTGTAACTGATTCAGTGTGTTTAGAATCTTTCGATAGGGATACACGTCCGGGTGATAGCTTTAAGAATTCCGGATACTATTTGTCAACTTTGAGTTTTCCCTGAAATGCTGGGAAATCGATATGTCAATCCATCTCTATTTGTACCAGTTTTTGCAGCGCTCCATGATCTCCCCTGCAGGAAAAACAATAATCTCTCTAATTGACCCACTGGGGAGGTTTGGGCATAAAAATCGCCGGACCAGACTCTACATCTGTTTTTTTTCCCCCTCTCTATTATGCTAATAGTAATCACTGAATGAATTATAAAAATAAGACCAGTTTTTTTCATTTACACACAATTTACAACAACGGGAGATGGCTGATGGTGATAAAGTATCATTAGAAGTGTTTGGCAAGTGATCATCTTATATTAAAGCGGATTTAGTATATAAAAAAAGATCATTCTATTGATCGCACATTTTCCTTTATTGTATACTTGTTATAACAGTCATTATAAACTATTAGCATGTTAACTGTCGCGGGGAAAGGACCAATTATATCAATCTGTGTATATTCCCCACCCCCCCCAAAAAAAATCATCAAAATCGGCTGGCGTTCTAAAATTGCTGATTCCGTGTAATTCAGAGCATTAAATAATCCCCTCGTTGTATGAATAATTGCGGGTGCATTTCTGCACTTCCCATATCCTAATTACAACCGATAAAAGCGAGAAGATACGATAACCAACGTTTAGCGAGAGAAAAAAGTAACTAGGCCTGCCTGTCTTTGCAACGCACGTTAGCGTTTCCCTGAATATGAACACTGAATTGCAAGCTCCCGTGCGCTGCCGGCTCGCAATTACATATGCGTCCAATCTCAGTAGTTTTGAAAAGGCGTGGGATATACAGTACAGTCTATTTACTCGTCTCAGTACCTCGGCACAAAACAAGAATAAACAAAGGTGACAGCGACACGCCACCAGTCGAAAGCAAATGTTTAAAGAACCCCTGAACGAAACAAATAAGCATCATTAGCCAGGACAGTAACCTCTGAAGCGTCCCAAACGTTATTCAAACGAAGCTCTCAGTTTTTGTTCATGATATGTCTTGAAAGCCCTGACAATTCCCTCCACGCCACCTAAAGCTGTCAGTGTGCAGCGTTACATATGTCTGCAGCACTTGCAAAACTGTTAGTTGCAAATTACCAAAAACAAGCAGCACCGATATATATATATATAAAAAAAATGATATCACAAGAGACAGGCGGACTCACCGTTGCATTTGATGTTATCACTTTGAGTGTCATCTCGTTTGTCGAGCTTGTCCCGGTTTTTACTCTCTTCGGGTTCTGTCTTTTGCCTGAAGGACTCTGCCTCTGGTTTGGGGGTGTGGGGTGACGAGACGCTGGTGCTGTAAGGGGCGCAGGCTGCCAGCGGTTTGCTATCGCCCAAGATGTCTTTGATTAAAAAAGAGGAGGTGGAAGTCCTGGGGCCAGAGCTGCCGGCTGCCAGTTGCTGCTGCTGCTGCTGCTGCAAACTTTGCTGCTGATGTGGATGGAGGTTGTCCGGGCCGAGATGTTGCTCTTGGTGCTCCATGGAGAGCGGCGATAGGGGAGCCGTCCCCACAGTGTCTATCTCCGAGCTCGGGGACGGGGTGGCCTGATTTCTGAAATCTGAAGTCCTGTTGTCACCGTGGCGAAAATCACCGTTCACCAGCACAGGGCTGCCGGAACTGTTGGACAAAATAGTGTCTATTCCAAAGCTAGACCCGCTGGATCCTTCCATCGCGGTTGGTTAGAATTTTAAGAGCGCGTCTTCATCACAACCAGTACTTTAATTGAGTTTGCGATGAGGCTGTTCAAAAGCAGAAGCGTTGGCAATCAGTGTGTGTGTGTGTGTGTGTGTGGACTAACCGTTTCTTTTTTGCTGTCTTCTGAAGCATCAGAGAATTTGTTTTTTTTTAAAAACAAAATGAAGATGTAAGCTCGCACGTGCTATAAACTTGGCTAGACAAAGATAACCTTGCACAGATTTGGTTTTCAAAAAACAAACTTTAAAAAAAATTAATACATCAGGAATTTGGAAAAAAAAAAGTCTGGGATAATCCACGACGTTTGCGCTAGTTATTCAACTTTGTTGGAAGTTGAGGTGTGGCGGGATGAAGCAGGGATAACTCCGAGACACCACGCTCTCTTTTGCTAGTAATCGCTTGAGCTGGGCGACAATTGCTTCCTAACCTGACGTCACTGCCATTGCAGAGTGTCATTTTTTTTCCTTATTATAATCCAGCGCATATTTTATTACTCTTTCCGCCCATTGGTCTGCTAATGCCTAACAGGCTGACGTTACAAGCAACAAGCCAATCAGACAGGCCGTATTTTATCTTGTCAATTTAGAAGAGGCGATCGAGCCCGAGATGCTCTTTTAGTCAACCGCCAGCGTCTGCAGCATTCAAAGCTACACTCCCCAAAATATAGCTTTCATTTAAAATGTATATATATATTTAAAATGCTGCGATTGCATCGTTTATTCATCCATTATTACCATAGCCTGGCATATTCTAAAACAAAAGTGGGGGGGGGGGGGTGAATCACGAATAAAACCACAGGAACAATAGGCCCATTTACACAATTGAAACTATTCTTCCTCTTCTTCTTGTTATATATATTAAATCGTCCAATTTAAAATCTAGGGAGTAAATCGGAAACGGCCATCTTACACAAATTCCTACTGTAAATGCAACATACTGCATCGTAAATAAATATATATTCATTTGCATAATCTTCTGCCCCGGCGAATGATCACTTTAATCTTTGTTTATTTACCCCCTATCAGCACCAATTAAACCAGTTTAATGCCAATGCAAAGTAAAGATTGTTTACAGTGTGGGTGACTGGGAAATTATTCGCTTTTCTAAACAACTGTTATTTTTGTTTTGTTTATCCCTGACTCAAGCATTGCATGATCAGAGGAGAATGATACAATCTTGTGCACATCTTGCAAGAGGCAGCAGTGATCGAAACAAGCAGCTCTTGTAGTTATCCTTCAACTTGAAATGCTGCAACATCCTATATCATTCTCTTCGCTTTGACTCTTTTCCTATTTATACAAATGTTAAGGTCGTTCGTGAAACATAAGTTGCAGAACATTTAAATAACATATCATTGTGCAACTTGGTGCATTTGTTCCATTGCCTTAATTTCGTGTGTGTGTTTTCCCCAATACTCTGCTAGTCGATCCTTTTCCTGTGTGTGCGTGCGTGTGTGCGTTTAAATGCTCCTTTTTATTGCGGTGCTTCACCCTGCATTGTCTTTAATAGTCTTTGACGAAGTTAATTGTTTTTGAAGCACAATCGCGCTATTCCGCCAAAGCGTCTTCTGGCATTGTTTGCGAGAAAAGAAAAATATTTTTTTTGCGGATTCGCCGGGGGACTGGAAATTATTCCACTGGTGTTTCAGAGTGTATCAACTTGTGTTAATTTCAGTACGGCCTGAAACCTGACTCTTGTTGAATGTCAGAATAATGGGAAGTGCCAATGACATGACGGCGTATTACTCATGATTAAGTACTGTGTCAGCCTAATTAGCAGGGTAATTATAAGGTGCTAATGAATGATTCAAACTTTCAGGACTTGGATTTTACTTCAGCTTTTCATTTTAAGGACTTTTCCGACCAAGGTAACATACATTTTTATTGTCTTTGTCGGTTTACCGAATCTTTTTTTTCTCTCGAATGTTACACTTGGCAATTTAAAAATCTCACGGAAAAATGCTCCCATGCTTCAGAGACAAGAGAACTAGATGTAGTGTTAATACATATTTAAAAGGATAGATATTGATCACGTCTAGCAACTCTTATAAAGTAATGCAAGATCGCGAAGACGTTCTATGTAATGCTGAGCATTTATTGCAGCTGCATAAATATAGTCTGTGTGTATTACTTTAGCTACGATCTAAACACATATACAGCCGAAATATAGACAGGTTGGTGGAGTGAAGAGAAATTCAATTACTATAGCTGTATGGCGTGTAGAAAATATTTAAACGGAGGACTTATAAATATGTAAATCAAAACATAAAAGGGTAAATTCACACATTGTTCTACGATTTTAAAATGGAATGAGTAGCGTACCTCAGTCAGTTTTCCATTTCTCCTTTCTCTGAAGAGTTGCATAATGAGAGGGATCTGTTGCAGTCCAACACTACTCTCTGATGTGCCTTTTTGCCGCCCGTGCTCCTTGTTCTGGATATCCACCGGACCAACCCCTTTTAAAAAGACTGGCCCAGGCCGACTCCCAGGTCAAGTTGATTACTGTTTTCTGTATTATTGCAGTGATGTGACACATACCTATAGAGGTCTGTACCTTTCTTGTTTCAAAAGTATCATTTTTAACCTAATGTTCATATATTTAATATGATGAAATCATTCGGTTTGTGCAACACTTGTGCAGTATTGTAAATAAATGCACCGGTTTCATAGGTAGTACGTCTGAAAATTGGGTTTTCATTGAACCTCTACATTTCTGATATAAGCAAATAGCAAAACGTAGGCGGATACTGAGAAAGCGAAGAGTTTTACACCCACGAATATTCATAGGCATGAAGGGGATGGGGGGGAAATCAATGTTTAAAATTTCGGCATAAATAATTATACAAGTGGTTGTATTATTTCAACCAAGAGCTGGGGAAACTGAATAGCGCCTGTAGGATTGATTTTGCTGGTTGCTGAATCTTCGCGAGCACATAACCCAACCTCCTTGGCCGAATTCGCAGAGTGAACCTGCAGATGCAAACTTCACAATCAGCTCTCAATAAATTAATTCAAAATGTATTTGGAACCATCGTATTTTTAACTGCAATATTATTTATTATGATCTTTAACTGAGTGATATACAAATGAACAACTGGATAGATGTTTTGGATAGAGTGCCCGATGAAATGTCAAACCAGTAGTAGTATGAACTCATCTAAATGGTAACGGGAGGTTGACAGGACATGCCGAAGTAGTACATTTTCAAACTTTAAATTGTGCAACAGTTATCATAGAAATTAGGCGGTTGGAAAACTATAAACTTTCCTCAGAAATCGATAAATACAAAGCTGCACAACTTTCGATCTGAACACCATGTACTATATGGTACACGTTTGGGATGAACTAACTTGTATATCGGTGCACATAGATCCTAGATACCCGTGTACATGTATCACCTTTGTGTGAAACACGTTATGGACAGATACCCACTTTACGTTGAACAATAAAAATAACCGTTGTAAACAAGCACTGGACTTACTAAAACAATATTTCCTACAGGTTAGGGTTTCAATTGGTACTTGAGCACATTTTAGATTCTATAGATGTATCTGTACAAGCAGTAAATACATGTATATATCAGAACTGTTAGTAGCTGTGTAGCTTTCTGCGAAAATTAACACTTGAAATTTATAAATGTCTTTCCTTTTACTTGGGTTTCACAGAGTAAGAAAAAGATAGGAATTAATATTATGGAAATAAAATTAATAGAATGTTTGGTGCTTTGTTGTCTGCGATATTTTAAAGTTTGTTCTTAAAGTATTTAAAGTATAATCTAGAAACAAAACAAAACGCTTAAGAGGATATAAGCTCTACTGGAGCTCTACTGGGCCTCTAATGGCCGGCAGAGTTTCTGTATTATAAAAACAACACTTAAAATATCTAATTTGCAACAAATCACACTGTATACACATGCCAGACAGATACAGCCTGTACACTGCACCTGTTGTGTGTCATCTAACATTAGAAGTTGTTCGAAGTCCTTTAAAAGTTCAGTCCAGCTTATTTCCTATTTTCTAACATAATCCAACACTACAATATTATGGTTTGATAGGTCAGGTCAGACCGTTTCTGATATTTACAGACATATATGTGTGACTCCGACACTTCCTATTCGTGCAAAGATCTGTAACGAGCATTACTTACCCGATATTATTTTCTGCGCCTATTGGCAATTGTGCTGTTTTTAAGACAGGGAAATATCACTTCGCTGTTTACTCAAAAATAGTTGCGATTAATTGGTTCTTATAAGAAAACGTAAATGTTACATTATATGATTTTAATTTAGTGTGATCGGATGTACGGCACCATGCTGTCTTTAGTACAGAAAACAATTCGCTTATGGCGCATACTAGATGTATAATTTCTATCTTCAGCATTTGTAAGAAAACAATACCTAGCCTCTTGGCGTACATAGCGCCTGTATTCCTGACATAGCACCTATAACCCCAGCCTCTTGGCGTACATAGCGCCTGTATTCCTAACCCCTTCCTAACACAGCCGCAATCAACTATTAGTACTTGTTAATATCATACAAGAGACAAAGCCACATCCCATGGACACTTCCTGAAGGTAAAAATGCGTTCTTCGCTGATCATGTCTGAAATTGATGTGTGGCATGTGCCTTTCAGAAGAATAAAACCCTGCATATTCCGAAAGATGCTCCTAAGTGAAGGAATTGCGATTTCCTCAGTGACTGCTGGATGGCGCTAACTGATGCAGTGTGCCCAATAAACACAGACTGTGAGGTTTGGTAAATGTCCTGATTCAGCCTGAACAGCTTATTTTGCTCGTTTTATCTATGCGATAATCAGTTTCTGAAATAAGGACTGTAAAACGCTCTGGCGAGATACATAGTAGAACTAAATAATAAGAGAAGTAATATATTTGCAATACCTAATAGCTGAATGGATTTATATGGTAAAGTTTGTAATATATGTTACTTCGGTTGAGAGAAAAGCACAATTCAAACTTCAAGTTCTTTCTTAGCTCTTTCGCCAAGTTTATTACTGTTAGCTTTATTAATTGTTCCCTGAATATTAATCATTACGCAAGCAGCTTCTGAAAATATCTGAAACTTAAAAAAAAAATCTAAATTTTATTGTTAATTATGAAAAACAGCATGTCCACGCTATTAACTTAATTTTAAAACGCTAATTCGGTAACAGGCCCAAGCTCCGCCGAGACAATACATAACTACAGATATGCAGTCTATTCAGCTTAATCATGTACCAAAAAAAAGGAACGAAGAAGAATATATGTGTGTTAAATTTGCTAAGTGCTAATAATCTAATTATTATTAATTGTATGCTTTGGGGATATTGCATTTTTCAAAGCTAAATGTTGCTAACCCGATAATGAATTTGAAAAACTCCCGGCTGGGCTGAATTTCCAATCCATGTCGTGCTCTGAATTTACGAGCTGGGCGAACGCTGCTGTAATATTCTAACCGTGTCCTGGCAGGCTCTGGCGACCACCGGCAACCAATGCTGGCAAACGATTTGAAAACTTTTAAGTAAGATAATTCCGTCATTTTTTAAAATATATTCAATGACAGAGAAAAGAGTCGAGCAAACGCGTGTCCTTTCACACACCTCCATATCCCTCTAATAATTAAAGAAAAGCTAACCTGACCCCACATGCCGAACAGGACAGGTAATGAGGCGTCAGTTAACGCAATGTCAAGTCCACTTTGTGAAATAAATTTACAATTTTCCACTATGTATACCACGGCAAGCCAATCAATGGCAGTAATCTATACCCAATTTATTTTCTATTAAACTTGTTTCCCTGCATTGTCCCACAGCTTGGCGAAAAATCAAAGAAATCACAGAACGTGTCAGTCAAGCCTGGGAAACTAATTTAACATGTTAATTAACATTCATTTAATGGAATCGGCTCTTTGAGCTTCGATCGATCGTTTTCTTAGGTTTAGTATAGTTGCTGGAACAAATTGAATGCTACCAGTTAAGGTATCATGTTATTAGCCCAGGCCAATGGTCGATGAAGTGCTAGTAAATTAGAGGTTTGCAGCATATTGATTCTTTCCTGCGTTTGTTCTGAGCCTGTCACTCTCGTGTTATTCATACAGGAAGACAACCCCTTCCTAACACAACCACAATCAACTATTATTACTTGTTAATATCTACTAACCTAATGTCAAACACCAGACACGCGTCTTTTTGTGTGTGTGTGTGTGTGTGTGCCTGTGTGTTGCTATTATATAAAAGTAGAACTGATCTGGCACCAGAGTGACAGAGCGAAGATAGAGTAAACGTGACCAAGAAAGCATGGAACCACGCACAAAGTCGGCCATAAAGCTGAAATGTGGACCAGGCGCACTCTAGTCCAAATACAGGTTAATTGATACTGGCACGTGTACATTTCCATTGTAGGCGGTGTCGTTTGTCGGTTATTATAATGTTGCCTATAAACAGCTCTTAACTTCAGGACATTCAATTTACCAAAAATAGCAAGTTTAAAAAATGCACCAGTCGCTATTATTTTGTGGCTAATTATGCTCGTGGAATATTAAATGGAGTTTC